>BSBK01009883.1:2500-100000 GCA_027943335.1 Chamaecyparis obtusa | reverse complement strand
GGTAAACTTAGTAACATATTTTAGGTTAATTTCTCCTAGGTTCCCTTGTGGGGCATTACATGCATTGCCTAGTCAATGAATGTATGCTATTGTATAGCATCATAGAATGAGTTCATCCACCCCTCCATTGAACAATTAGTTAAAAAAATTGATTGACTAAGGACATCAATCTCTTCTTTAGCTTTCCCTTAGAGGCCTACACCTTCTTCTTTAGTTTGAACACCTGGCTTGATATCCTGGCCACCATCGCTAGGTCTTGATCTTCCTCCTTGTGCAATAAGTATGAATAATAAAGTCCTAATCTATAACAAGTAGGAACTTGTAATGCTCATGCTAAGCTTAGGGTTAACTGATTTATTTTGAAATACTAAAAGATATATGTTGGGTAACTTTATGTAAGGTAATCCTTTTAGGGGAAATGAATGAATCAACATGAATAATTTTAATTGTGTTCATGTGATAGAATAACCTAAGTGACCTAGTATAGCAACCTTATCTCATCTCCATTCTCATTTTGATACCAGATCTCTTACTATGACTCTTGACTATGAAGCTAGCAGTTTAGACAGTCCCATCTTCATTGAATAAATGGTGCATGTTCCCAACTTTCTAACCTTGAAACATACCTCATAAAAATTACTCATTCTATCATGATAAAGTGACATTCCATGTCTAGTGCACACTTATTGCAAAATTTGCAAGTTCTTTCTTCCTAGACTTCCTTGGGTATCTTCCAATTATTGGTGTCACATCTAAGACCATGCAATCTAATATTCAATTGAACAAATAAAACAATTGTCTTTCCTCTAATACTACCCCTAAATTTATTTTCTTCACAATTATCCCAAATTCGATTGATGTAGTATAAATTTTTAACTAAAATTGCAATGGGCCCATATAAGGATTAAGCATTTAGTCATGTCACACCTTACAATCATGACTTTGTGATTATTTATTATACGAAATTTGAGTTACACTAGTATAATTCCAAAATCATATTAAGCTTCATTGAAATTAACATTTATATTTTATTATAAATATAATAATTTAAAATATAATTCATAATAATACAATATTAAAAATTGAGATTCTTATTAAACAAACTTCATTGAATATTATTATCATATTATAAATCATTTTTTATTTCCTTAACCCTAGATCTCTACGTTAATCTGTCCACTCTCTACATATAGTTAAGACCTTTAGTTTTAGTCATGATAACGTCTTAAACATTGTACATTCCTTCGATGCATACCTTGCACGTTACATTATTCCCATGACAGTGCAAATACACTAGCATTACTATTCGACTATATGCAATGATATACTAAAATATGATTGTCTGGGCGGTTATTATGAGGTATTGTGAATAAATTGCGGCAATTAAAATAATTTACGTCTCATCTAAACTAAAAAGTAACAAATATTTATCTTATTTTTCATCAGTCAAAATTCATATTTAAAATGAAATGATAACACAGTCATCATCAAATTAGGTGCCTACTGTCACGTCTTAAATCAATGCATATGAGTAGAGACTGTAAGAGACTTGCAAACATTAATGTGCACCTACTAGAGCCGTTGAAAAACCGAAGAGAAAACTTCCACTTTGATGGGTTAATCACGGCAAGTTAGTTCAAAGTTTTAAATATTCCAAATAGCTGTAAGTCACGGTAATGAACTTTCCACGTCCAGTGACAAGCGTATTGTTTGGTTATATATGAATAACAATCTATGACGAATCCCATCACATTTATTTCAGAATAGAATGGCCAGGTGCTCAGCCCTTATCATTTTGGTAATGTTGGCGTTAATACTTCTATCAGACTGCCGTCTCCTTGGTAATTCTTTTATTTTTTGTTTGCTCTACAATTTTTTATGCATCGAATGGTTATTATGACGGTTTATTGACATCATTTTGATGGCTGCACTGCATATCCAGAATATGATACATACGTCATCCCTTGAAAAATATCTACTTTGACGGATTCATAGTTTGAAACATTCCAAATACCTGAAACTCCCGGTAATGATTACTATTTTGTTATATATACGATTCTCTATTGACAGAATGAATAACAAATGCCATCACATTTATTTCAGAGTAGAGTAGAATGGCCAGGCGCTCAGCCCTCATCGTTTTGGTAATGTTGGCTTTAATACTTCTATCAGACTTCCGCCTCCTTGGTAATTTATTTATTTTGTTTGCTCTGCAACTTTTTATGCATTGAAAGGTTATTATGACGGTGTATTCACATCATTTTGATGGTTGTACTGCATATGCAGAGTCTGATGCAATCGGTGCCGGAAATATGAGGTTGACAAAGGAGGGGAATAGCTTAAAGGTTTGAAATAACATGAGCGCAGCTTTTTCATTTCATATTTAAGAATATGAATGCGTTGTTACAGGGGGAATAAAAAACTTTTTTCATATTTATGGTGAATTTGTGATGAAATAGGTGGTAAAGAGACGAACAGAAGGGGAAGAAGATTTACATCTCAGGAGAGAATTGGAAGGAGTACATCACTCTACGAAAAATGGAGTGGTCGTCATACCTTGCTGCTAATAAATTAATTAATGCATCGCCAAGAAACAACCGAATTTACATTTTTTATAAGTCCTCGCCCAAGGCAGGCCAGGAGATTATTATTATTATTTTTATTTTGTACTTTTATTAAGTACATTCTCTATTGTTTAAGGATTTTTATTTCTGTTTAGTTGTGTTAAAAAATAAATATAAAATAATAGAGATTATATTGCGTGATACTTATTTATTTCTAGCATAATTTCTATTTTGTTGAAAGTTAGAAGAAAAGAAATGAATTAATAAAATTTCTACAAATGGAGAGAGGGAAATTTTTTTTTTCCACTAATATATATATTAATTATATACCCACAAAATTCATATGTTTTTCAATAAATAGTGAATAATTTATAGTATGTAGGAAACACAAATTTTAAACGATGTGAAATATTTTATATTGGTGATGCAAAATAGATACACTAATAAACTTTTTGAAGGAAGGTGAATTTTGCGGCACTTCACAAAAATGACCCAATTCTCATTCATTATTCTTGAAAATTAAGTGTAAATAAAAATTTAACAAATAAAATTATAAAGTATTTTAAGATTTATTTTAATTATTTAAAAAAAAAAAAGAGATGTCAATTATCTCGTATCATTTACAAAATATATGTAAAAGAGAAAAATGAATTATGCATTATCTCAAGTTAAGATCTTTGTTCCACTAATAGAAATGATGAAATTTTTTGACTACAGGAAAGATACTATGAAAATCCTATCGAATGTGGAAGATTCTAAGGATGAAAATGATAAAAAGGATAATAATGAACCTACTATTGTATATTTAGCGACGACATTCAATAAAAGTTCTAACCAAGTTGATCCTTTTTATCTCACTTTGTTGATTAACAATAAATTAGTTAAAAAAATTCATGATAGATTGAGGAGAAATAGACAATATTATGTCTACAGATTTTATGAAGGAATTGGGTTTGAAGGTGGATGCACTATATGGGAAATGATATGCAATGGACAATAGATCGGTCCCTTTGGTCAGCATCATGAAGAATGTAGAATTTAGGTTTCCAACATGCCCACAAGCTACTTACAAAATATATATCACATTAATTGAGATCCCTACAAATTATGGCATGTTACGCTCAAGACAATGGTCAAATCTACTTGGAGGTTATGTCCAACTTGACCTATCTTATGCCACTATATAGGTAAATGGAAAAGAAATCAGAATACAAAGACCTCCTTACCTAATTGAAGATGTTAATTTTGATCATAGGGTTAACTTCTGCCAATTTGATATGGATAATTTTTAGGTGAGTATCACTAAACTAGCCCTAAAGGTTAGTAATCCTATTGAAGTGCATTTGTGATGCAGAAACTTCTGGAGGTCATAACTTTTGACTCACTTCTGGATTTTTGCTCAAATTTTTTGGGTGCATGCTTCAGGAGGTGGCATATATTTTGTTGATGATCTCAGATTGTTTTGAGTCTGTTTTGGCACATTTGGGGGAGCTGAAAGTTTCATTTAGGGCTCTGAAATCAGCTTTTAGTGTTTTTTTAAAATATTTTTTAAAAGTTATATTTTTGTAATAAATATGAAATTATGTTTCTAATATCATGTATTAGTTGGCATTTCATTCTAACTTAGTTGAGGGCATGTTTAGGCAAAAGATCATCTTTTAGGTGTTGTTATAAAAATTATCAAAAATGGCAAAAAAATAACTATGGAAAAAATTGCTGAAAAGGGTAATTTTTAGTTTTCTTGTTTTTTTGGTTTTTTTTGGTTATTTAGGAGTTTGCAGAGAATTGTAGAAGCAGTTAGTGATGAATGGAAAATATTAAAGGTTCAAAATCTATGTTTGTTTGTCTTGTAATTGAGTTTTATTATTAACAGATAGTTGTGTGCTACATCATTTGGTATCAGAGTAGGAAGATGGCTGAGAGAGGAAGAGGAAGAGGAGATGTCATGCCAATGGAAAGATTGATGCTAGATATGCAGAGGAAGATTTAATGATTCAATGAGTGACTAGATAATAAAGAAATAAAAAGAGGGAACGAATCTGATGAAGAGGGAAATCGAAGAGGTGCTGACCAAAATGATGAAAATATAGAAGAGGGCCGGAAGAGATGAGCTATGAAGATAGAGTTCTTAGGGCTGTAGAAGGAAGAAGTGAAGTAATCAATATTGACATTTCAGACTATGCTAGTAGTCTTAAGCTAGAAGAATTAATAGACTGGCTAAATGAGATGGGGAAATTTCTTGAATGGAAGCCTATGAAAAAAGAAAAGAAGATGAAGTTTGCTTGCACAAAATTAAAAGGATATGCAATGATATGGTGGGATCACCTCCAAAAGGAATGAACTAGAAAGGAAAAGGAAAAGATTAAGACATGGAGCAAGATGGAGAAAATGCTCAAAGAAAAATTCTTACCCATGGATTATTCACAAACCCTCTGTCACAGGTTCCAGAATTTGAATAAAAACTTGTCTTCAGTGCAAGAATATACAAATGAATTCTACAAGCTATCCATGCACCTAAAACATCAATAAAATAATGAGCAGATGGCTGCTAGATATATGAATGGCCTACAATTCTCCATCCAAGATGAATTGAGCATGCATCGTGTTAAAAGTATGGAGGAAGCCTACCAATTAGCTCTAAAGGCTAAAGAAAAGTAGAACAGGCAATATATCCAGAGGAATAGAGGTTGTCCAAATCCATTTCGAGGAGGTTCTAATAATGGCCAGGGAGAGTCTTTTCAAGGATTTAATATAGACACTAGGCAAGATCCTCCAAATCAAGAAAGAGGAAGGGGGTTTTAGAGAGGATGAGGTTAGAGACGTAGAAGAGGCTGGGAAAACTAGAGAAGGCCTTTCACTTGTTTTAGGTGTGGAGAAGGACACAGAGCCTTTGAATGCTCAAATTATAACATGCCAAAAAAAAATCAAGGAGGACAACCTAGAGTGAACTTGGTTCAACCATAATTTATAGCAGTAGGAGCACAACAAGAAACCCTACCAGACGTGGGAGAAACTATCATGATGATGAGATCGATGATCATTGTAGAGAAGGTAGAAGTCCTTGTAAAGAACTTTGAATGATTCATGTCTTCGAACCAACATCCTCAGAACTATATGCACTTCAGGTGGAAAGGTATGCCAAGTTATTATTAATGGGGGTAGTTGTGAGAATATGGTAGCTAAGGAAATGATAGAGAAATTAAATCCACAATGTGAGAAACATCCTCGTCCTAACTGTATTGCATGGTTTAAGAAAGGAAATGAGGTTACTGTTGATAAAATATGTTTGGTTAAGTTTACTATAGGAAAAATCTATAAGGATGAGATATGGTGTGATGTTATTCCTATGGATGGTTGTCATATTTTGCTAGGAATCCCATGGCAATATGATAGGAAGATCATGCATGGTGGAGAGAAAAATACATATACCTTCTGGAAGGATGGCTCTAAAGTGACTCTCTTACCACTTAAGGGTGAAAGAAAGAATGAGACCATGTTGTCTGAAAAGGATGTTGTCAAAGAAATAAAGGTGGTAGGTTGTTTCTATGCATTGGTAGTAAAAAGAGGAGAATAACTACAAAACATAGTACCACATGATGCAGTAAAGATACTAGAAGAATTTTTTAATGTTATTCCAAATGAGCTACCTGACGGTCTCCCACCAAAAAGGGATATACGGGGTATGTGCAAGATCATGCAGGGCCAAAAAGTGGCAATGTAAAAAATATTCACTTTTCACTTGTCGAAAAGCGCATGAAAACACTTGTTGACTTTTTAGTAGGCCTAGATGTCAGTACACCTGGGAAAACCTAAAACCAAAGCATAGGCTTAATTGAGTACCTGAAAACATATCAGGTACCCGATAACCTGAAACCTGTGGCATAAATCCAAAACCCGCGAGCCGTTTTCCCCATTTCTCCTCACATTTTGGGTTTGGAAAACGGCTACAAATATCATATACATGATATTTTTGGGTATCTAATTTTTGCAATAACAAATTTGATCTTCGTACTATACGGTATGTAAATTCTTTGTAGATTTTGATTGTTTTAATTCATTTTGATGTAAATGTAGTTTTTTTGGTTGAAATAGGGTTTTGTATTTATTTTTGCAATAATATATGAAAGCAAATTGAAATTTAGATTTTTTTAATTTAATCAGGCATGGTTGAAAACAACGAAGAAAATAACCCTCCCGCACCAAATAACGATCCCCAAAACAATCCCCCATTTCAAAACCCTCCATCTTTACAAGATTTGATACAATATAATTTGAACACAATACGGGGTTTCCAAAACACATATCAGAATATACCTACAATAGGTCGCATGCTTGCCACATTAAATACTATTGTTGAAAATATTGACACACTCACACAACAACATAATGTTTCTCTTGTGGATAAGATAAGGAACTATGTGTGGACTAGTCCTCTGATTGGCTGGACCAAAGCCAACTTTGACGACGCGGTGAAAGGGAACCCTGGCCAAGTTGGCAGCAGAGGTATTATTAAGAATAGCTTTGGAATTGGCACGAAGGCTGTTAGCTTCACCTTGGGCACCGAGACGAATCAATATGCTTAAGCTAATGCAGCCCTTCAAATCACCAAACTTGCAAAAGATCAAGGAGTTAAGTAGCTTTGGTTGGAAGGTGATTCGATGAATATCATCAATTGCCTCAACCTCACTCACCCTCCCTCTTGGTCCATAGCCAACATAATCATGGAAATCAGGGCCATTCTCAACAGCTTTGACAAGGTGTACATTTCACATGTGTACAAGGAAGCCAATAGTGTGGCTGATTGGTTTGCCAACTTGGCTATCAAAAAGGATGCTAAGCAGATTTGGAATAAAGGGGATGACTTTCGCATAGATGTGAAGAGCATACTGGATAACCTATAGACTCTAGCGCATTAAAGGAGCTATCTTACAACCTTAGCCCCTTGTTTGGTGGTTGGGGGCGACTGTTCCTCTTCAGCCACACTTTGTTTAGTCCTTCCTTTTGTTAGTTTTTCTGGACGACGCCCTGGCTTCCTCCTGCCTTTCCTATCCTACTTTGCTATGGTCTTCCTTCCCTAGCCTTTCTGTGGCTTGCCTCTTGCTTGTTCTATTTGGTTTTCTTTCTTTTGATTGAGACTTGTGGCTTTCAGGTACCCTATAAAACTTCTTTTACTTAATAAAAAACATAATGCTTCTCTTCATTGGCGTGATGATATGCACGTCCAATTTGATGACGGGCTTGACTATGATGGGATTGCAGCCCTTAATATAAGTAAGGAAGATATAGCCTCTCTTTTTGTGAATCCTAAAACCAGAATACCAGTTGACCTCAAAAAGCCCAAATTATCAATAAAATGATGCACAAATGAAGCAATGCACACACACTTTTGGGATCACTGGTGGATGGTTTTTGATAAACCACCCCATAGAAATTTGGAGCTCCCTTTCTCTTTCATAAAAAAATTGTATGCTGAGTTTGTGCTTGGTCACAATGTTAATTATTGGAGTATGAGGCCCAACATGGGCATAGGCAGAGGAGATCCTCAGACTAGGCCATTTGCCCAGTGCAAAAAGGCTACTACCTTTGTCCCCCCCATTGATGTCTCACCCCCTCCTCAAGTGCAGCATCCTGATATCATTGCAGAGGCTGCCTCACAGACTATTAGGGCCATTCATTTGCTGAGTGATCAATTGATCATGCAGACTAGGTTAGTGTTGCCTCCTGGTGTGGATGATGCTGGTGCATCGACATCTCACTGGAGTTCACATGTATGCGAGCCCCATATTTGCATTATATGCAAGAAGATGTACCTTAAACCGCTTACTGATGCTGATACATATCCATATGTTATTGATGAGGAGGATGTAGGAGATGTAGCTACAGAGGTTGCAACACCTCATGGAGCATCTACATCTCATAAGAGTGCTCAAGAGGTGTACGCAGAGCCATGGACTCCTCTTGATATGGTAAGAGTAAATATTATAAATAATTTTTCACATGACTTATTTAATTTATTTATTTAGATTAGTTTTAATGATTGCATGCACTTATGTATATATATTTTTTCCATTTATGTTTAGTTGATGACATAGGAGGAGTTGAGAGATAGCCTGATTGTACGTAGACTTTTACATATTGTTATTTATATTTTATAACTAGGGTTGTTATGATGAAGTACATTTATATATAATTGACAATCTTTTTACTCTCATAGGTTACTCCTAGTGTGAGGGAGGTCCCATGAGAATCTTTTGCATCTTTGTTGACCCAGCCCACTATTCTAGAGGAGGGATCACCAGATGTGAGTTTTATTTTTTGTTCAAATCATCTTATTTTGTAAATTTATTACTCTATGTTGCACCACTCTAATAATCTCATTATTGCAAATATATATTTATAGGTCAGAGTTGGTATTGTTAGCATGGTCCCTTCGCTACCAAGGACTTATGCTAGGACACCCAATTGTGGTAGGTGACCGAGAGGCTAGGTAGAAATATTGGTATTCAGTTATAATTTTAATTAAATTAGTGTTTGAATTATGAAATATATATATATATATATATATATATATATATAGGTAAAAGTACAATACTATGTCGCAGTACAAGACAAACTGAGGGGGTCCGCATGGAACTATGCGGCATTGTCTAGGCACCATGTAGCGTCTATGTGGCAGGGGGTCCGGTCGGACTCGGCTGGACCCCCAAATGTCTATATAAAAAAAAAAACTAGCCTTGCATGGGTCATTTGGATTCAGAGGCTTGAGGCTTTGAGGAGAGCTAAAAAGGTGTTCCGACTGGAAGGGGTAGGTACTTTTTAAATTTTTTTATTTCAATATTTTCTAATGTATTTTTTTAGTTGTTTTTTTAATTTAATATTAAATAATTGTAATTTAATTAAAAATCTTTATTTAATAGTTGTTTTTTGTTTAATTAATATAAGATAATTGTAATTTAAATAGAAATATTTTAATTTGATAGTTGTTTTTGTTTATTTAGTTTTATTTTTTTAATTGTAGAAATAAAATAATATGATTTTATGTAGATTGAGTTATTTAATTAATATAATCTTTTTTTTTAGTTAATAAAATGTGTTAGTTATTTAATTAATTTAATTTTGTTAGATATGTTTTAAAATATTTTAATTTAATTTTGTTAGATATGTTTTAAAATGTTTTAATTTAATTTTGTTAAATATGTTAGATATGTTTTTAAACATGAAACTAGAAGATGAAGCAACTTAGACACTAGAACAGTAGAAACTAACATAAACTTTCTCTCTCTGACCAATTAAGACCTAACATGAAATTAACAAGACATAATAGGACCTTTTAAGATCTAATAAAACCTAATAAGACCCTTAACATATAATAGGACTCTTAACATGATTAATATTTCCTATTAAACTCTAACACTAGAAACTAACATAAACTAAAATTCTAGAAACCAATTAAGACCTAATACCTAACCAATTAAGACCTAACAAGTGACTAATATTTGACCAATTAGGACCTATTATTTGAGCAATTAAGACCTAAGACCTAATAGTCCTGCTAATTAAGACCTAACATGTGACTAATACTTGACCAATTAGGACCTATTAATTGACCAATTAAGACTAATTAAGACTTAACATGTGACTAATATGACCAATTAAGACAAACCTAACATGATTAATACGACCCCTTAAGACTTAATAGGATTAATACCACATAAACAACATAAACGAAAATTCTAGAAACCAATTAAGACCTATTAAACTCTAACACTAGAAACTAACATAAACAAAAATTCTATCTAAACAAATTAAGACCTAATACCTAACCAATTAAGACCTAACAAGTGACTAATATTTAACCAAATAAGACCTATTAATTGACCAATTAAGACTTAATATGTCACTAATATGACTAATAACACCTAAACTAATTAATACGACCTAATAAGACCTAATAACTACTTTAATAAGACCTAATAATCCACCCTTAAGAACTAATAGGAGCTATAATTGACCAATTATATCCAATATGACCTACTAAGACCTAATAGTCCTACCAATTAAGACCTAACATGTGACTAATACTTGACCAGTTAGGACCTATTAATTGACCAATTAAGACTAATTAATACCAGTAACATGTGACGATTAAGGCCTAACAAGTGACTAATATTTGACCAATTAGGACCTATTAATTGAGAAATTAAGACTTTTAACATGTGACTAATATGACTAATAACACCTAAAATGATAGTCCTACCAATATGACCTACTAAGACCTAATAGTCCTACCAATTAAGACCTAACATGTGACTAATACTTGACCAATTAGGACCTATTAATTGACCAATTAAGACTCATTAATACAAGTAGCATGTGACGATTAATACGACCCCTTAAGACTTAATAGATTTAATATGTTTATTAAATTTGTATGTACATGTATATATAGATTTCATTTTTAAACTAGATGATCTTAAATTTGTAACCTGTATGTTTAAATTTGTAGTTTATGTATGCATGTTTAAATTTGTAACATCTATGCATGTAACATGTATGTTTCTAAAATTTGTATGTACATGTGCAGAGATCTATATATATTTTCTTGTTTATCTATTACACATGGCATCGGGTAGAGGGTCAGTTGATTCAGGAGAGCCTAGTGTTCATGGTGGGGGACCTCGTAGTGGTAGTGGTACTAGTGGTCGCACCTCTCATAGATCAGTTGATACAACATAGGCTAGAGAGAAGCTATTTGCAGACACTATTGATAGATTGAGGTGAACATTAGATATTCTAGATCAGACATTAGCTTCATCCACTAGCATTCCCAATAGGGAAAGGGTGAACATTATTAGAGATGAGTTGGTGCGTATGATTAACACAATTTGATCATACAATCGTATGATACTATGAGCATTGATAGATTCTATGCTTCTTTGTCTCACAGTGTTATTGGCACTAGGAAGTACAGTGAGATCGATACTGCTATTTCCACCCCTATGGTGAAGGAAATGTTTCCTCATTATCGAGACCTGAAGAAGGTGAGAGGGTACATGCCTATGAGATGTGAGGATGACTTGGTGGGATAATTTATATATCCTCAATGGTTGGCTGCTCACCACATGTGGCCCCAGAAGGATGAGTTGCCACTATATTTTTGCAAACAATTGTTTGTAGAATTTCATTTGCACCTTGATGTTGATTATATAGATTTTCTTGCTTATGTTGGGTAGGGGAAATTGAGATTATCTGATAGGTTCAGAGTTCCTAATGCCCCTGTGCCTACTAATAAGTGGGCAAGGGTGGGTCCAAACCTTTTGGTCGTACCAAAAGGTTTGGAAGTGGTAGGAGTGAGTGTTCTAGATGACATAGTGAGGATGGATGTTTTTTCTAGTATAGCGAGTATCGCCACACAGGTTCAGGAGAAATCCTCTAATTGTGTGGGGAGATACATGTTACAGTCTCGTTCAAGCATTCCTTCACTTGCATAGGATGCATCGTCTAGTGGTGATCTATATGAGATAGTTGACATACCATCTCCCCTGGAGGTTGTAGCTATATCAGATATGGACGGTTTGCAACGTACAAGCACATTATTATACTGTGATCTTCTTTTTGCATATCAAACCTTATATATTCTTGATGGGATTTCACTCAGGGAGGTTCCATCATTTGTCAGGACCTATATCATTTCTTAGCAGATTGCACCACCAATAGGTCCGCAATAGACTGCACCATCGAAAGGTCCTCAGATGACTACACCACCACCGATAGCTCCTCCACAACAAAATGCACCACCGAAAGCTCCTTCGCAATAGACTGCACCACTGGTAGGTCCTCAGATGACTACACCACCACTGACAGCTCCTCCATAGCAGACTGCACCACCGATAACTCCTCTACAGAAAATTGCACCACCGGCAGGTCCTTAGATGACTACACCACCATCGATAGCTCCTCTATAGATGACACCACATACAACTCATCATCAGACCACACAGGCCACTTCATCACGTCTAGGTCATCAACTTTTTACTACATTGCTTACAGACAACCAGATTGATCCTGTGGCTATATCATTAGTGTCGTCAGGTTTGAGTGAGTTCGAGAGAGCATTAGAGGCCACTATGGTATATTTATAATTAAATTAAATTTTTATTTATTTAAAAAACTTACACATATATTTGAAATTTGATTAATATATGTTATATATGTGTACTCCAGGAGGTTATGGACAATGCTGCACCATAACATGGTATATGGTTGTGTATTATTTCTTATTATTATACATTACATGGTATATGGTTGTGTATTATTTCTTATTTCATACATTACATGGTATACGGTTGTGTGTTATTTCATATTTTATACATCACATTACATATTTCAGACATTACATGTTACATATTTTATACATGTTACATGTTATATGTTCATGTGTTATTTCATCTTTTAGACTTAGTTTTATACATTTGTTATGTATACATTATGTTAAGGTGATGTAATTAATCAAAGCATAATTTAGGTAGTTCTAACATAATTAAGTAAGTAACTAACATTATTAAGTAATCTAACTAACACAATTAGGTAACTAACATAATTAAGTAATCTAACTAACATAATTAACTAACATAATTAGGTAACTAACATAATTAAGTAAATTAATTAACATAATTAAGTAATCTAACAAACATAATTAACTAAAATAACTAGATAACTAACATAATTAATTAATCTAACTAAAATAATTAGGTAACTAACATAATTAAGTAACTAACATAATTAAGTAATATAACTATGAAACTAATTAATCAAAGCATACAATTAATTAACTACCATACATACATAAAAACATATATATATATATATATATATATATATATATATATATATATATATATATATATATATATATATATATATATATATATATATATATATATATATATATATATATATATATATATATATATATATATATATGAGTTCAAACATGAAAATTCAAACTATAGAGTTCAAATATATGAAAGTGCAAGAGCTACAAAAAGAAGTTTATTCTAAAGTTTATAGAGTTTTAAAGGTCGTCATACATATAGTTTGGATCCTCTCTATCTTTTATTATCTCCAAAAGTTTTTCATGTTCTTCAATAGACAACCTCCACTTCTCATTGCCATTTTTTTTTTTAGCAATGTCTCAAATTGCAACTTTGTTGCTATAACCAAGTGACTCTAATGTAGAAATTTTGGCCAAACAAGTATTCAATAAATTGAACACCATTTCTATTGACCTTTATTTGCTAATAATAGGTTTCTTCAATAACAACTGAACCAATTAGATATGTCTGTCCATCACCATCTACAGTTTGTTTTGTCAACTTGTATTTTGCTTTCATGCATCTTAGTAGATAGTAATCTACACTTTCTATATTGTTAGGATCCACAACTACAACAAAAATGTCACCTAGATACAAATAGATTTTATTAAAATTAAACATCACTTATACAATAAATTAAAATTAAATAAAATAACATGTATGTGTACACACCTATAGAAACTAAATCAGAAACACACTCATAATCAACTGAATATATAAGATTATGAATGTTTATGTCAATGTCATCATCTTCATAAGGAGGCATTCTGATTAACTCCTTCATATCCCATCATGAAACATATCCATTTGCAATATTCTCACATTGACTGAATGGATTGTCCTCAATGCAGTGGGAACAAAAACATGATTTTTCTCTTGAATCAAAAGAGGTTTGTGTTGTCCTGCAGTGATCAATTGATGTAAACTTCTAATACCAACAATTATTTGACAATTTTAAGGATTAGATCGGTCTATATCTGTTACAAATATGAAATGAAAGTTGCACATTTTTAGATCAACAACTATAAAAAGATAGACATGAACATGAAATGAAACTTTAATTTAAAATTTTACAACAAAATATAAATTACCTTTCACTTCCCAAAAATAACGTTTGTTGTATATGGTGTCCTGAGGAGAAATATGACTTTGACACTATTCAACAATTTTCTTTGAATTCTCTATCATGTTACCTGTACATTTCTGAGTTATCAGTTTAAAGAAAATGGATCTAACCTAAAATTATATTATTTGAAATATATATATATATATATATATATATATATATATATATATATAAAACACCATTTGTACCTACAAGTTTATGTTGATGAAGTGCATGCTTCACACATGCTCCTGCTCCATTGTGCTCTCCTTTTCCATGTCCACTTTCAAAGAAGTTCCACAAAAACTTAACTTTGCATCTAGCATGTTGCATGGCTAGGCAATTAAAGGCTTTTGCATGTTTAAATTGTCTTGAAAAATTAAGTTGTACATACATACATACATGTCATCTTTTAATAATGTAAAAAATAATTAAATGGCAATGAACATAAATTGAAGTATCTATACACATACCTGCACAACCATCAGACCAAATCTAGTGTTGTGAGATATTTATCCCACGATTCACAATATCTTCAAAAAACATTACAAAACAATGAGCCACATAGCTCCTATAATGAACCTTATCATTACTGATATAGAAATGAACCTCCTTGATGATAATTTGTTCATTTGGATCAGGACTTTCTACCCCATCCAAATTATATTGTGCATATCTATAGGTCACTTGCACAAATATTTGCAACCTGATCAGAATGAGAATATTGAGCTTGAAGCTCTTTTTGAGGGGAAAATGTATAGTTCTCAGAGAAATCTACAATTGAAAGAATACAACCAGGTGGAAAACAATCTTTGGAATCATGAAACTGTTTAGCTTGCCATCATGCACCATGACAATGCTGGATATGTGGATAAATTAGAGTACGAAATCTAGTCATAAACTTAAGGTAGGGCAATTTACTCTCCTTCAATACAAATTTTTTGGATTCATCTCCGCTCTTTGTTCCATATATCTCATATTCAAATCTTTTTCATAAAATCGGTGTTGAAACATTAATATTCTCAATTTGCAATGAAAATTTATGCAAATCTCCTCGATTAGTGCATGCATTCTTTATACACTTTACTTTGAACTCATCTAAATCTTCTAATTTATCACATAAAATAGACTTCACAAATTATGTCGTACTTCCAGGGATGACCATATTTGAATCAAGAACTGCCATAACTTTTTTATATGATTGCAAGTATAGATGAAACTCAACATGATTTTGACAACAACAAGTTTCACAAACCTTATTTATGTGTGCAAAGCAAGGGTGCAAC
Source organism: Chamaecyparis obtusa (assembly GCA_027943335.1). Lineage (NCBI taxonomy): Eukaryota > Viridiplantae > Streptophyta > Pinopsida > Cupressales > Cupressaceae > Chamaecyparis > Chamaecyparis obtusa. Next base: position 84,171 of record BSBK01009883.1, on the reverse strand, counting down.
CTCTCAAACATTCTTTGACATATTTTCACATTTGAAAATTCTTTCTTGAATGCTTCAAATAATTCACTTTGTGTTGTATCTATAAAATGTTTTGGATGTGTAGTTTTCACACCAGTTTCTTCATCTTTCAGTTGTATTGTATCCCTTCTTTTAGAAGAAACATGAGAGTGAGCGGTCCAATATTCAATGACCTATTTTTTTGCATGTTCAAAAATTTTATCTTTTCGAGGAAGCCTACAAATATTTACCCAATTTTTTTCAATGTTTTCATCTAGCATATTTCTCTTTTTGATATATATTTGAATAGTTCTTCTAGATACATTCAGTAAATCAAAAATTTCATGCACTTGTTTTCTCTGTGTCAACCTCCTACTAGATGAAGTAATCATAATTTCTCTACGTGCAACACTTAAATCAGCTCCTCAACTTGAGTTATTAATGTTGTTCAATGCATCTTGCAAATTTTGAACTATTGTTCGATTTATATTTTCTCCTGAGTTTTTCTTGTTGTCAACACCCAACAACTCCAAAATAGGAGTCATTTCTTTTTTCTTGAATATCCTAACAAATAATTGAGCTCTTGCAACCATACTTTTATTTTCAAAATATTCATCCCAAAGTTTTTTGCAATGAGTTTTAATTGTACTTTTAGTTAACATTTCTTCAAATGAAATTTGACTGAAAAAAGAATCCTCATTCATCTCCATCAAATTGCCCATGCCAAAAGATCTATTTTTAGCTCTAGAACTACCAATTTGTTCCCCAGCTTGAATTGCATCTTCCTGAATATCAATAGGTTCTTCCTGAACTTCAACAGGTTGATCTTGATTATGTTTTGTCTGATTTTTTTTTCATCCTTTGTTCGATCACATTTTCTTAATCTATTCCTTTTATTCCCCATCGTAAAACCTGTTCAGATTGAAAAATATAAAAGAATCACTTAACTAGAAAAACTCACACATTTCTATAAAAGCTTACGCTCATAAGAAAACAAATAATATACATATTTATCATTCAAAAAATCACAACAATCTAATCTTGCAAAATTTTTCAAGGACAATGAAAAAAATATAATTACTCCAAAATCATCAACCTATCTTGGAAACACAATGAAGACAATATTTTCCAAAGAATAATTGCAAAAAATAAATTCAAACCCTTCCTTAAACCACCACTCGACATAAACCGTGCAAAGAAAAATCCAACAACCCTAAAATTTTCCAAAGCTTTCACAATCCTCCAATTCCATCTCAGAGCTAAAATCTATAAACCTATATATCGAATACTAGCCAAAATCCTCTTAATAAAGAAAACTGAATAAAGTTTTCAATGCATGCAACACCATAAATAGGTAAACTGCCCTGTGAAAAATAGAAAAGAATCAGTTAACTTGAAAACAATAAATCAAAACTTGACATGCAATACCAAAAAATAAAATTAAAATAATTAATAAATTCAAAAAACAATTAAAAATCACTTAATTCAAGATAAAAATCACTTAACTCTTACAAATAAAATTAAAATAATTTATAAATTTTATAAAACTATTAAAAATCTATAAAAAAATTGATTTTATTTAAAAAATCAGGCGAATTGTGAAAATTTAGATTTTAGGGGCTGGCCATGCATGGGATCGTGTTTGGTCACCTAATGGGTCTGGTCGTACCCGATCCGGCTGGACCCATGTGGAATCCTATTTGGCAGCCAAGTCAACAAAAAAGGGTGGCTCTTTGAAATTCTCCCTTTTGGACCTGAATTCTCTATCAAAATTTACCTTTTTGTAAAATCTAAAATACCCTTTTATAGAGCTCGTAGTCAATATTATGGTCATGTAATTTTTATCATGTTTTAATTTCATATAATATATTACAAGTTGAAAATAATTCAAGTAGGTATTTTAACATTTAAGAATACGCTCGTTCAAAAAATATTAAAAATAACAAATCATGTCAGAAAAATTAAAACTTTATATTTAACACTAGAGGAGAGAGTCCTCTTCAAGAATATGTAATTTTTTTTTTAATGGTGTAGATTTGATAGGGAAAATTGAACGCGAACTAAAAACTGTTGATTTCAGGTAACACCAACTTTAGATAGTTATAACAAACAAAATATATAACAAAATCCAATCTTTGTTTTTTGATGCATTAGCTATACATGTCATCTAAAACATATTATGGAATTAGAGGAAAAAAACATTATTTGCATATAGTTTTTTTATGCGAACTAGACCCTAGATTTTCAGCATATTTCAGCAATAAAAAAATGGACTTCAAAAATTAAAAAACTATGTCAATTTTTTTTCAAATTTAAATTTTTTTTGATAAATGTAAACTTCATCAAATTTTACATATTTCATTAGTTTACATGACAGTACTGATGGATTATCCTAAGCAATAGAAGGAAGTAGTTGAAAAGATTTTGGAGCAAAGAATTGCCAGAAGTACAAGAGGAAAATAGTATATGGAATATTTGGTAAAGTGGAAGAATAGACCGATTGAAGACAGTTCATGTATTTCACAATCTGTGTTGAATGTAGCTTGGATTGTACCTATTTCATGATTTAGAGAATCATTTCAAATAACCCTAGGTGTTTGATGCAAGAGCATCTCGGGTCCTTGGCAATCTCGTGTCACCAAAAAGATGTTTGAAGTTTTCTTTGTTGCTTGGTTCCTTCTTTGACCAAAGTTGGTTTGATGTTGCTCAATTTCCTTTGTTTACCAATGTTGGTCAGTTATCTCTTTGAATCTTGGTGAATTTCCCTAGCACTCGGTGATGATTGTCTAGCACTCGGTTTCCTAGCTTACCAAATTATTTATTTTGGATTTTTGTTGAGGTTGACTTGTGCATTTAATTTGGGTCACCGATTTAATGTTGGTATCTATCATTGGGAAGCATTTGGACCTAGATCTGGTCATTCTTTCTTTTGATGGTGGATCTGAAGGCCGACTTGGTTCACTAGCCTCTTGTATAAATATAGTTGTTTGGTTAGAGTTTAGGGAGTCAGTTTTTGGATAGAAGATAGAAGATAGAAAATTAGAGATTGTTGGAAAATCCTCACATGTTGGAGGACTTCTATACTTGATTGTAATATCTAGCCTAAACTGGGAAGGCCTTACAACCCATCATGTATGAATCAATTGAAGATAATATATGAAAATATCTTCATTCTCTTGCTCACTGTTGTGTTTATTGCTTCTGCGTGTTGTCTTGCAAGGTGGATCTGGTTAGGATGTGCCTTTGGCCCCTCTCTCTGTCTACCCTTGCGTCAATGATAACGTCAGTTGTGGTGTGTGATCTGGAGGAGACCTATTTGGGGCTGACTTTAGGGTTGAACGTGTATTATGGATAATGAACATGGATTACGGATGTTGGACCTTAATTGTTCAAGTATAATTATTGTATACTTATTATAGATACTGTATGTATCTTAGCAAGGAATTATGTAACAAGTATATTAGGAAATCTTAATTAGCCGACCTTATCATTTATTGTAATAGGGTATATATGTAAGATATTTTTGTTTGAAAAGATAAGGTAGTGAAAATAATTGTAAAAGAGGATTGTGAAATCTGCGAGCTTGTATCCGCTAGATGTAGAGTAGAGGATAGTTTGTACTTCATTGCAATTGATCAAGAAAAGAAAGTTGCTATCGGACAGTTCACAAAGATTGTGTATTTCCTTTATATACACTTGTGTTGTGAATAGTGAATTCTGGAGGTGCACATAGCCTTCTTTGGGAAATGATCCTACATTTCTTTGACTCCTAACAGGGACTGTGTACTGTAATGTTTTAATAAGATCCTAATAGAGAAAAATATTTTAACAAGGATACTATACTCTTAGTACATCATTTGTGGATGCTAATTCCCACAAGGGTTTTGCCTTTAATAGAGTTTTCTTGACAACAAAATATTATGTTATTGTGTTGACATTCACTATGCAATCATTTGATTTGGTATATCTTCTATTCAAAGTTTCAAGTTTAATAATTTATCTCACAACTGGATCTTGAACTGATTCACCCCACCTCTTAGTTTTCTCGGTGGAATATTATTCCTAACAATTGGTATCAAAGCTACTGGTCCTTACAGAGAATGCTTAACAACTTGAGGTGATCTTGGAGATGGCATTCTATAGGAAAGATGGTTTGAAATTTAATCCTGAAAACTTTGACAGTTGGAAGAACATGATGCAAACACATTTTCTATGTTTAGGTATCACCTACTAGTTGATCACAAAGAATGAGATAACCATGAAGGTTGAGGATGAATTAGATCAAGCTACTGACGAAAAAAATAAGACATTTTCATATAACATGGTTGCAAGGGAAGCACTTATCAGCTCGCTTTCTAAAGGATAATTTATTGAGGTGAAAGATCTAGATTCAACACACAAAATTTGGAGAAAATTAGAAGAATTATATGAAGGAGACAAGTTTACTAAGCAAGAAAAGTTACAAAACTAGAAAATAAGGATGGAGAATTTAAAAATGAAAGATGATGAAAATATTAGGGCTTATGTACAATGAGTTAGTGAGGTTGTGATTGGAATCAAAAATTTTGGAGGCACTTATGAAGAGGAATAATTTATTGCAAAGATTATTAGATCATTGTCAATTGACACCTATTTACAAGAACAAAGTTCAGGCTATAGAAGAGATTATAACTTTGACTCCAAACTTTAGTAGAGAGATGTTGATTGCAAAGCTAACTACCTTGGATGCTGTTGAGATAGGAGATTCTTTACCTAGATTTGAATCAACATTTAAGGAATTTGTACACAAAAAGACATCATCTAAAATTGTGTGCACCAGCAATGATAATATGAAAGAAGAGCTTGGTGAGTATGCCGATGAATAGGAATAGATATAAGAAGAAGAAATAAAGCTAGATGAAATTGTTGTCCTGATCGCTAGAAGAGAAAATAGAGGTAATGGTAAGTTTGAAGGGAAGGTACCTTTAAATTTTTTTTCATGCAATAAGATAGGTCACTTTTCATCTAGTTGTCCTACAAGAGTTCCTAAGCATAAATCTAAGTTTTACAAACATAAGTATTCAAAAGAAAAAGAATGTTATTATAGTAGTGAAGGTGTTTCTGAAGATGATTTTGATATAAAGAAAATTGGATTTATTTCTATCAAAGATGAAAAACTATTACATGAGGAAAGAGCTTTAGTATCACATGTTGATAAGAAATCTGAATAGGTTATAGACAATGGTTTCTCACATCATATATGACTGGGGATAAAAATAAGTTTTTAAAACTAAATAAGTATGATGGTGGTGTTACGAGATTTGGAGACAATGTTCCTAAGATTATCATTGGAGTAGGATCTATTTCTTTGGATGGAAAGACTAATAGTGACAATGTACTACTTCTTGATGGACTTAAGCATAACTTGTTGAGTGTTGGATAGCTGACGGATAAGGGTTATCAATTGAAATTCATTGATGGGAAATGTTTTATTAGAAGTAAGACAAGAAATTTGATTGCAACTCGTACTAAATCTAGAGGTAATGTATTTGAGTTAAATACATCTGGAGCTTCTTGTTTTGTTGCAAAGGTAGATGACAGTTGGTTATGGCACATAAGGTTTTGTCATGTTAATTTTGATTATATTGTGAAGGCAAGATTGGCTAATGCAGTGAGAGACCTACCTAAAATTGTAAAACCACATAACACTATGTGTAGAGAGTGTGTTATGGGAAAGAAGACTAGAAGCAATTATAAAAACAACTCATATTCAACGAAAGGAAAGTTAGATCTAGTACATAGAGACCTATGTGGACCTACAAGGTCAAGATCATAAAATGGTGAAAGGTACTTTATGATTTTTGTTGATGAATTTTCTAGAATGATGTGGATTACTTACTTGAGAGAGAAATTAGAAGCATTTGAGAAATTCAAGACATTCAAAGAAAAAGTAGAGAATGAATCAGGCTTAAAGATAAAATGTTTGAGATCAGACAAGGGTGGAGAGTTCACTTCAGATCTATTCAATTCATATTGCGAAGAGCATGTAATACAAAGAAAGACATCTACTCCTAGGACTCCATAGCAAAATGGAATAGAAGAGTGAAGAAATAGAACAATATTGGATGTTGCTAGGACAATGTTGCTAGAAGGAAATGTATTTCATGTACATTGGAGAGAAGCTGTTGGGAGAGCCATATACACATTGAAAAAAATTCAAATCAGAGAAGGTACAAGTAAGAATCCTTATGAATAATGGTTTAATCATACTCCTACTATAAAATATTTCAAAATATTTGGAAGTAAATGCTATATCAAAATAGGTGATGAAATAGGAAAATTTAATGCTAGAAATGATGAAGGAATTTTTATTGGTTATTCTACTAAAAGAAAGGCTTAAAAATGTTTTAACCTAAGATTGAGAAAAATGATTTAAAGTAATAATGTGAAGATAGATTAAAAGTTTCAAATACAAGAGAGGATGTATCATTGTTATTAGAATACAAAAATCAAGGAAGATGCTACGTACAGAAAAAGAAGAACATGTTGAAATTGATTGTGAGAATGAAATTTATGATGATGACATAAATGAAGTTACTGAGATTCCTAAGATGCTGAGGTATGTTAAGAAAAACCATCTTGAAAATCAAATCACTGGTAATGCAAGTCAAGGATCGATGACTAGATCAAAGATAAGGGAAGAAATTTGTTTGATTTCTCAAGTTGAACCAAAGACTACTGATGAAGCTTGTAGAGATGAATCTTAGACCAAAGCTATATAGGAAGAGTTAGATCAAATAAAGAAAAATAACACTTGGGAATTGGTTCCTAGACCTAAAGACAAAAATGTAATAGGAACTAAGTGGGTCTTTAGAAATAAAATGAATGAAGAAGGAATTGTTGTAAGAAACAAAGCAAGATTGGTTTGCAAAGGCTATTCACAACAGGAAGGTATAGATTTTGAAGAGACATTTTCTCATGTTGCTAGGTTGGAAGATGTAAGACTATTTACGTCTTATGTTGCACATAAAGACTTCAAGGTATATCAGATGGATGTAAAATCTGCATTTCTGAATGGGGATCTTGAAGAGGAGATATACATAGAACAACCTGATGGATTTCCTCTGACAGAAGATGAAGACATGGTTTGCAAGTTGAAGAAGGCATTGTATGGACTAAAGAAATAACCAAGACCTTGGTATGCAATGCTAGACAAGTAATTAATTTGTCTTAGATTTAGAAAAGGTAATGCTGACAACAATTTATACTTAAGAAATAATCAAGACTGAATTTTGATAATAGAATTCTTTGTTGATTATATTATTTTTGGAGGGAATGAGGAGATGTGTAAGAAGTTTTCTAAATAAATGGAGAATGAATTTGAGATGTCGACGATTTGCAACATGAAATTCTTTCTTGGACTATGAGTAAATTAGAGCAAGAATGGTATTTTTATTTCTCAGACTAAGTATCTTAAAGAAATATTGAAATTTTTTGGAATGGAAGACAGTAAACTTGTTGGTACACCCATGGTGACTGGTTATAAACTAAAAAATACTGATGAGACCAAGAATGTTTTTTAGATTGGAGTATAGATAAATGGTTGGAGGATTACAATATCTGACTCAATCCATACAAGATATTGCTAATGTTGTTGGAATTGTGGCTAGATATCAGGAAGATCCTAAAGAGACACACATAACTGTTATGAAAAGGATATTTAGATACCTGAAAGGAACAATAGAATATGGCTTATGGCATCATAAAAATGATTACTTTGAACTACATGCTTATAATGATGTTGATTGGGCATGAAACATTGATTACAGAAAGAGTATTAGTGGAGGTGCATTTTCCTTGGGAAAAGGTTGGTTTCATGGTTAAGTAAAAAGCAGGATTGTATAGCTCAATCTACTGTTGAATCTGAGTATGTTGCTACTGCTATTAATTGTACTCAGATTATTTGGATGAAATAAATGTTGAAAGATATTAGAATAACATTTGTTGAACTTGTGGTTATCCATTGTGATAACACCGGTACAGTGAATATGTTAAATAATCATGTGATGCATTCTAAAACTAAGCATATTTCTATTACGTATCACTTTTTAAGAGACAAGGTAGCAAAGAAAGAGATATGGTTGGAATAAATTAGCAGAGAGGAACAAATCTATGTAGACATCTTTACAAAGCTATTTCCAAAAGATGCCTTTGAGTATCTCAGAGGTATGCTTGAGGTGGAAAGCCCCTCCTAGTGAAAATTAAATGATGCAGGGATGCATCAGTGTAGAGGTCTTTAGAGCTCTATCATTTTCTGGACTTGATGTATGTATCTACTCTTCAGGGGGAGTGATCATTGGAACCTTACAAAATACATTTGGGTGATTCAACACCTATTTGATGAAGACTAAACAGAAGATAATTGATGACTTATGACACCCTTTTCTATTGTTGTCAAAGGGGGAGAAATACTATGAGAAAATCCTTAAGGGAGAGAGATACTGTATGGGGAAGAGTTCACTATTTGGGAATAGATTATGTTGAAGATATTGAGAGAGTATTTTTAGGTTGATGGATCTTCCCATATGTTTCCATCAATGCCAAAGTGGGAGATTGTTGGATATTGTTCATGTATTTAATATGTTTAATCACTACTCAACACCATTGTTGGAATTGGTTACTAGTATTTTTGTTATTCATGTATTGTCACTGGTGTCAACATATGTTTCTATGAAGAGAAAAGACTAGTTATTATAGTGTACATATACTATACAGTTGATTTAGAATGAGTGAACACAGGTTTGTCTACAGGGAGGTGTTGTGATCTTATATCTAAGATCGCGTCCTGTAACAATTCATATTGGTTGAGTAGCAGAAGATTTGGTGAAGACTTGTTTCTAGACTGTGACAATGGAATTTGACAAATTCAGTCTCTAAGTTTTGAGTGTATCTTACAAGTGATGTGGATTTAGTGTATGCAAGCTTAAGGAATGTCAGACAATGTATTGAGGAATGCTCCTTGATCTTAGCAATTCATGGGAAGCCTAATGGATTCAGCTATGGTGTGTGATCTGGAGGAGACCTATTTGGGGCCAACTTCAGAGTTGTAGCGTGTATTATGGATAGCGAGCATGGATTGCAGATGATGGACCTTAATTGTTGAAGTATAATTATTGTATACTTGTTATATATACTGTGTGTATCTTAGCAAGGGATTATGTAATTATTTGTATATTAGGAAATCCTAATTGGCCAACCTGATCATTTATTGTAATAAGGTCTATATGTAAGTGTGTGTGTGAAAATTGTACCTGATCTGTAGACACAACACTTCAGTAAAACATTAGAGGTTAGCAAAAATGAAATCGTGCAATAAATTGAAAGCTATACTAACCAGGTGATTTACTACCTTCTAATAGGTGCGAGATTGATGTTCTCACATTGTAATCGAGATCAGTGACCTAGACGACACCTAAATGAAGGATTTGAATGCAAAAGATAGATATGGAATGAATGAAAATTAATCTATATTTTTTTGATTTTCTATGCAATGATATGATGAAAACTGATAATAAATTGATCTAAATGGATTGAAATGATATGCAAATTAAGCTAACAATGATATGAAATATGAAACTAGAATGAATTGAAAACAAGATTGATCTGACAAAAATTGTTGATTCGCAAGAAGCTTCAATTCTTCAGATGTCGATTCGCTAGTGTAAGCCTGCAAATTATGAGATGATTTGTGAAGAGCTAAAGCCTGCAAATTATGAGATGATGAGATTTTGAGAGATCTTGAGAGAGATGAATTTGTGAAGAGTTGAGGCCTTAATTTATAGAAATTCAGGGCTTTTGAGGTGCATGAATAAAAGCCATAAATCACTCAAATAACTCAGGTTGATTTTTGAGTTATTTTTAAATAAAGGATAGTTAACTCACAAAAACATGCAAAAGCAAAGTTTTAACTCAAAATAGAGTTTAACTTTAATTGATGATTGATAGTTGTCTACTTTTATGATTGTGCATATTTTATCTATGAATTAATTTAATAATAAAGTGATTTATTTCCAACTTAATTTATTTTGAAAAATAAAACAATTGATTTATGGGTTAATCAATTATTAAATCAAACTTTTATTCTAAAATAATATCATTAAAAATTGACAACTTGCTTTAATTAATTAAATAAGAATTTAATCAATTATTGATAGAAATTTTGATTTATTGTCAAATTTAAATAATAATAATTAAGAATAAATATAATTAAATTCAATTAAATAATTAAGTGGCAGTAATTAAATCTAATTAATTAAATATGATGAATATTCAATTAATCAAACTTAGGATAAATATGATTTATCGCCCAATAATCATTAAATTAAAGATAATTATAATAATTAGGAATATTACTAGGAATATTCCCCGATGCACATGTAAGATAATCCATTAGGATTCGATGATGTTTAGATGTCCCTTAGGTTAGGACTTTAATGTCAATTTCATTCGATATGTTGATGTAGGAGGTTAATGAACTTATAGCCCATTTTTGGGGTATTACATTTTGCCCCTCTTTGAATTGCTATGGGAAGTGCAGTGGTTCAAAGATAGTCTGTGTTTGATAGAGATATGAAACTGATATTTGGAATTGATATGAGACAAAAGTTGATTGAAAGATTTGATATGAAGATAATAGGTCCTTAATGACCAAAGATAATGTTCACTATAGCAGCGATGAACCGAGGATTGCAAAAAAGTGTCAAAATGCCCGATTCCAAACCTTATGATTGTGAAGAAGTGAGTGACCGGTTCTAGACTCGATTGTCTTAGCAGAACTAGCAGGTATCACATTTGAACCCTTCAGTTGCCGAAGAACCAAGGAAAGAACACTAATGAACCGATGGTTATGAAAAACTGATATAGTTTACAAGATTAAGAGAATACCAGATTGATATAGATCTTGATGAATCTGATATGCCCCAAGTGATGATAGATTTTCCCCGAGCGATGAGGTCTTTTTGATGAATCAGTAACTGGATGTGATTGTTGTCTTGATTACTGAGGAAAGATATGATTTCAAATTTGATTACAGACTTTGAATGATATGCAATAGCATGCCCCCTTCGAGATTAAAATTGAAATCTGACAAGAAAAGTCAGTGTTGAATAGTTCAGAAGCATGTTAATTGATTTGAGAAGTGGTTATACACGTTCGAGAACGTGTTCTGCATCGTTTGGAGGTCCTGGAGACCAAGTTTGACTAGGTTTGACTACAAGTTGACCATGGTTGACCCAGTTGAAATTTTGATAGTTTGATGGAAGATAATCAGTTAAGTTGAATTCTAGATTTCTGTGATGATAGAAGGTCAAATATGCAAGTAGTTAATAATATGACTGATCTCAGATTTTGATTTTGATCCCGAAAAAGGATTCTACTTGCTGTTTCGTTGGATGGACCTTTGTGTAAGATTCAGCTCTCGTTAGATTTGAAGATGTGATTGAAGAATTTTTTAAGCATTGAAGTTTATCAACCATTGTGAGATCATGCAAACATGCAAAATGCAAAGAAACATGCAAAATGAAATGCAACCTAAGACCTAGGACCTAGTCACTGATCATGTGTCGATTTGTTATCATCATTGAAATTTTAGGTAACCGGATAAATCAATACAATGCCCACTAGCTATGAAACTATAGACATATGAATATCGATTTGTATGCGCAAGAATCAATACAACACCCACTGATTATGACAACCATGGATATATGAATATTGATTTTATTTTCAGAATGTCAGAATTAGATATAAGCACCAAGGCAAAAGTGCCAGGATGACCTAAATATCATGTCCATTTTGATATAACAATTTGTAGTAGCATCAAAACATAAATGTCGTAATGACCAGAATACACCTTGCGGTACAAACACATCAAATAGTCAAGAGATCATTCTAAATCCAATGTGAATTACCTGTAGTGACCCTTTATCGTTCACATCCTTAGGTAAGATCACATTTTACAGTAGGAGAAAGAACTCACTTGAAAAGATAATAGTTAGATCAAACTTCTTTGAATTTTCTGGGTATCAATGGTTGAGGTACGCATGGCCATCCAATTCGAGATAGAGGCTCTTATAGTCAGACACCATTTCAATCCAAAATTTCTAAAGTCATTAGATTTTCACATACAAGCAGAAAACAAAGAAAATATTATGCCCCCAGTCATCACTCTCTAAATCCTATAAAGGACATCATCGAAGAGCTTGAGAAGACACAATATGCAAAAATCTCAATGCGAATCAGTAAGTATACAAGGAGATAAAAGCATGTAAAAAGCACAGATTGTTTTTAGTTTGTGTTTGATGTTTGATTGCGTTGTTGTAGATGCAAAATCCTTTCTGGAGTCAAGACTGACTGACTGACTGACATGAAGTGTCAAAGGACTCTGACTAGATATGATATGTCTAGGATATACTGGAGACCATAGGATATGACTTTGAGTGCCCCCAAGTTTTAACATTGATAGGATATAGATGCTTGAGCAGATTGGATTGGTGTACAAACTGACTTATTGAAAACTAGAAATGTTGAAACAAACCGGGAGATATGTACAAACTAAAGCAAGACTGAAAGCTGGGAAAGACCAAGATTGCGCTGATAGATGGAGCATTTTGAAACAAGTGGCGCCCGTTTGTCGGGTTTTCACCATCTTGGTAGAGATTCTATTTTTCCTACCAAGGCCCCTGTTTCCAGGTTTTCACCAAGGTACCTTTTTCTTTTTCTCATTTTTTTGTATTTTTCATTTTTTCAATTTTTTTGAATTTTTGATATTTTCAATTTTTTTTGAATTTTTGATATTTTTTTATTTTTTTGTGAATCATCAAGGTGCCTATTGCTAGATTTTCACCAAGATGTTCATTTTTTTAGGACTTTTTCAGATTTTAAAGATTTTTTTCAGGACATTTTACCACAGACTGAATGCCTTAGGCATAGAATTTTTTCAGATGGAGAACGTTGATGGGTTCTCGAAGCTGCTCTCTTTCAGTCGTTGAGAGTTGATAAGCACTAGAGCCAAAAGTAGTAGTGATTACAAAGGGATCCAGCCAGTTGGGTTTGAACTTCCCCTTGCGTTCTTGATGTGATTGATTCTTTGGATTTTCTCTCAAGACTAGATCGCCAACTTGAAATTCTCTATGTCTGACCTTCTTGTTGTAACCTCTAGACATTCTTTTCTGATATACTCTGAGATGATCATACGCTGCTTTTCTGCGCTCATCTAGTAGTTCAAGTTCTTGCAACCTAGACACTCTGTAGTCATCATCAGTTACTAGACCATGCATTCTGATTCTTAGTGATGGGATTTCAACCTCAATAGGTAGTACCGCTTCAGACCCATAAACTAAAGTGAATGGTGTAGCCCCAGTAGGCATTCTGATACTGGTTCTAATACTAGTTTTGATACTTGTTCTGATACTTAGTTCTGATACTTCTTCTGATACTTGGTATACTTGATAGCATATTTTTCAATTGCAAACTCCCAAGCAAGGTCATATCATGCAATCCCAATGTCTAGCAAGGTGGAGAACAAGAAGGATTAGCAAGCTGGTGGAAGAGATGGAAGACAAGAGAATGAAGGAGAATGAAGGGAAGAAATCCTCAAGGGCCAACTCTTCAAGGTACCCAAGCTAGGAAAAATTGTCATGTAAAGTGCAGTTGGACAAGCAATGAAAGGCTAGCATAGGATAAGTCACAAAAGTGTAATGCCAAAGAAGGACAGGATGTAGTCCAAAGGAGTAGATATGTCAAGAGACTTCATAGCATCGTGTTTTACTTTTGTTTCTTTTTATTAGATCAAGACCAAAGGGGAAAAGGACAGTGATTGGAAAAAATGAATGGAGGAAGATAAATATGAAGGCTAAACATGGAAGGAATGAAAACAAGATCATCATAAAATAGCTCACAAGATAGCCAAATGTTCGTGTATAGATCAACATTGTCAAGATCAAAGAGAGAAGATGGAATGGATGAAACATGTAGAAGAACTACGCATGATGCCTGATTGTTAGGTTTTCATCAAGGTACTTATCCAAGGTGTCACAAGGGAGTGGTTTTCACCATAGGATGAATTTATTTCTCTTTACTTTTCCTACCAAGGCACCTATTTCCAAGTTTTCACCATGGCACATTTTCAAATTTTTTTAATTTCTTTTTTCATTTCTTTTTCTTTGAATTTTTAGAAGAAGGCAAGCTTTTTAGATAATGCTCCTTGAAAAGATAAACCATAATATGCCAAGGATTCAAAATGATACACTCAAAGATACTGATAGGGAAAGGAAGATGGAAGAGAAAAATGGAGGATAAGGTTTTATGTAAAGCGAGTGAGGTTGGAAGATAGGAGGAATAGGCAAATGAGGAAAAAAGATAGAAGGTAGAAAGATAATGAATGGAAGGATTGTGAAAGGGTGGATGGAAAGGAAGACAAGATCAACATCAACACACACTTTGAAGGGTGGCAAGAGGATGAAGGAAATGTGAATGAAGGAATACGTGAAGGAATATGGTGAATGGATAGTAGAGGTTGTGGTTTAGGCACGTGGAATGGAAGAATATTTTTGGAAGAAGATGAAGTGGAAGCCTTTGGAAGCTTGAATGTCAATTTCACTTTTTGCTCAACACCAGACTCTTTCAAGAGAGACTTTGGAATCCATATAGCCATAGGCTTTTCATTTCTTTTTGATAATTTGGAGAGAATATTTTCAATGATGGATTTTAGAACCCATACTTGTCTTGTAGTTTTCTTCTTAGATATCTCTTTTGACTTTATGCCTCTGTGTGTATGAGAGGAGACATGGTGATCTTTTTTTTTTGATGGATTCTTGTATTGCTTTTTTTTCTTGTATTGAACATTCAAGTTACTTCCAAAAGACTTGGGACTTATGGAAGAAGGAGGATATGACTGGTTTAAATGGGTGGGTGGATGAAAAAGATTCAAGGGTATGCATCTATGTTGATCTTGAGGAAAGATGGGAGATGGAGGGATGTAGGGACCCAAGATGGATGGAAAATTAGGAGAGTTAGGAGGGGAAAGTGAAGGGACATAAGGACCCAAGATGGAAGGCAGACGTGAACCCCGTTGTAGTGGTGGAAGAGGTCCAAGGATGGAAGTGGAAGATGCAAAAGGATAATCAACAAGTTCATCAGCATCTATATGACAACCAAGGACATCAGCATCTTTAGAGTGAGCATAAGGATTTTCAATAAGATCATGAACATCTTGAATATGAGCACCTTCTTTGATAGGATTGTTCGAAGCTTGCAAAGACTTAGGAAGAGTAGAAAGTGGAAATGAACATGGAGTGGTAGAATAAGAAGATGGAAGACTTTGATCTTGACAAGGATCTTTGGATAGCATAAGCTCATAATTTGCCTCTTGAGTTTCAATAGGCTTAACATTGGAAGTAACAACACCATTTTTACCAACCTTAATGGAAGTATCATCTTTGGAAAGTGCAAGTGTAGTAAGGTTACTTTGATTGTCAATAAGCTCAACAGTGTAAGTAGTAGCTTGATCTTGCTTAGGAGAAGACTTAAGACATGGTGGAATGAATGGGAAAGGGCTTGCGGGATAAAAAAAAACCATGGACTGGATAAGAGACATCATGAAAATGAGTGGATGACATGGAGGGTTCTTGATCTTGATATTTCTTTATGTTTTTTTCTTTATCATTTTTAGAGTCCTCTTGACATGGAGTCACTTATAAGGACAAGGAAGCAAGTTGGAGTTGTATGAAAGACTTTGGCAGAGATGGTGAAGGAATAGCTGAAGTAGGCATTATAGCACATAAAGGCTTAGGCTCTTTAGATTTAGCATTATCAGAAGTATTTGTAGCCAAGTGAAGGTTAGCTTGAGTATCTTTAAGAGGTAGCCCTTGAGGATAACTATAAGGAACTGTATGAAAAGTATCAGGGCTCATGTCGGATGAAGGTTCTGTGAAAGATTTGAAAGACTTGGAAGCTTTAGGAAATGTACGGGTATTGGAGGAAGTAGGGGATGGATGGGAACCATCACAAGACAAAGGTCCAACATTAACATGATCTTGCTTGAGAGTGTAATCTTTATTTTCAGCCGGAGAGTCCTTAGGAGAATGATTCTTATAATATTGATGCTTCAAGCTAGCACAATGCATTTTATAGTCCTCAGCAGTAGTAGATGGATCATAATAAAGGTATTGTTCACAAAAAATATCAAAGCATTTTTCAAAATTAGAATCATATGGATCACCATCACGATCTATCCAATGTGACATCCTATTTCCAATAAGCAAGAACACACGATGAGGAGGACTCTTAGGAACAGAGGTGTCATAGGTATCATTGTATTGTCCATCATCATAGTCATCATAGTCTTCAAAGATGGATGTGTCACTCTCTGTGGAAGAGGTATCATAAGGGTTATCACATTGCTCAAATTCTTTCTGGGGGTATGGTGACATGTACAAGTCTTTATCAAATGGAAAAGGACATAGAGATTCCATGGAGAACTCTTTAGGTTCCTTTTCTTTCTCAAGCTTGTCAAGTTTGACTTGCATAGCTTGCAGCTGCTTCATCATAGCTGTGATTAGAATTTCTTCCTCATGTGTATTGATTCTTTGAGACATGTGTACTGATTCTCAATGGCTACTGCTTTGTTCCTGACATAGTGATTTGTTCGACAGATTCTAGAACTAGGCTAAAAAAGCTAGGTATCTAGCAATTCTGACAATTTTCTGACAACCTTTCAAAATTTTCCCAAACAACACTCTGCAGACTCGTATGACAGTGGGTAGGCAATGAAATGACAGTTGAAAAATCGTAGGATAGTGGGTAGGCAATGAAATGATAGTTGAAAAACTTAGACGACAGTTGCAAGAAGGATTTTGACTCTTAGAATTTTCTGGCATCAAAACTCGTACGACACTGGGTTGGTTATCATACGACAATTGGGTAGCAATGAAACGACAGTTTGAAAATATCATACGACAGTTGCAAGCAAGATTTTGACTTTGAGAATTTGCTGGCATGAAAACTCGTACGACATTGGGTACTCAATCATACGATAGATGGGCAGGACTGAAATGACACTTGATAGAAACTCGTATGACTTTATGACTTCCTGAGATGACTTTTGACTCCAGAAAAAGATTTTACTTCAGATTTTGCAAATTTTGAGTTTTCAGATTCGGATTGTTTGCAAATTTCAATGTCTAGATTTAAGGATGGTAGTAGATTTGTTCATTTTCAATAACCAGATAGATAAACAAGCACGCAAAATAGCAAGCAAGTGATTTCAAGCATGTCTGAAAATAATGAACGAGGGCAAAAGCAACCTCGCGCATGAACAATCAAGTGACTTATTCATTCTAATCCTCAGAAGCACTAATTATGTATGTTCCAAAAATATTTTGCAATAATGCACATATACCCTAGAAAATGAAAATTTGGCCTCACTAGGGTTTTTAGTAATGGTTTGACTCTACAACTTTTATGATCCAAAGGGGTGAACTCCAATCCTGGTGCACCAGGGTTTTGACACAGTCTGAGAATTTAATCAATCAGGAGTTGCTAGGGAGATCTGACAACCCAAAAATGAACCATACCCATGGAGATTTTTTCCACAAAGATATTTATATAGTGACTGTCACTACCACGACGAAAATGGCTATTACTGCTTGAGGTTCTGTCAACGCAGTTTACCCTGTGAAGGGATTGTCCGCTACGGTTAACCCTCTCTAAAGGTGACTCACAATAGTATACCACAAGGGGACTTGGCTCCAGATCCAAGGTTTTGACACCTTTTCACTTTTAACCCAAACAAAGCAAGTAGATAAATCCGACACGCTAAGACTAAGATTATCTCACCAAGGTCTATGATATCAACCCCACGTGATCTATCAACCTCTCCGGAGAGAGAATGTATCAATCAATAAGGGAAGATGCATGAACCAAGTAGAATGTGAGACTCTCAATGTATCCTCCCCACCTACAAGGGATCCTTCATTGAGAAGGGTTTTGCTGGGAACCCACTCTCTCAAGATCCTCAAATAGTGTTCATGGGGCCTAATTACTATGTGAGTACAGATATATTCCAGAAAGCAAATCTATCCAAAAGTATTCAAAAGCATAATGTGGTACACTTAACGCTTAAAGAAAATATGAGGTGAGTCCACAAAGTGGAGCACTTAACACCTCACACAAGCAAGAAATGAGTCCACAACTTAGAAAACAAGTGAGTTCCAAAAAGCACAAAAGGGTTGCCTGGTGGAACACTTAACGCTTCTTTCCTGTAGACCCATCCCCTTTAATGTGGCGTTGATATTGCAACCACGGGGTGAAAATGAGTGGCCGGTGGATTAGCGAGTCCAAAACCCAAGACAGCAATCTAGATCAATCATAAAGAATCTAAGACTGCCAATAAATACCTAAGGTGTCACAACCTAGTATCAATTATGCAAGTGTGTAAAACAAAAGCATGAAAAAAAGCACTCAAGCTAGACACACGAGAGATTTATTTTATGTCCCAAAATGAAGTGTTATCAGATGTAACAGAATACCTGAGTTCCTCACAATGCGCTTAGTAGATTTTACCTGTTTTAGCAATTTTTGTTGATCTTTACTATGCAAGCAAGCCACGAACTCTCCAACAAGCCAACAAGCAAACAAGATATGCAACGTATCTTCAACTTATGAAAACTTTAGATTTATCTCTAAAAATCAATTATTATCAGCAATAATAACCAGCAATTAACCCAATTGACAACTCATATCATTCATTGAAACATGTAAAAAAAATAAGTGCATAACCATCACAAAATTTTATTTTTTTTGCTGCATTTGACCTAGTCAACAAGATCTAATTTTTTTGATATGATTTTGGTCACAAAAATAGAAATTTAGAATAGAGACCCTTGCTAAAAAATAGAGATTTTTCCAAAAATGTAAAATTTTTAGAAAAATCTTTTCATTTGTGCCCTAGAGACCCATTTTACCAAAACAAACTAGTTTTTGTAAATTGATTATTTGAGTTATTACATTGCATCTAAATTTAAAATAAAAACAATGAACCCCCTGTAGAATTTCAAGAGCTTTCCAAAAATATAAAAAATTTCAAAAAATATTCTGATTTGCACTGAAAAATAATTTTTTATGAAAAATTAAAAAAAAATTATTAAAAATTCAAAACATTTTAAAAAATTCTAAATTTTTTATTGTATCTTCTTTGATATGTCTCCAACTTGAAAAAAAACTTTCAGACCAAAAATCTTAGCCGTTTGGGAGATAAAATTAAATCTTTGAAACTTTAGGGTTTTATCTCCAAGAATCAAAATCAACATGCAAAGGTGGGTTGCCCCACGGTGGGTGCCAAAAATGTGTGTGTGAAAATTGTACCTGATCTATAGACACAACACTTCAGTAAAACATTAGATGTTAGCAAAAATGAAATCGTGCAATAAATTGAAAGCTATACTAACCAGGCGATTTACTGCCTTCTAATATGTGCGAGATTGATGTTCTCAGATTGTAATCAAGATCAGTGACCTAGATGACACCTAAATGAAGGATTTGAATGCAAAAGATGGATATGGAATGAATGCAAATTAATTTATATTTTTTTAATTTTCTATGCAATGATATGATGAAAACTGATAATAAATTGATCTAAATGAATTGAAATGATATGCAAATTAAGCTAACAATGATATTAAATATGAAACTAGAATGAATTGAAAATAAGATTGATCTCACAAAAATTGTTGATTCGCAAGAAGATTCAATTCTTCAGATGTTGATTCGCTAGAGTAAGCCTACAAATTATGAGATGATTTGTGAAGAGCTAAAGCCTGCAAATTATGAGATGATGAGATTTTGAGAGATCTTGAGAGAGATGAATTTGTGAAGAGTTGAGGCCTTAATTTATAGAAATTCAGGACTTTTGAGGTGCATGAATAAAAGCCATAAATCACTCAAATAACTCAGGTTGATTTTTGAGTTATTTTTAAATAAAAGATAATTAACTCACAAAAACATGCAAAAGCAAAGTTTTAACTCAAAATAGAGTTTAGCTTTAATTGATAATTGATAGTTGTCTGCTTTTATGATTGTGCATGTTTTATCTATGAATTAATTTAATAATAAAGTGATCTATTTCCAACTTAACTGATTTTGAAAAATAAAAAAATTGATTTATGGGTTAATCAATTATTAAATCAAACTTTTATTCTAAAATAATATCATTAAAAATTGACAACTTGCTTTAATTAATTAAATAAGAATTTAATCAATTATTGATAGAAATTTTGATTTATTGTCAAATTTAAATAATAATAATAAAGAATAAATATAATTAAATTTAATTAAATAATTAAGTGGCAGTAATTAAATATAATTAATTAAATATGATGAATATTCAATTAATCAAACTTAGGATAAATATGATTTATCACCCAATAATCATTAAATTAAAGATAATTATAATAATTAGGAATATTACTAGGAATATTCCCCGATGCAGATTTAAGATAATCTATTAGGATTCGATGATGTTTAGATGTGCCTTAGGTTAGGACTTTAATATCGATTTCGTTCGATATGTTGATGTAAGAGGTTAATGAACTTATAGCCCATTTTTGGGGTATTACAGTAAGATGTTTTCTTTTGAAAAGATAAGATAGTGTGAAATAATTATAAAAGAGGATTGTGAATGCAGCGAGCTTGTATCTGTTGGATGTAGGGAAGAGGATAGTTTTTACTTCATTGGAACTGATCGAGCAAAGACAATTGGTATCAGATAGTTCACAAGGATTGTGTATTTCCTTTATATACACTTGTGTTGCGAACAATGAGTTCTAGAGGTGGACATAACCTTCCTTGGAAAGTGAGCCTATATTTCTTTGACTCCTAATAGGGTCTGTCCTTTAACAAGGACTGTGTACTGTAATATTTTAATAATCTCCTAACAGGACTAGATCTTCTAACATGGATAGTATACTCTCAGTACATCATTTGTGGGTGCTAATTCCCATCAGGGTTTTAACTTTAATAGGGTTTCCTTGACAATAAAATATGGTGTTACTATGTTAACATTCACTGTGCTATCATTTGATTTGGTGTAGCTACTATTCAAAGTTTAAAGTTTACTAATATGTCTCACAACTGATTCAACCCCCCCCCCCTCTCAGTTGTGTTGGTGGATTGTTATTCCTAACAATTATATGGACACCAATTAAAAGGAATTGATTTATCAATTTTAAATTAGAAGGTTGAGTTAAGAGACTTAACTGAGCGATTAGTTATAATTCCTTGTAATAAATTAAGGAATTGATATTTAATTATTAATTTGCATATTATTAATATGATAAAAATATTAATTAATTAATTAAATATTATTATGTAATTAAATTTGCACATTCATGTAATAAAATTAAAATATAAACTTAAAATTAAGAGTAGAGTGATTTGCATAAATTGGAATTATTAATTAAATAAATAACTAATTTAAATAAAAGATTGATATCTAAACAAGGTTGGAGTTGAGTTATGATTTTTGTGATTTTGAGTTAACTATTTTTATTGTTTTTAATAGCTGAGTTCTAATTCTTGATTTTGAGGTACATGTTCAAAGCTCAGTTTGCTGGGTTTTCTATATGATACTCCTTTTTGGTCATTTTTAGAGAGACAGTTTTACAGTTTTTAAAGTATGGATTGGAGTTTAAGGAATTGGTGAAAGCTTAGGATTTTTCAGAGTTTTGGATCATCTTCATGGTTTCTATCAATTGGTTGATTAAGGTAGGGTTTGAAACCTTATGCAAATTTCTCCTTTGAAAAGAATGTCTACCTTGTTTCTATAATGATTTGTTGAAGTTTTGGGTGATTGAATTTTGAAATCGACCTTGCTTGTAGGAAAGATTTGATTGGGTTTTTGTTATCTTTTAGGAATTAAATTTCAAAAAAAATGATTGATTCTTTGTGTACAAAGTTTTGGTAAAAACCTAGATCTAGATACCTCTGTGTTTAATTTAGAGAAAACTATGTTTAAATAGACCTATTGAAAACCCTAGGTTTACCATGAGAAATCTGGAGGCTATTGGAATTAAAAACCTATCTGGTTTAATTTCAAGGAAAACTTGCTTTCGAAAAGTATATTCCTCCTACATAATTTAATGAAATTAGATATATATATATATGTTAAATTCTCCCTCACCCCCTATGGCAGCACTAATGTTGTTGGCACGACAGCTAGGTTGATGCACAACAGCATGGCTGCTGGTGACAACAATGTTGTCTCTTGTGGTAGCGTGTAGGAGGGCATTGCCTCCCTATATTTTTATGTGTAAATGTTTTATTTAAAAGTTTTAATTTATTTTATATTTAATCAATTTTATTAATTTAAATTTTATTTAAGATTAATTAATTTTAATTAATATTAAAATATTAATATTTGATAATTATATTATTTAATATTGATATTTATTAATTAATATTATTAATTATTAATCATGTTCCGTGAATCAATTTAATTATATTATATTTAGTAATTATTTTTAATAAATTAATTTATATTAGAGATTTTTATAAATTAATTTATAAAGGTTTGTTAAAAATGTTAAAATTATATTGAAATTTAGTTATAATATTATTTAGTAATTTTACTCAATAAGTTAATTTGTATAAAGAGTGTTACAAATTAATTTATAAAAGGTAAATTGATATTATATTATCCAGAGTTAACCCGATGATGTTAGTAACTATGTTGATTATGACTTAAGACTGTCCAAATTAATATTGAAACAGTCAATCTGATAAAATATTAAATACATCTAATATGCGTATGTTTTATGTCATAGCGATTTGTAATTAGAAGTTTCACTTGGTTCTAACTATTTGTCTTTATCGGTAGAGTATTGCCCTAGGTGGACTTTGTCCTTAAAGATTGGATTTATACTATACTTTTGGGTTTATTTAGTGGAGAGTTCATAACCTATTTCATTTGATGATTGGTTCATATGGAATTTTGAGTGCATATGTGAGTTTATGGCCTATGTTCTTGTCTCTCGATCATTATGTTAATTAACCATAGAAGGTGACAACCACTATTGTGTTGAGTCTCAGTTAACCTAGTCACCTAGTTCTACAATTAAGATGGGATTGTATTTTCTGAATGATGACCTTTTTGGCTTATGTTTTACTCCATGTTTGGTGAAATATGCTTTGTTGATATTGATGATTATCGGTCTTGAGACTATGAAAATTGGTAATTTTGTATTAAGATGTCTAGTATGGGATGGACAGCTTGGATCCTGGTATAGGATGATATACAATTTGTTACACTCTATCCCTTTTTTCTTTGATGACAATCATAGTTTACTATTTTATGAGAAAACTTTTATATTTTTGGTTTTTCTTTCTTTTGGTTCTTTTGTTACGAGCATTAGGGTAGGTTATCTAGGAGCATAGAGGGAAGTGGCTTACTTAGGAGGCACCAAAGCCTTGATGTGGTTGCATGGGTATCCTTTGTAAGTTGACTTAATAAGTGATAACTTAATAAATTTATTCGAATAGAAAAATTGAAAAGATAATTGTACCTCGCCCATGCCTTCAGTGCTAGTTCAGGCTAGGATGGGAGTGGGAGAAGATGCTTTCCCATATAGAGAGATGCTGAGGCCTGTATAGTTGGTTTTATTTGTTTATATGAAATGACTACTGATATTGCATATAGTCACTAGGGGCTGGGGTCCAGAGAGACTACTAGGTGACCTTAGAGTTGACTTATGTGATGACACTTCCTTATATGTGTCCTAGGCTCCTACATGAGCATTTGGTACACCTCTTTGTGTCATGATCATTTATACTTGATAACCTTATCAGTGTTACTACCCTTTTATCTGGTGTATGATTGCATTACTCTTTCTTGTTTGGTTGTTTCCTTGAATGAGGTCTAGTGCTATCTCCTCAACATAATGGGAGTGGAATTCTTGGATCCACATGGTCGGGTGGTAGTGATTCTATTACCATTGAGATCCAACGTTCATGAATTTGTGCTTGGATGATCCTCAATGCTACTTCTATCTTCTTGTTCTTTGTTTGGAGACTTTCTCATGAGATTTATTTTTTGTATTCCATTTTATGTATGGTTAGTGACATTGATTTTAGGAAATGTATATGTACTTGTATTGTATTATTATTATTATCCCCACGACATGTGCAGTGGAGGTTGTATTATTATGTATGCCATGATGTATCAGTTGTACTCCTATAGATTGTATCTTTCGTTATATTGATGTAATGAACGTATCTTACTATTCAGTTAAAATGAATATGTTAGTGCACTTAATGATTTGTGTTCTTTTCAAATTATAACTAAGTAAAAGATTAGAAATTCTACGTTATGGAACCCTTGAGACTTGTAATTAGTTAATGAGTTACAGTTTTTAATATGTATTGTCTTATGTTACATTGCCTCCACATTGTTATTTATTATTGATTGTAAACTCTTAAGAAAAAACATTATTTGGTAAACTTAGTAACATATTTTAGGTTAATTTCTCCTAGGTTCCCTTGTGGGGCATTACATGCATTGCCTAGTCAATGAATGTATGCTATTGTATAGCATCATAGAATGAGTTCATCCACCCCTCCATTGAACAATTAGTTAAAAAAATTGATTGACTAAGGACATCAATCTCTTCTTTAGCTTTCCCTTAGAGGCCTACACCTTCTTCTTTAGTTTGAACACCTGGCTTGATATCCTGGCCACCATCGCTAGGTCTTGATCTTCCTCCTTGTGCAATAAGTATGAATAATAAAGTCCTAATCTATAACAAGTAGGAACTTGTAATGCTCATGCTAAGCTTAGGGTTAACTGATTTATTTTGAAATACTAAAAGATATATGTTGGGTAACTTTATGTAAGGTAATCCTTTTAGGGGAAATGAATGAATCAACATGAATAATTTTAATTGTGTTCATGTGATAGAATAACCTAAGTGACCTAGTATAGCAACCTTATCTCATCTCCATTCTCATTTTGATACCAGATCTCTTACTATGACTCTTGACTATGAAGCTAGCAGTTTAGACAGTCCCATCTTCATTGAATAAATGGTGCATGTTCCCAACTTTCTAACCTTGAAACATACCTCATAAAAATTACTCATTCTATCATGATAAAGTGACATTCCATGTCTAGTGCACACTTATTGCAAAATTTGCAAGTTCTTTCTTCCTAGACTTCCTTGGGTATCTTCCAATTATTGGTGTCACATCTAAGACCATGCAATCTAATATTCAATTGAACAAATAAAACAATTGTCTTTCCTCTAATACTACCCCTAAATTTATTTTCTTCACAATTATCCCAAATTCGATTGATGTAGTATAAATTTTTAACTAAAATTGCAATGGGCCCATATAAGGATTAAGCATTTAGTCATGTCACACCTTACAATCATGACTTTGTGATTATTTATTATACGAAATTTGAGTTACACTAGTATAATTCCAAAATCATATTAAGCTTCATTGAAATTAACATTTATATTTTATTATAAATATAATAATTTAAAATATAATTCATAATAATACAATATTAAAAATTGAGATTCTTATTAAACAAACTTCATTGAATATTATTATCATATTATAAATCATTTTTTATTTCCTTAACCCTAGATCTCTACGTTAATCTGTCCACTCTCTACATATAGTTAAGACCTTTAGTTTTAGTCATGATAACGTCTTAAACATTGTACATTCCTTCGATGCATACCTTGCACGTTACATTATTCCCATGACAGTGCAAATACACTAGCATTACTATTCGACTATATGCAATGATATACTAAAATATGATTGTCTGGGCGGTTATTATGAGGTATTGTGAATAAATTGCGGCAATTAAAATAATTTACGTCTCATCTAAACTAAAAAGTAACAAATATTTATCTTATTTTTCATCAGTCAAAATTCATATTTAAAATGAAATGATAACACAGTCATCATCAAATTAGGTGCCTACTGTCACGTCTTAAATCAATGCATATGAGTAGAGACTGTAAGAGACTTGCAAACATTAATGTGCACCTACTAGAGCCGTTGAAAAACCGAAGAGAAAACTTCCACTTTGATGGGTTAATCACGGCAAGTTAGTTCAAAGTTTTAAATATTCCAAATAGCTGTAAGTCACGGTAATGAACTTTCCACGTCCAGTGACAAGCGTATTGTTTGGTTATATATGAATAACAATCTATGACGAATCCCATCACATTTATTTCAGAATAGAATGGCCAGGTGCTCAGCCCTTATCATTTTGGTAATGTTGGCGTTAATACTTCTATCAGACTGCCGTCTCCTTGGTAATTCTTTTATTTTTTGTTTGCTCTACAATTTTTTATGCATCGAATGGTTATTATGACGGTTTATTGACATCATTTTGATGGCTGCACTGCATATCCAGAATATGATACATACGTCATCCCTTGAAAAATATCTACTTTGACGGATTCATAGTTTGAAACATTCCAAATACCTGAAACTCCCGGTAATGATTACTATTTTGTTATATATACGATTCTCTATTGACAGAATGAATAACAAATGCCATCACATTTATTTCAGAGTAGAGTAGAATGGCCAGGCGCTCAGCCCTCATCGTTTTGGTAATGTTGGCTTTAATACTTCTATCAGACTTCCGCCTCCTTGGTAATTTATTTATTTTGTTTGCTCTGCAACTTTTTATGCATTGAAAGGTTATTATGACGGTGTATTCACATCATTTTGATGGTTGTACTGCATATGCAGAGTCTGATGCAATCGGTGCCGGAAATATGAGGTTGACAAAGGAGGGGAATAGCTTAAAGGTTTGAAATAACATGAGCGCAGCTTTTTCATTTCATATTTAAGAATATGAATGCGTTGTTACAGGGGGAATAAAAAACTTTTTTCATATTTATGGTGAATTTGTGATGAAATAGGTGGTAAAGAGACGAACAGAAGGGGAAGAAGATTTACATCTCAGGAGAGAATTGGAAGGAGTACATCACTCTACGAAAAATGGAGTGGTCGTCATACCTTGCTGCTAATAAATTAATTAATGCATCGCCAAGAAACAACCGAATTTACATTTTTTATAAGTCCTCGCCCAAGGCAGGCCAGGAGATTATTATTATTATTTTTATTTTGTACTTTTATTAAGTACATTCTCTATTGTTTAAGGATTTTTATTTCTGTTTAGTTGTGTTAAAAAATAAATATAAAATAATAGAGATTATATTGCGTGATACTTATTTATTTCTAGCATAATTTCTATTTTGTTGAAAGTTAGAAGAAAAGAAATGAATTAATAAAATTTCTACAAATGGAGAGAGGGAAATTTTTTTTTTCCACTAATATATATATTAATTATATACCCACAAAATTCATATGTTTTTCAATAAATAGTGAATAATTTATAGTATGTAGGAAACACAAATTTTAAACGATGTGAAATATTTTATATTGGTGATGCAAAATAGATACACTAATAAACTTTTTGAAGGAAGGTGAATTTTGCGGCACTTCACAAAAATGACCCAATTCTCATTCATTATTCTTGAAAATTAAGTGTAAATAAAAATTTAACAAATAAAATTATAAAGTATTTTAAGATTTATTTTAATTATTTAAAAAAAAAAAAGAGATGTCAATTATCTCGTATCATTTACAAAATATATGTAAAAGAGAAAAATGAATTATGCATTATCTCAAGTTAAGATCTTTGTTCCACTAATAGAAATGATGAAATTTTTTGACTACAGGAAAGATACTATGAAAATCCTATCGAATGTGGAAGATTCTAAGGATGAAAATGATAAAAAGGATAATAATGAACCTACTATTGTATATTTAGCGACGACATTCAATAAAAGTTCTAACCAAGTTGATCCTTTTTATCTCACTTTGTTGATTAACAATAAATTAGTTAAAAAAATTCATGATAGATTGAGGAGAAATAGACAATATTATGTCTACAGATTTTATGAAGGAATTGGGTTTGAAGGTGGATGCACTATATGGGAAATGATATGCAATGGACAATAGATCGGTCCCTTTGGTCAGCATCATGAAGAATGTAGAATTTAGGTTTCCAACATGCCCACAAGCTACTTACAAAATATATATCACATTAATTGAGATCCCTACAAATTATGGCATGTTACGCTCAAGACAATGGTCAAATCTACTTGGAGGTTATGTCCAACTTGACCTATCTTATGCCACTATATAGGTAAATGGAAAAGAAATCAGAATACAAAGACCTCCTTACCTAATTGAAGATGTTAATTTTGATCATAGGGTTAACTTCTGCCAATTTGATATGGATAATTTTTAGGTGAGTATCACTAAACTAGCCCTAAAGGTTAGTAATCCTATTGAAGTGCATTTGTGATGCAGAAACTTCTGGAGGTCATAACTTTTGACTCACTTCTGGATTTTTGCTCAAATTTTTTGGGTGCATGCTTCAGGAGGTGGCATATATTTTGTTGATGATCTCAGATTGTTTTGAGTCTGTTTTGGCACATTTGGGGGAGTTGAAAGTTTCATTTAGGGCTCTGAAATCAGCTTTTAGTGTTTTTTTAAAATATTTTTTAAAAGTTATATTTTTGTAATAAATATGAAATTATGTTTCTAATATCATGTATTAGTTGGCATTTCATTCTAACTTAGTTGAGGGCATGTTTAGGCAAAAGATCATCTTTTAGGTGTTGTTATAAAAATTATCAAAAATGGCAAAAAAATAACTATGGAAAAAATTGCTGAAAAGGGTAATTTTTAGTTTTCTTGTTTTTTTGGTTTTTTTTGGTTATTTAGGAGTTTGCAGAGAATTGTAGAAGCAGTTAGTGATGAATGGAAAATATTAAAGGTTCAAAATCTATGTTTGTTTGTCTTGTAATTGAGTTTTATTATTAACAGATAGTTGTGTGCTACATCATTTGGTATCAGAGTAGGAAGATGGCTGAGAGAGGAAGAGGAAGAGGAGATGTCATGCCAATGGAAAGATTGATGCTAGATATGCAGAGGAAGATTTAATGATTCAATGAGTGACTAGATAATAAAGAAATAAAAAGAGGGAACGAATCTGATGAAGAGGGAAATCGAAGAGGTGCTGACCAAAATGATGAAAATATAGAAGAGGGCCGGAAGAGATGAGCTATGAAGATAGAGTTCTTAGGGCTGTAGAAGGAAGAAGTGAAGTAATCAATATTGACATTTCAGACTATGCTAGTAGTCTTAAGCTAGAAGAATTAATAGACTGGCTAAATGAGATGGGGAAATTTCTTGAATGGAAGCCTATGAAAAAAGAAAAGAAGATGAAGTTTGCTTGCACAAAATTAAAAGGATATGCAATGATATGGTGGGATCACCTCCAAAAGGAATGAACTAGAAAGGAAAAGGAAAAGATTAAGACATGGAGCAAGATGGAGAAAATGCTCAAAGAAAAATTCTTACCCATGGATTATTCACAAACCCTCTGTCACAGGTTCCAGAATTTGAATAAAAACTTGTCTTCAGTGCAAGAATATACAAATGAATTCTACAAGCTATCCATGCACCTAAAACATCAATAAAATAATGAGCAGATGGCTGCTAGATATATGAATGGCCTACAATTCTCCATCCAAGATGAATTGAGCATGCATCGTGTTAAAAGTATGGAGGAAGCCTACCAATTAGCTCTAAAGGCTAAAGAAAAGTAGAACAGGCAATATATCCAGAGGAATAGAGGTTGTCCAAATCCATTTCGAGGAGGTTCTAATAATGGCCAGGGAGAGTCTTTTCAAGGATTTAATATAGACACTAGGCAAGATCCTCCAAATCAAGAAAGAGGAAGGGGGTTTTAGAGAGGATGAGGTTAGAGACGTAGAAGAGGCTGGGAAAACTAGAGAAGGCCTTTCACTTGTTTTAGGTGTGGAGAAGGACACAGAGCCTTTGAATGCTCAAATTATAACATGCCAAAAAAAAATCAAGGAGGACAACCTAGAGTGAACTTGGTTCAACCATAATTTATAGCAGTAGGAGCACAACAAGAAACCCTACCAGACGTGGGAGAAACTATCATGATGATGAGATCGATGATCATTGTAGAGAAGGTAGAAGTCCTTGTAAAGAACTTTGAATGATTCATGTCTTCGAACCAACATCCTCAGAACTATATGCACTTCAGGTGGAAAGGTATGCCAAGTTATTATTAATGGGGGTAGTTGTGAGAATATGGTAGCTAAGGAAATGATAGAGAAATTAAATCCACAATGTGAGAAACATCCTCGTCCTAACTGTATTGCATGGTTTAAGAAAGGAAATGAGGTTACTGTTGATAAAATATGTTTGGTTAAGTTTACTATAGGAAAAATCTATAAGGATGAGATATGGTGTGATGTTATTCCTATGGATGGTTGTCATATTTTGCTAGGAATCCCATGGCAATATGATAGGAAGATCATGCATGGTGGAGAGAAAAATACATATACCTTCTGGAAGGATGGCTCTAAAGTGACTCTCTTACCACTTAAGGGTGAAAGAAAGAATGAGACCATGTTGTCTGAAAAGGATGTTGTCAAAGAAATAAAGGTGGTAGGTTGTTTCTATGCATTGGTAGTAAAAAGAGGAGAATAACTACAAAACATAGTACCACATGATGCAGTAAAGATACTAGAAGAATTTTTTAATGTTATTCCAAATGAGCTACCTGACGGTCTCCCACCAAAAAGGGATATACGGGGTATGTGCAAGATCATGCGGGGCCAAAAAGTGGCAATGTAAAAAATATTCACTTTTCACTTGTCGAAAAGCGCATGAAAACACTTGTTGACTTTTTAGTAGGCCTAGATGTCAGTACACCTGGGAAAACCTAAAACCAAAGCATAGGCTTAATTGAGTACCTGAAAACATATCAGGTACCCGATAACCTGAAACCTGTGGCATAAATCCAAAACCCGCGAGCCGTTTTCCCCATTTCTCCTCACATTTTGGGTTTGGAAAACGGCTACAAATATCATATACATGATATTTTTGGGTATCTAATTTTTGCAATAACAAATTTGATCTTCGTACTATACGGTATGTAAATTCTTTGTAGATTTTGATTGTTTTAATTCATTTTGATGTAAATGTAGTTTTTTTGGTTGAAATAGGGTTTTGTATTTATTTTTGCAATAATATATGAAAGCAAATTGAAATTTAGATTTTTTTAATTTAATCAGGCATGGTTGAAAACAACGAAGAAAATAACCCTCCCGCACCAAATAACGATCCCCAAAACAATCCCCCATTTCAAAACCCTCCATCTTTACAAGATTTGATACAATATAATTTGAACACAATACGGGGTTTCCAAAACACATATCAGAATATACCTACAATAGGTCGCATGCTTGCCACATTAAATACTATTGTTGAAAATATTGACACACTCACACAACAACATAATGTTTCTCTTGTGGATAAGATAAGGAACTATGTGTGGACTAGTCCTCTGATTGGCTGGACCAAAGCCAACTTTGACGACGCGGTGAAAGGGAACCCTGGCCAAGTTGGCAGCAGAGGTATTATTAAGAATAGCTTTGGAATTGGCACGAAGGCTGTTAGCTTCACCTTGGGCACCGAGACGAATCAATATGCTTAAGCTAATGCAGCCCTTCAAATCACCAAACTTGCAAAAGATCAAGGAGTTAAGTAGCTTTGGTTGGAAGGTGATTCGATGAATATCATCAATTGCCTCAACCTCACTCACCCTCCCTCTTGGTCCATAGCCAACATAATCATGGAAATCAGGGCCATTCTCAACAGCTTTGACAAGGTGTACATTTCACATGTGTACAAGGAAGCCAATAGTGTGGCTGATTGGTTTGCCAACTTGGCTATCAAAAAGGATGCTAAGCAGATTTGGAATAAAGGGGATGACTTTCGCATAGATGTGAAGAGCATACTGGATAACCTATAGACTCTAGCGCATTAAAGGAGCTATCTTACAACCTTAGCCCCTTGTTTGGTGGTTGGGGGCGACTGTTCCTCTTCAGCCACACTTTGTTTAGTCCTTCCTTTTGTTAGTTTTTCTGGACGACGCCCTGGCTTCCTCCTGCCTTTCCTATCCTACTTTGCTATGGTCTTCCTTCCCTAGCCTTTCTGTGGCTTGCCTCTTGCTTGTTCTATTTGGTTTTCTTTCTTTTGATTGAGACTTGTGGCTTTCAGGTACCCTATAAAACTTCTTTTACTTAATAAAAAACATAATGCTTCTCTTCATTGGCGTGATGATATGCACGTCCAATTTGATGACGGGCTTGACTATGATGGGATTGCAGCCCTTAATATAAGTAAGGAAGATATAGCCTCTCTTTTTGTGAATCCTAAAACCAGAATACCAGTTGACCTCAAAAAGCCCAAATTATCAATAAAATGATGCACAAATGAAGCAATGCACACACACTTTTGGGATCACTGGTGGATGGTTTTTGATAAACCACCCCATAGAAATTTGGAGCTCCCTTTCTCTTTCATAAAAAAATTGTATGCTGAGTTTGTGCTTGGTCACAATGTTAATTATTGGAGTATGAGGCCCAACATGGGCATAGGCAGAGGAGATCCTCAGACTAGGCCATTTGCCCAGTGCAAAAAGGCTACTACCTTTGTCCCCCCCATTGATGTCTCACCCCCTCCTCAAGTGCAGCATCCTGATATCATTGCAGAGGCTGCCTCACAGACTATTAGGGCCATTCATTTGCTGAGTGATCAATTGATCATGCAGACTAGGTTAGTGTTGCCTCCTGGTGTGGATG
The DNA here is from genome assembly GCA_027943335.1 of Chamaecyparis obtusa. NCBI lineage: Eukaryota > Viridiplantae > Streptophyta > Pinopsida > Cupressales > Cupressaceae > Chamaecyparis > Chamaecyparis obtusa. Next base: position 51,355 of record BSBK01009883.1, on the reverse strand, counting down.
ATGCTGGTGCATCGACATCTCACTGGAGTTCACATGTATGCGAGCCCCATATTTGCATTATATGCAAGAAGATGTACCTTAAACCGCTTACTGATGCTGATACATATCCATATGTTATTGATGAGGAGGATGTAGGAGATGTAGCTACAGAGGTTGCAACACCTCATGGAGCATCTACATCTCATAAGAGTGCTCAAGAGGTGTACGCAGAGCCATGGACTCCTCTTGATATGGTAAGAGTAAATATTATAAATAATTTTTCACATGACTTATTTAATTTATTTATTTAGATTAGTTTTAATGATTGCATGCACTTATGTATATATATTTTTTCCATTTATGTTTAGTTGATGACATAGGAGGAGTTGAGAGATAGCCTGATTGTACGTAGACTTTTACATATTGTTATTTATATTTTATAACTAGGGTTGTTATGATGAAGTACATTTATATATAATTGACAATCTTTTTACTCTCATAGGTTACTCCTAGTGTGAGGGAGGTCCCATGAGAATCTTTTGCATCTTTGTTGACCCAGCCCACTATTCTAGAGGAGGGATCACCAGATGTGAGTTTTATTTTTTGTTCAAATCATCTTATTTTGTAAATTTATTACTCTATGTTGCACCACTCTAATAATCTCATTATTGCAAATATATATTTATAGGTCAGAGTTGGTATTGTTAGCATGGTCCCTTCGCTACCAAGGACTTATGCTAGGACACCCAATTGTGGTAGGTGACCGAGAGGCTAGGTAGAAATATTGGTATTCAGTTATAATTTTAATTAAATTAGTGTTTGAATTATGAAATATATATATATATATATATATATATATATATATAGGTAAAAGTACAATACTATGTCGCAGTACAAGACAAACTGAGGGGGTCCGCATGGAACTATGCGGCATTGTCTAGGCACCATGTAGCGTCTATGTGGCAGGGGGTCCGGTCGGACTCGGCTGGACCCCCAAATGTCTATATAAAAAAAAAAACTAGCCTTGCATGGGTCATTTGGATTCAGAGGCTTGAGGCTTTGAGGAGAGCTAAAAAGGTGTTCCGACTGGAAGGGGTAGGTACTTTTTAAATTTTTTTATTTCAATATTTTCTAATGTATTTTTTTAGTTGTTTTTTTAATTTAATATTAAATAATTGTAATTTAATTAAAAATCTTTATTTAATAGTTGTTTTTTGTTTAATTAATATAAGATAATTGTAATTTAAATAGAAATATTTTAATTTGATAGTTGTTTTTGTTTATTTAGTTTTATTTTTTTAATTGTAGAAATAAAATAATATGATTTTATGTAGATTGAGTTATTTAATTAATATAATCTTTTTTTTTAGTTAATAAAATGTGTTAGTTATTTAATTAATTTAATTTTGTTAGATATGTTTTAAAATATTTTAATTTAATTTTGTTAGATATGTTTTAAAATGTTTTAATTTAATTTTGTTAAATATGTTAGATATGTTTTTAAACATGAAACTAGAAGATGAAGCAACTTAGACACTAGAACAGTAGAAACTAACATAAACTTTCTCTCTCTGACCAATTAAGACCTAACATGAAATTAACAAGACATAATAGGACCTTTTAAGATCTAATAAAACCTAATAAGACCCTTAACATATAATAGGACTCTTAACATGATTAATATTTCCTATTAAACTCTAACACTAGAAACTAACATAAACTAAAATTCTAGAAACCAATTAAGACCTAATACCTAACCAATTAAGACCTAACAAGTGACTAATATTTGACCAATTAGGACCTATTATTTGAGCAATTAAGACCTAAGACCTAATAGTCCTGCTAATTAAGACCTAACATGTGACTAATACTTGACCAATTAGGACCTATTAATTGACCAATTAAGACTAATTAAGACTTAACATGTGACTAATATGACCAATTAAGACAAACCTAACATGATTAATACGACCCCTTAAGACTTAATAGGATTAATACCACATAAACAACATAAACGAAAATTCTAGAAACCAATTAAGACCTATTAAACTCTAACACTAGAAACTAACATAAACAAAAATTCTATCTAAACAAACTAAGACCTAATACCTAACCAATTAAGACCTAACAAGTGACTAATATTTAACCAAATAAGACCTATTAATTGACCAATTAAGACTTAATATGTCACTAATATGACTAATAACACCTAAACTAATTAATACGACCTAATAAGACCTAATAACTACTTTAATAAGACCTAATAATCCACCCTTAAGAACTAATAGGAGCTATAATTGACCAATTATATCCAATATGACCTACTAAGACCTAATAGTCCTACCAATTAAGACCTAACATGTGACTAATACTTGACCAGTTAGGACCTATTAATTGACCAATTAAGACTAATTAATACCAGTAACATGTGACGATTAAGGCCTAACAAGTGACTAATATTTGACCAATTAGGACCTATTAATTGAGAAATTAAGACTTTTAACATGTGACTAATATGACTAATAACACCTAAAATGATAGTCCTACCAATATGACCTACTAAGACCTAATAGTCCTACCAATTAAGACCTAACATGTGACTAATACTTGACCAATTAGGACCTATTAATTGACCAATTAAGACTCATTAATACAAGTAGCATGTGACGATTAATACGACCCCTTAAGACTTAATAGATTTAATATGTTTATTAAATTTGTATGTACATGTATATATAGATTTCATTTTTAAACTAGATGATCTTAAATTTGTAACCTGTATGTTTAAATTTGTAGTTTATGTATGCATGTTTAAATTTGTAACATCTATGCATGTAACATGTATGTTTCTAAAATTTGTATGTACATGTGCAGAGATCTATATATATTTTCTTGTTTATCTATTACACATGGCATCGGGTAGAGGGTCAGTTGATTCAGGAGAGCCTAGTGTTCATGGTGGGGGACCTCGTAGTGGTAGTGGTACTAGTGGTCGCACCTCTCATAGATCAGTTGATACAACATAGGCTAGAGAGAAGCTATTTGCAGACACTATTGATAGATTGAGGTGAACATTAGATATTCTAGATCAGACATTAGCTTCATCCACTAGCATTCCCAATAGGGAAAGGGTGAACATTATTAGAGATGAGTTGGTGCGTATGATTAACACAATTTGATCATACAATCGTATGATACTATGAGCATTGATAGATTCTATGCTTCTTTGTCTCACAGTGTTATTGGCACTAGGAAGTACAGTGAGATCGATACTGCTATTTCCACCCCTATGGTGAAGGAAATGTTTCCTCATTATCGAGACCTGAAGAAGGTGAGAGGGTACATGCCTATGAGATGTGAGGATGACTTGGTGGGATAATTTATATATCCTCAATGGTTGGCTGCTCACCACATGTGGCCCCAGAAGGATGAGTTGCCACTATATTTTTGCAAACAATTGTTTGTAGAATTTCATTTGCACCTTGATGTTGATTATATAGATTTTCTTGCTTATGTTGGGTAGGGGAAATTGAGATTATCTGATAGGTTCAGAGTTCCTAATGCCCCTGTGCCTACTAATAAGTGGGCAAGGGTGGGTCCAAACCTTTTGGTCGTACCAAAAGGTTTGGAAGTGGTAGGAGTGAGTGTTCTAGATGACATAGTGAGGATGGATGTTTTTTCTAGTATAGCGAGTATCGCCACACAGGTTCAGGAGAAATCCTCTAATTGTGTGGGGAGATACATGTTACAGTCTCGTTCAAGCATTCCTTCACTTGCATAGGATGCATCGTCTAGTGGTGATCTATATGAGATAGTTGACATACCATCTCCCCTGGAGGTTGTAGCTATATCAGATATGGACGGTTTGCAACGTACAAGCACATTATTATACTGTGATCTTCTTTTTGCATATCAAACCTTATATATTCTTGATGGGATTTCACTCAGGGAGGTTCCATCATTTGTCAGGACCTATATCATTTCTTAGCAGATTGCACCACCAATAGGTCCGCAATAGACTGCACCATCGAAAGGTCCTCAGATGACTACACCACCACCGATAGCTCCTCCACAACAAAATGCACCACCGAAAGCTCCTTCGCAATAGACTGCACCACTGGTAGGTCCTCAGATGACTACACCACCACTGACAGCTCCTCCATAGCAGACTGCACCACCGATAACTCCTCTACAGAAAATTGCACCACCGGCAGGTCCTTAGATGACTACACCACCATCGATAGCTCCTCTATAGATGACACCACATACAACTCATCATCAGACCACACAGGCCACTTCATCACGTCTAGGTCATCAACTTTTTACTACATTGCTTACAGACAACCAGATTGATCCTGTGGCTATATCATTAGTGTCGTCAGGTTTGAGTGAGTTCGAGAGAGCATTAGAGGCCACTATGGTATATTTATAATTAAATTAAATTTTTATTTATTTAAAAAACTTACACATATATTTGAAATTTGATTAATATATGTTATATATGTGTACTCCAGGAGGTTATGGACAATGCTGCACCATAACATGGTATATGGTTGTGTATTATTTCTTATTATTATACATTACATGGTATATGGTTGTGTATTATTTCTTATTTCATACATTACATGGTATACGGTTGTGTGTTATTTCATATTTTATACATCACATTACATATTTCAGACATTACATGTTACATATTTTATACATGTTACATGTTATATGTTCATGTGTTATTTCATCTTTTAGACTTAGTTTTATACATTTGTTATGTATACATTATGTTAAGGTGATGTAATTAATCAAAGCATAATTTAGGTAGTTCTAACATAATTAAGTAAGTAACTAACATTATTAAGTAATCTAACTAACACAATTAGGTAACTAACATAATTAAGTAATCTAACTAACATAATTAACTAACATAATTAGGTAACTAACATAATTAAGTAAATTAATTAACATAATTAAGTAATCTAACAAACATAATTAACTAAAATAACTAGATAACTAACATAATTAATTAATCTAACTAAAATAATTAGGTAACTAACATAATTAAGTAACTAACATAATTAAGTAATATAACTATGAAACTAATTAATCAAAGCATACAATTAATTAACTACCATACATACATAAAAACATATATATATATATATATATATATATATATATATATATATATATATATATATATATATATATATATATATATATATATATATATATATATATATATATATATATATATATATATATGAGTTCAAACATGAAAATTCAAACTATAGAGTTCAAATATATGAAAGTGCAAGAGCTACAAAAAGAAGTTTATTCTAAAGTTTATAGAGTTTTAAAGGTCGTCATACATATAGTTTGGATCCTCTCTATCTTTTATTATCTCCAAAAGTTTTTCATGTTCTTCAATAGACAACCTCCACTTCTCATTGCCATTTTTTTTTTTAGCAATGTCTCAAATTGCAACTTTGTTGCTATAACCAAGTGACTCTAATGTAGAAATTTTGGCCAAACAAGTATTCAATAAATTGAACACCATTTCTATTGACCTTTATTTGCTAATAATAGGTTTCTTCAATAACAACTGAACCAATTAGATATGTCTGTCCATCACCATCTACAGTTTGTTTTGTCAACTTGTATTTTGCTTTCATGCATCTTAGTAGATAGTAATCTACACTTTCTATATTGTTAGGATCCACAACTACAACAAAAATGTCACCTAGATACAAATAGATTTTATTAAAATTAAACATCACTTATACAATAAATTAAAATTAAATAAAATAACATGTATGTGTACACACCTATAGAAACTAAATCAGAAACACACTCATAATCAACTGAATATATAAGATTATGAATGTTTATGTCAATGTCATCATCTTCATAAGGAGGCATTCTGATTAACTCCTTCATATCCCATCATGAAACATATCCATTTGCAATATTCTCACATTGACTGAATGGATTGTCCTCAATGCAGTGGGAACAAAAACATGATTTTTCTCTTGAATCAAAAGAGGTTTGTGTTGTCCTGCAGTGATCAATTGATGTAAACTTCTAATACCAACAATTATTTGACAATTTTAAGGATTAGATCGGTCTATATCTGTTACAAATATGAAATGAAAGTTGCACATTTTTAGATCAACAACTATAAAAAGATAGACATGAACATGAAATGAAACTTTAATTTAAAATTTTACAACAAAATATAAATTACCTTTCACTTCCCAAAAATAACGTTTGTTGTATATGGTGTCCTGAGGAGAAATATGACTTTGACACTATTCAACAATTTTCTTTGAATTCTCTATCATGTTACCTGTACATTTCTGAGTTATCAGTTTAAAGAAAATGGATCTAACCTAAAATTATATTATTTGAAATATATATATATATATATATATATATATATATAAAACACCATTTGTACCTACAAGTTTATGTTGATGAAGTGCATGCTTCACACATGCTCCTGCTCCATTGTGCTCTCCTTTTCCATGTCCACTTTCAAAGAAGTTCCACAAAAACTTAACTTTGCATCTAGCATGTTGCATGGCTAGGCAATTAAAGGCTTTTGCATGTTTAAATTGTCTTGAAAAATTAAGTTGTACATACATACATACATGTCATCTTTTAATAATGTAAAAAATAATTAAATGGCAATGAACATAAATTGAAGTATCTATACACATACCTGCACAACCATCAGACCAAATCTAGTGTTGTGAGATATTTATCCCACGATTCACAATATCTTCAAAAAACATTACAAAACAATGAGCCACATAGCTCCTATAATGAACCTTATCATTACTGATATAGAAATGAACCTCCTTGATGATAATTTGTTCATTTGGATCAGGACTTTCTACCCCATCCAAATTATATTGTGCATATCTATAGGTCACTTGCACAAATATTTGCAACCTGATCAGAATGAGAATATTGAGCTTGAAGCTCTTTTTGAGGGGAAAATGTATAGTTCTCAGAGAAATCTACAATTGAAAGAATACAACCAGGTGGAAAACAATCTTTGGAATCATGAAACTGTTTAGCTTGCCATCATGCACCATGACAATGCTGGATATGTGGATAAATTAGAGTACGAAATCTAGTCATAAACTTAAGGTAGGGCAATTTACTCTCCTTCAATACAAATTTTTTGGATTCATCTCCGCTCTTTGTTCCATATATCTCATATTCAAATCTTTTTCATAAAATCGGTGTTGAAACATTAATATTCTCAATTTGCAATGAAAATTTATGCAAATCTCCTCGATTAGTGCATGCATTCTTTATACACTTTACTTTGAACTCATCTAAATCTTCTAATTTATCACATAAAATAGACTTCACAAATTATGTCGTACTTCCAGGGATGACCATATTTGAATCAAGAACTGCCATAACTTTTTTATATGATTGCAAGTATAGATGAAACTCAACATGATTTTGACAACAACAAGTTTCACAAACCTTATTTATGTGTGCAAAGCAAGGGTGCAACCTCTCAAACATTCTTTGACATATTTTCACATTTGAAAATTCTTTCTTGAATGCTTCAAATAATTCACTTTGTGTTGTATCTATAAAATGTTTTGGATGTGTAGTTTTCACACCAGTTTCTTCATCTTTCAGTTGTATTGTATCCCTTCTTTTAGAAGAAACATGAGAGTGAGCGGTCCAATATTCAATGACCTATTTTTTTGCATGTTCAAAAATTTTATCTTTTCGAGGAAGCCTACAAATATTTACCCAATTTTTTTCAATGTTTTCATCTAGCATATTTCTCTTTTTGATATATATTTGAATAGTTCTTCTAGATACATTCAGTAAATCAAAAATTTCATGCACTTGTTTTCTCTGTGTCAACCTCCTACTAGATGAAGTAATCATAATTTCTCTACGTGCAACACTTAAATCAGCTCCTCAACTTGAGTTATTAATGTTGTTCAATGCATCTTGCAAATTTTGAACTATTGTTCGATTTATATTTTCTCCTGAGTTTTTCTTGTTGTCAACACCCAACAACTCCAAAATAGGAGTCATTTCTTTTTTCTTGAATATCCTAACAAATAATTGAGCTCTTGCAACCATACTTTTATTTTCAAAATATTCATCCCAAAGTTTTTTGCAATGAGTTTTAATTGTACTTTTAGTTAACATTTCTTCAAATGAAATTTGACTGAAAAAAGAATCCTCATTCATCTCCATCAAATTGCCCATGCCAAAAGATCTATTTTTAGCTCTAGAACTACCAATTTGTTCCCCAGCTTGAATTGCATCTTCCTGAATATCAATAGGTTCTTCCTGAACTTCAACAGGTTGATCTTGATTATGTTTTGTCTGATTTTTTTTTCATCCTTTGTTCGATCACATTTTCTTAATCTATTCCTTTTATTCCCCATCGTAAAACCTGTTCAGATTGAAAAATATAAAAGAATCACTTAACTAGAAAAACTCACACATTTCTATAAAAGCTTACGCTCATAAGAAAACAAATAATATACATATTTATCATTCAAAAAATCACAACAATCTAATCTTGCAAAATTTTTCAAGGACAATGAAAAAAATATAATTACTCCAAAATCATCAACCTATCTTGGAAACACAATGAAGACAATATTTTCCAAAGAATAATTGCAAAAAATAAATTCAAACCCTTCCTTAAACCACCACTCGACATAAACCGTGCAAAGAAAAATCCAACAACCCTAAAATTTTCCAAAGCTTTCACAATCCTCCAATTCCATCTCAGAGCTAAAATCTATAAACCTATATATCGAATACTAGCCAAAATCCTCTTAATAAAGAAAACTGAATAAAGTTTTCAATGCATGCAACACCATAAATAGGTAAACTGCCCTGTGAAAAATAGAAAAGAATCAGTTAACTTGAAAACAATAAATCAAAACTTGACATGCAATACCAAAAAATAAAATTAAAATAATTAATAAATTCAAAAAACAATTAAAAATCACTTAATTCAAGATAAAAATCACTTAACTCTTACAAATAAAATTAAAATAATTTATAAATTTTATAAAACTATTAAAAATCTATAAAAAAATTGATTTTATTTAAAAAATCAGGCGAATTGTGAAAATTTAGATTTTAGGGGCTGGCCATGCATGGGATCGTGTTTGGTCACCTAATGGGTCTGGTCGTACCCGATCCGGCTGGACCCATGTGGAATCCTATTTGGCAGCCAAGTCAACAAAAAAGGGTGGCTCTTTGAAATTCTCCCTTTTGGACCTGAATTCTCTATCAAAATTTACCTTTTTGTAAAATCTAAAATACCCTTTTATAGAGCTCGTAGTCAATATTATGGTCATGTAATTTTTATCATGTTTTAATTTCATATAATATATTACAAGTTGAAAATAATTCAAGTAGGTATTTTAACATTTAAGAATACGCTCGTTCAAAAAATATTAAAAATAACAAATCATGTCAGAAAAATTAAAACTTTATATTTAACACTAGAGGAGAGAGTCCTCTTCAAGAATATGTAATTTTTTTTTTAATGGTGTAGATTTGATAGGGAAAATTGAACGCGAACTAAAAACTGTTGATTTCAGGTAACACCAACTTTAGATAGTTATAACAAACAAAATATATAACAAAATCCAATCTTTGTTTTTTGATGCATTAGCTATACATGTCATCTAAAACATATTATGGAATTAGAGGAAAAAAACATTATTTGCATATAGTTTTTTTATGCGAACTAGACCCTAGATTTTCAGCATATTTCAGCAATAAAAAAATGGACTTCAAAAATTAAAAAACTATGTCAATTTTTTTTCAAATTTAAATTTTTTTTGATAAATGTAAACTTCATCAAATTTTACATATTTCATTAGTTTACATGACAGTACTGATGGATTATCCTAAGCAATAGAAGGAAGTAGTTGAAAAGATTTTGGAGCAAAGAATTGCCAGAAGTACAAGAGGAAAATAGTATATGGAATATTTGGTAAAGTGGAAGAATAGACCGATTGAAGACAGTTCATGTATTTCACAATCTGTGTTGAATGTAGCTTGGATTGTACCTATTTCATGATTTAGAGAATCATTTCAAATAACCCTAGGTGTTTGATGCAAGAGCATCTCGGGTCCTTGGCAATCTCGTGTCACCAAAAAGATGTTTGAAGTTTTCTTTGTTGCTTGGTTCCTTCTTTGACCAAAGTTGGTTTGATGTTGCTCAATTTCCTTTGTTTACCAATGTTGGTCAGTTATCTCTTTGAATCTTGGTGAATTTCCCTAGCACTCGGTGATGATTGTCTAGCACTCGGTTTCCTAGCTTACCAAATTATTTATTTTGGATTTTTGTTGAGGTTGACTTGTGCATTTAATTTGGGTCACCGATTTAATGTTGGTATCTATCATTGGGAAGCATTTGGACCTAGATCTGGTCATTCTTTCTTTTGATGGTGGATCTGAAGGCCGACTTGGTTCACTAGCCTCTTGTATAAATATAGTTGTTTGGTTAGAGTTTAGGGAGTCAGTTTTTGGATAGAAGATAGAAGATAGAAAATTAGAGATTGTTGGAAAATCCTCACATGTTGGAGGACTTCTATACTTGATTGTAATATCTAGCCTAAACTGGGAAGGCCTTACAACCCATCATGTATGAATCAATTGAAGATAATATATGAAAATATCTTCATTCTCTTGCTCACTGTTGTGTTTATTGCTTCTGCGTGTTGTCTTGCAAGGTGGATCTGGTTAGGATGTGCCTTTGGCCCCTCTCTCTGTCTACCCTTGCGTCAATGATAACGTCAGTTGTGGTGTGTGATCTGGAGGAGACCTATTTGGGGCTGACTTTAGGGTTGAACGTGTATTATGGATAATGAACATGGATTACGGATGTTGGACCTTAATTGTTCAAGTATAATTATTGTATACTTATTATAGATACTGTATGTATCTTAGCAAGGAATTATGTAACAAGTATATTAGGAAATCTTAATTAGCCGACCTTATCATTTATTGTAATAGGGTATATATGTAAGATATTTTTGTTTGAAAAGATAAGGTAGTGAAAATAATTGTAAAAGAGGATTGTGAAATCTGCGAGCTTGTATCCGCTAGATGTAGAGTAGAGGATAGTTTGTACTTCATTGCAATTGATCAAGAAAAGAAAGTTGCTATCGGACAGTTCACAAAGATTGTGTATTTCCTTTATATACACTTGTGTTGTGAATAGTGAATTCTGGAGGTGCACATAGCCTTCTTTGGGAAATGATCCTACATTTCTTTGACTCCTAACAGGGACTGTGTACTGTAATGTTTTAATAAGATCCTAATAGAGAAAAATATTTTAACAAGGATACTATACTCTTAGTACATCATTTGTGGATGCTAATTCCCACAAGGGTTTTGCCTTTAATAGAGTTTTCTTGACAACAAAATATTATGTTATTGTGTTGACATTCACTATGCAATCATTTGATTTGGTATATCTTCTATTCAAAGTTTCAAGTTTAATAATTTATCTCACAACTGGATCTTGAACTGATTCACCCCACCTCTTAGTTTTCTCGGTGGAATATTATTCCTAACAATTGGTATCAAAGCTACTGGTCCTTACAGAGAATGCTTAACAACTTGAGGTGATCTTGGAGATGGCATTCTATAGGAAAGATGGTTTGAAATTTAATCCTGAAAACTTTGACAGTTGGAAGAACATGATGCAAACACATTTTCTATGTTTAGGTATCACCTACTAGTTGATCACAAAGAATGAGATAACCATGAAGGTTGAGGATGAATTAGATCAAGCTACTGACGAAAAAAATAAGACATTTTCATATAACATGGTTGCAAGGGAAGCACTTATCAGCTCGCTTTCTAAAGGATAATTTATTGAGGTGAAAGATCTAGATTCAACACACAAAATTTGGAGAAAATTAGAAGAATTATATGAAGGAGACAAGTTTACTAAGCAAGAAAAGTTACAAAACTAGAAAATAAGGATGGAGAATTTAAAAATGAAAGATGATGAAAATATTAGGGCTTATGTACAATGAGTTAGTGAGGTTGTGATTGGAATCAAAAATTTTGGAGGCACTTATGAAGAGGAATAATTTATTGCAAAGATTATTAGATCATTGTCAATTGACACCTATTTACAAGAACAAAGTTCAGGCTATAGAAGAGATTATAACTTTGACTCCAAACTTTAGTAGAGAGATGTTGATTGCAAAGCTAACTACCTTGGATGCTGTTGAGATAGGAGATTCTTTACCTAGATTTGAATCAACATTTAAGGAATTTGTACACAAAAAGACATCATCTAAAATTGTGTGCACCAGCAATGATAATATGAAAGAAGAGCTTGGTGAGTATGCCGATGAATAGGAATAGATATAAGAAGAAGAAATAAAGCTAGATGAAATTGTTGTCCTGATCGCTAGAAGAGAAAATAGAGGTAATGGTAAGTTTGAAGGGAAGGTACCTTTAAATTTTTTTTCATGCAATAAGATAGGTCACTTTTCATCTAGTTGTCCTACAAGAGTTCCTAAGCATAAATCTAAGTTTTACAAACATAAGTATTCAAAAGAAAAAGAATGTTATTATAGTAGTGAAGGTGTTTCTGAAGATGATTTTGATATAAAGAAAATTGGATTTATTTCTATCAAAGATGAAAAACTATTACATGAGGAAAGAGCTTTAGTATCACATGTTGATAAGAAATCTGAATAGGTTATAGACAATGGTTTCTCACATCATATATGACTGGGGATAAAAATAAGTTTTTAAAACTAAATAAGTATGATGGTGGTGTTACGAGATTTGGAGACAATGTTCCTAAGATTATCATTGGAGTAGGATCTATTTCTTTGGATGGAAAGACTAATAGTGACAATGTACTACTTCTTGATGGACTTAAGCATAACTTGTTGAGTGTTGGATAGCTGACGGATAAGGGTTATCAATTGAAATTCATTGATGGGAAATGTTTTATTAGAAGTAAGACAAGAAATTTGATTGCAACTCGTACTAAATCTAGAGGTAATGTATTTGAGTTAAATACATCTGGAGCTTCTTGTTTTGTTGCAAAGGTAGATGACAGTTGGTTATGGCACATAAGGTTTTGTCATGTTAATTTTGATTATATTGTGAAGGCAAGATTGGCTAATGCAGTGAGAGACCTACCTAAAATTGTAAAACCACATAACACTATGTGTAGAGAGTGTGTTATGGGAAAGAAGACTAGAAGCAATTATAAAAACAACTCATATTCAACGAAAGGAAAGTTAGATCTAGTACATAGAGACCTATGTGGACCTACAAGGTCAAGATCATAAAATGGTGAAAGGTACTTTATGATTTTTGTTGATGAATTTTCTAGAATGATGTGGATTACTTACTTGAGAGAGAAATTAGAAGCATTTGAGAAATTCAAGACATTCAAAGAAAAAGTAGAGAATGAATCAGGCTTAAAGATAAAATGTTTGAGATCAGACAAGGGTGGAGAGTTCACTTCAGATCTATTCAATTCATATTGCGAAGAGCATGTAATACAAAGAAAGACATCTACTCCTAGGACTCCATAGCAAAATGGAATAGAAGAGTGAAGAAATAGAACAATATTGGATGTTGCTAGGACAATGTTGCTAGAAGGAAATGTATTTCATGTACATTGGAGAGAAGCTGTTGGGAGAGCCATATACACATTGAAAAAAATTCAAATCAGAGAAGGTACAAGTAAGAATCCTTATGAATAATGGTTTAATCATACTCCTACTATAAAATATTTCAAAATATTTGGAAGTAAATGCTATATCAAAATAGGTGATGAAATAGGAAAATTTAATGCTAGAAATGATGAAGGAATTTTTATTGGTTATTCTACTAAAAGAAAGGCTTAAAAATGTTTTAACCTAAGATTGAGAAAAATGATTTAAAGTAATAATGTGAAGATAGATTAAAAGTTTCAAATACAAGAGAGGATGTATCATTGTTATTAGAATACAAAAATCAAGGAAGATGCTACGTACAGAAAAAGAAGAACATGTTGAAATTGATTGTGAGAATGAAATTTATGATGATGACATAAATGAAGTTACTGAGATTCCTAAGATGCTGAGGTATGTTAAGAAAAACCATCTTGAAAATCAAATCACTGGTAATGCAAGTCAAGGATCGATGACTAGATCAAAGATAAGGGAAGAAATTTGTTTGATTTCTCAAGTTGAACCAAAGACTACTGATGAAGCTTGTAGAGATGAATCTTAGACCAAAGCTATATAGGAAGAGTTAGATCAAATAAAGAAAAATAACACTTGGGAATTGGTTCCTAGACCTAAAGACAAAAATGTAATAGGAACTAAGTGGGTCTTTAGAAATAAAATGAATGAAGAAGGAATTGTTGTAAGAAACAAAGCAAGATTGGTTTGCAAAGGCTATTCACAACAGGAAGGTATAGATTTTGAAGAGACATTTTCTCATGTTGCTAGGTTGGAAGATGTAAGACTATTTACGTCTTATGTTGCACATAAAGACTTCAAGGTATATCAGATGGATGTAAAATCTGCATTTCTGAATGGGGATCTTGAAGAGGAGATATACATAGAACAACCTGATGGATTTCCTCTGACAGAAGATGAAGACATGGTTTGCAAGTTGAAGAAGGCATTGTATGGACTAAAGAAATAACCAAGACCTTGGTATGCAATGCTAGACAAGTAATTAATTTGTCTTAGATTTAGAAAAGGTAATGCTGACAACAATTTATACTTAAGAAATAATCAAGACTGAATTTTGATAATAGAATTCTTTGTTGATTATATTATTTTTGGAGGGAATGAGGAGATGTGTAAGAAGTTTTCTAAATAAATGGAGAATGAATTTGAGATGTCGACGATTTGCAACATGAAATTCTTTCTTGGACTATGAGTAAATTAGAGCAAGAATGGTATTTTTATTTCTCAGACTAAGTATCTTAAAGAAATATTGAAATTTTTTGGAATGGAAGACAGTAAACTTGTTGGTACACCCATGGTGACTGGTTATAAACTAAAAAATACTGATGAGACCAAGAATGTTTTTTAGATTGGAGTATAGATAAATGGTTGGAGGATTACAATATCTGACTCAATCCATACAAGATATTGCTAATGTTGTTGGAATTGTGGCTAGATATCAGGAAGATCCTAAAGAGACACACATAACTGTTATGAAAAGGATATTTAGATACCTGAAAGGAACAATAGAATATGGCTTATGGCATCATAAAAATGATTACTTTGAACTACATGCTTATAATGATGTTGATTGGGCATGAAACATTGATTACAGAAAGAGTATTAGTGGAGGTGCATTTTCCTTGGGAAAAGGTTGGTTTCATGGTTAAGTAAAAAGCAGGATTGTATAGCTCAATCTACTGTTGAATCTGAGTATGTTGCTACTGCTATTAATTGTACTCAGATTATTTGGATGAAATAAATGTTGAAAGATATTAGAATAACATTTGTTGAACTTGTGGTTATCCATTGTGATAACACCGGTACAGTGAATATGTTAAATAATCATGTGATGCATTCTAAAACTAAGCATATTTCTATTACGTATCACTTTTTAAGAGACAAGGTAGCAAAGAAAGAGATATGGTTGGAATAAATTAGCAGAGAGGAACAAATCTATGTAGACATCTTTACAAAGCTATTTCCAAAAGATGCCTTTGAGTATCTCAGAGGTATGCTTGAGGTGGAAAGCCCCTCCTAGTGAAAATTAAATGATGCAGGGATGCATCAGTGTAGAGGTCTTTAGAGCTCTATCATTTTCTGGACTTGATGTATGTATCTACTCTTCAGGGGGAGTGATCATTGGAACCTTACAAAATACATTTGGGTGATTCAACACCTATTTGATGAAGACTAAACAGAAGATAATTGATGACTTATGACACCCTTTTCTATTGTTGTCAAAGGGGGAGAAATACTATGAGAAAATCCTTAAGGGAGAGAGATACTGTATGGGGAAGAGTTCACTATTTGGGAATAGATTATGTTGAAGATATTGAGAGAGTATTTTTAGGTTGATGGATCTTCCCATATGTTTCCATCAATGCCAAAGTGGGAGATTGTTGGATATTGTTCATGTATTTAATATGTTTAATCACTACTCAACACCATTGTTGGAATTGGTTACTATTATTTTTGTTATTCATGTATTGTCACTGGTGTCAACATATGTTTCTATGAAGAGAAAAGACTAGTTATTATAGTGTACATATACTATACAGTTGATTTAGAATGAGTGAACACAGGTTTGTCTACAGGGAGGTGTTGTGATCTTATATCTAAGATCGCGTCCTGTAACAATTCATATTGGTTGAGTAGCAGAAGATTTGGTGAAGACTTGTTTCTAGACTGTGACAATGGAATTTGACAAATTCAGTCTCTAAGTTTTGAGTGTATCTTACAAGTGATGTGGATTTAGTGTATGCAAGCTTAAGGAATGTCAGACAATGTATTGAGGAATGCTCCTTGATCTTAGCAATTCATGGGAAGCCTAATGGATTCAGCTATGGTGTGTGATCTGGAGGAGACCTATTTGGGGCCAACTTCAGAGTTGTAGCGTGTATTATGGATAGCGAGCATGGATTGCAGATGATGGACCTTAATTGTTGAAGTATAATTATTGTATACTTGTTATATATACTGTGTGTATCTTAGCAAGGGATTATGTAATTATTTGTATATTAGGAAATCCTAATTGGCCAACCTGATCATTTATTGTAATAAGGTCTATATGTAAGTGTGTGTGTGAAAATTGTACCTGATCTGTAGACACAACACTTCAGTAAAACATTAGAGGTTAGCAAAAATGAAATCGTGCAATAAATTGAAAGCTATACTAACCAGGTGATTTACTACCTTCTAATAGGTGCGAGATTGATGTTCTCACATTGTAATCGAGATCAGTGACCTAGACGACACCTAAATGAAGGATTTGAATGCAAAAGATAGATATGGAATGAATGAAAATTAATCTATATTTTTTTGATTTTCTATGCAATGATATGATGAAAACTGATAATAAATTGATCTAAATGGATTGAAATGATATGCAAATTAAGCTAACAATGATATGAAATATGAAACTAGAATGAATTGAAAACAAGATTGATCTGACAAAAATTGTTGATTCGCAAGAAGCTTCAATTCTTCAGATGTCGATTCGCTAGTGTAAGCCTGCAAATTATGAGATGATTTGTGAAGAGCTAAAGCCTGCAAATTATGAGATGATGAGATTTTGAGAGATCTTGAGAGAGATGAATTTGTGAAGAGTTGAGGCCTTAATTTATAGAAATTCAGGGCTTTTGAGGTGCATGAATAAAAGCCATAAATCACTCAAATAACTCAGGTTGATTTTTGAGTTATTTTTAAATAAAGGATAGTTAACTCACAAAAACATGCAAAAGCAAAGTTTTAACTCAAAATAGAGTTTAACTTTAATTGATGATTGATAGTTGTCTACTTTTATGATTGTGCATATTTTATCTATGAATTAATTTAATAATAAAGTGATTTATTTCCAACTTAATTTATTTTGAAAAATAAAACAATTGATTTATGGGTTAATCAATTATTAAATCAAACTTTTATTCTAAAATAATATCATTAAAAATTGACAACTTGCTTTAATTAATTAAATAAGAATTTAATCAATTATTGATAGAAATTTTGATTTATTGTCAAATTTAAATAATAATAATTAAGAATAAATATAATTAAATTCAATTAAATAATTAAGTGGCAGTAATTAAATCTAATTAATTAAATATGATGAATATTCAATTAATCAAACTTAGGATAAATATGATTTATCGCCCAATAATCATTAAATTAAAGATAATTATAATAATTAGGAATATTACTAGGAATATTCCCCGATGCACATGTAAGATAATCCATTAGGATTCGATGATGTTTAGATGTCCCTTAGGTTAGGACTTTAATGTCAATTTCATTCGATATGTTGATGTAGGAGGTTAATGAACTTATAGCCCATTTTTGGGGTATTACATTTTGCCCCTCTTTGAATTGCTATGGGAAGTGCAGTGGTTCAAAGATAGTCTGTGTTTGATAGAGATATGAAACTGATATTTGGAATTGATATGAGACAAAAGTTGATTGAAAGATTTGATATGAAGATAATAGGTCCTTAATGACCAAAGATAATGTTCACTATAGCAGCGATGAACCGAGGATTGCAAAAAAGTGTCAAAATGCCCGATTCCAAACCTTATGATTGTGAAGAAGTGAGTGACCGGTTCTAGACTCGATTGTCTTAGCAGAACTAGCAGGTATCACATTTGAACCCTTCAGTTGCCGAAGAACCAAGGAAAGAACACTAATGAACCGATGGTTATGAAAAACTGATATAGTTTACAAGATTAAGAGAATACCAGATTGATATAGATCTTGATGAATCTGATATGCCCCAAGTG
This sequence comes from Chamaecyparis obtusa, assembly GCA_027943335.1. NCBI lineage: Eukaryota > Viridiplantae > Streptophyta > Pinopsida > Cupressales > Cupressaceae > Chamaecyparis > Chamaecyparis obtusa. The sequence continues at coordinate 32,883 of BSBK01009883.1, read as the reverse complement.
ATGATAGATTTTCCCCGAGCGATGAGGTCTTTTTGATGAATCAGTAACTGGATGTGATTGTTGTCTTGATTACTGAGGAAAGATATGATTTCAAATTTGATTACAGACTTTGAATGATATGCAATAGCATGCCCCCTTCGAGATTAAAATTGAAATCTGACAAGAAAAGTCAGTGTTGAATAGTTCAGAAGCATGTTAATTGATTTGAGAAGTGGTTATACACGTTCGAGAACGTGTTCTGCATCGTTTGGAGGTCCTGGAGACCAAGTTTGACTAGGTTTGACTACAAGTTGACCATGGTTGACCCAGTTGAAATTTTGATAGTTTGATGGAAGATAATCAGTTAAGTTGAATTCTAGATTTCTGTGATGATAGAAGGTCAAATATGCAAGTAGTTAATAATATGACTGATCTCAGATTTTGATTTTGATCCCGAAAAAGGATTCTACTTGCTGTTTCGTTGGATGGACCTTTGTGTAAGATTCAGCTCTCGTTAGATTTGAAGATGTGATTGAAGAATTTTTTAAGCATTGAAGTTTATCAACCATTGTGAGATCATGCAAACATGCAAAATGCAAAGAAACATGCAAAATGAAATGCAACCTAAGACCTAGGACCTAGTCACTGATCATGTGTCGATTTGTTATCATCATTGAAATTTTAGGTAACCGGATAAATCAATACAATGCCCACTAGCTATGAAACTATAGACATATGAATATCGATTTGTATGCGCAAGAATCAATACAACACCCACTGATTATGACAACCATGGATATATGAATATTGATTTTATTTTCAGAATGTCAGAATTAGATATAAGCACCAAGGCAAAAGTGCCAGGATGACCTAAATATCATGTCCATTTTGATATAACAATTTGTAGTAGCATCAAAACATAAATGTCGTAATGACCAGAATACACCTTGCGGTACAAACACATCAAATAGTCAAGAGATCATTCTAAATCCAATGTGAATTACCTGTAGTGACCCTTTATCGTTCACATCCTTAGGTAAGATCACATTTTACAGTAGGAGAAAGAACTCACTTGAAAAGATAATAGTTAGATCAAACTTCTTTGAATTTTCTGGGTATCAATGGTTGAGGTACGCATGGCCATCCAATTCGAGATAGAGGCTCTTATAGTCAGACACCATTTCAATCCAAAATTTCTAAAGTCATTAGATTTTCACATACAAGCAGAAAACAAAGAAAATATTATGCCCCCAGTCATCACTCTCTAAATCCTATAAAGGACATCATCGAAGAGCTTGAGAAGACACAATATGCAAAAATCTCAATGCGAATCAGTAAGTATACAAGGAGATAAAAGCATGTAAAAAGCACAGATTGTTTTTAGTTTGTGTTTGATGTTTGATTGCGTTGTTGTAGATGCAAAATCCTTTCTGGAGTCAAGACTGACTGACTGACTGACATGAAGTGTCAAAGGACTCTGACTAGATATGATATGTCTAGGATATACTGGAGACCATAGGATATGACTTTGAGTGCCCCCAAGTTTTAACATTGATAGGATATAGATGCTTGAGCAGATTGGATTGGTGTACAAACTGACTTATTGAAAACTAGAAATGTTGAAACAAACCGGGAGATATGTACAAACTAAAGCAAGACTGAAAGCTGGGAAAGACCAAGATTGCGCTGATAGATGGAGCATTTTGAAACAAGTGGCGCCCGTTTGTCGGGTTTTCACCATCTTGGTAGAGATTCTATTTTTCCTACCAAGGCCCCTGTTTCCAGGTTTTCACCAAGGTACCTTTTTCTTTTTCTCATTTTTTTGTATTTTTCATTTTTTCAATTTTTTTGAATTTTTGATATTTTCAATTTTTTTTGAATTTTTGATATTTTTTTATTTTTTTGTGAATCATCAAGGTGCCTATTGCTAGATTTTCACCAAGATGTTCATTTTTTTAGGACTTTTTCAGATTTTAAAGATTTTTTTCAGGACATTTTACCACAGACTGAATGCCTTAGGCATAGAATTTTTTCAGATGGAGAACGTTGATGGGTTCTCGAAGCTGCTCTCTTTCAGTCGTTGAGAGTTGATAAGCACTAGAGCCAAAAGTAGTAGTGATTACAAAGGGATCCAGCCAGTTGGGTTTGAACTTCCCCTTGCGTTCTTGATGTGATTGATTCTTTGGATTTTCTCTCAAGACTAGATCGCCAACTTGAAATTCTCTATGTCTGACCTTCTTGTTGTAACCTCTAGACATTCTTTTCTGATATACTCTGAGATGATCATACGCTGCTTTTCTGCGCTCATCTAGTAGTTCAAGTTCTTGCAACCTAGACACTCTGTAGTCATCATCAGTTACTAGACCATGCATTCTGATTCTTAGTGATGGGATTTCAACCTCAATAGGTAGTACCGCTTCAGACCCATAAACTAAAGTGAATGGTGTAGCCCCAGTAGGCATTCTGATACTGGTTCTAATACTAGTTTTGATACTTGTTCTGATACTTAGTTCTGATACTTCTTCTGATACTTGGTATACTTGATAGCATATTTTTCAATTGCAAACTCCCAAGCAAGGTCATATCATGCAATCCCAATGTCTAGCAAGGTGGAGAACAAGAAGGATTAGCAAGCTGGTGGAAGAGATGGAAGACAAGAGAATGAAGGAGAATGAAGGGAAGAAATCCTCAAGGGCCAACTCTTCAAGGTACCCAAGCTAGGAAAAATTGTCATGTAAAGTGCAGTTGGACAAGCAATGAAAGGCTAGCATAGGATAAGTCACAAAAGTGTAATGCCAAAGAAGGACAGGATGTAGTCCAAAGGAGTAGATATGTCAAGAGACTTCATAGCATCGTGTTTTACTTTTGTTTCTTTTTATTAGATCAAGACCAAAGGGGAAAAGGACAGTGATTGGAAAAAATGAATGGAGGAAGATAAATATGAAGGCTAAACATGGAAGGAATGAAAACAAGATCATCATAAAATAGCTCACAAGATAGCCAAATGTTCGTGTATAGATCAACATTGTCAAGATCAAAGAGAGAAGATGGAATGGATGAAACATGTAGAAGAACTACGCATGATGCCTGATTGTTAGGTTTTCATCAAGGTACTTATCCAAGGTGTCACAAGGGAGTGGTTTTCACCATAGGATGAATTTATTTCTCTTTACTTTTCCTACCAAGGCACCTATTTCCAAGTTTTCACCATGGCACATTTTCAAATTTTTTTAATTTCTTTTTTCATTTCTTTTTCTTTGAATTTTTAGAAGAAGGCAAGCTTTTTAGATAATGCTCCTTGAAAAGATAAACCATAATATGCCAAGGATTCAAAATGATACACTCAAAGATACTGATAGGGAAAGGAAGATGGAAGAGAAAAATGGAGGATAAGGTTTTATGTAAAGCGAGTGAGGTTGGAAGATAGGAGGAATAGGCAAATGAGGAAAAAAGATAGAAGGTAGAAAGATAATGAATGGAAGGATTGTGAAAGGGTGGATGGAAAGGAAGACAAGATCAACATCAACACACACTTTGAAGGGTGGCAAGAGGATGAAGGAAATGTGAATGAAGGAATACGTGAAGGAATATGGTGAATGGATAGTAGAGGTTGTGGTTTAGGCACGTGGAATGGAAGAATATTTTTGGAAGAAGATGAAGTGGAAGCCTTTGGAAGCTTGAATGTCAATTTCACTTTTTGCTCAACACCAGACTCTTTCAAGAGAGACTTTGGAATCCATATAGCCATAGGCTTTTCATTTCTTTTTGATAATTTGGAGAGAATATTTTCAATGATGGATTTTAGAACCCATACTTGTCTTGTAGTTTTCTTCTTAGATATCTCTTTTGACTTTATGCCTCTGTGTGTATGAGAGGAGACATGGTGATCTTTTTTTTTTGATGGATTCTTGTATTGCTTTTTTTTCTTGTATTGAACATTCAAGTTACTTCCAAAAGACTTGGGACTTATGGAAGAAGGAGGATATGACTGGTTTAAATGGGTGGGTGGATGAAAAAGATTCAAGGGTATGCATCTATGTTGATCTTGAGGAAAGATGGGAGATGGAGGGATGTAGGGACCCAAGATGGATGGAAAATTAGGAGAGTTAGGAGGGGAAAGTGAAGGGACATAAGGACCCAAGATGGAAGGCAGACGTGAACCCCGTTGTAGTGGTGGAAGAGGTCCAAGGATGGAAGTGGAAGATGCAAAAGGATAATCAACAAGTTCATCAGCATCTATATGACAACCAAGGACATCAGCATCTTTAGAGTGAGCATAAGGATTTTCAATAAGATCATGAACATCTTGAATATGAGCACCTTCTTTGATAGGATTGTTCGAAGCTTGCAAAGACTTAGGAAGAGTAGAAAGTGGAAATGAACATGGAGTGGTAGAATAAGAAGATGGAAGACTTTGATCTTGACAAGGATCTTTGGATAGCATAAGCTCATAATTTGCCTCTTGAGTTTCAATAGGCTTAACATTGGAAGTAACAACACCATTTTTACCAACCTTAATGGAAGTATCATCTTTGGAAAGTGCAAGTGTAGTAAGGTTACTTTGATTGTCAATAAGCTCAACAGTGTAAGTAGTAGCTTGATCTTGCTTAGGAGAAGACTTAAGACATGGTGGAATGAATGGGAAAGGGCTTGCGGGATAAAAAAAAACCATGGACTGGATAAGAGACATCATGAAAATGAGTGGATGACATGGAGGGTTCTTGATCTTGATATTTCTTTATGTTTTTTTCTTTATCATTTTTAGAGTCCTCTTGACATGGAGTCACTTATAAGGACAAGGAAGCAAGTTGGAGTTGTATGAAAGACTTTGGCAGAGATGGTGAAGGAATAGCTGAAGTAGGCATTATAGCACATAAAGGCTTAGGCTCTTTAGATTTAGCATTATCAGAAGTATTTGTAGCCAAGTGAAGGTTAGCTTGAGTATCTTTAAGAGGTAGCCCTTGAGGATAACTATAAGGAACTGTATGAAAAGTATCAGGGCTCATGTCGGATGAAGGTTCTGTGAAAGATTTGAAAGACTTGGAAGCTTTAGGAAATGTACGGGTATTGGAGGAAGTAGGGGATGGATGGGAACCATCACAAGACAAAGGTCCAACATTAACATGATCTTGCTTGAGAGTGTAATCTTTATTTTCAGCCGGAGAGTCCTTAGGAGAATGATTCTTATAATATTGATGCTTCAAGCTAGCACAATGCATTTTATAGTCCTCAGCAGTAGTAGATGGATCATAATAAAGGTATTGTTCACAAAAAATATCAAAGCATTTTTCAAAATTAGAATCATATGGATCACCATCACGATCTATCCAATGTGACATCCTATTTCCAATAAGCAAGAACACACGATGAGGAGGACTCTTAGGAACAGAGGTGTCATAGGTATCATTGTATTGTCCATCATCATAGTCATCATAGTCTTCAAAGATGGATGTGTCACTCTCTGTGGAAGAGGTATCATAAGGGTTATCACATTGCTCAAATTCTTTCTGGGGGTATGGTGACATGTACAAGTCTTTATCAAATGGAAAAGGACATAGAGATTCCATGGAGAACTCTTTAGGTTCCTTTTCTTTCTCAAGCTTGTCAAGTTTGACTTGCATAGCTTGCAGCTGCTTCATCATAGCTGTGATTAGAATTTCTTCCTCATGTGTATTGATTCTTTGAGACATGTGTACTGATTCTCAATGGCTACTGCTTTGTTCCTGACATAGTGATTTGTTCGACAGATTCTGGAACTAGGCTAAAAAAGCTAGGTATCTAGCAATTCTGACAATTTTCTGACAACCTTTCAAAATTTTCCCAAACAACACTCTGCAGACTCGTATGACAGTGGGTAGGCAATGAAATGACAGTTGAAAAATCGTAGGATAGTGGGTAGGCAATGAAATGATAGTTGAAAAACTTAGACGACAGTTGCAAGAAGGATTTTGACTCTTAGAATTTTCTGGCATCAAAACTCGTACGACACTGGGTTGGTTATCATACGACAATTGGGTAGCAATGAAACGACAGTTTGAAAATATCATACGACAGTTGCAAGCAAGATTTTGACTTTGAGAATTTGCTGGCATGAAAACTCGTACGACATTGGGTACTCAATCATACGATAGATGGGCAGGACTGAAATGACACTTGATAGAAACTCGTATGACTTTATGACTTCCTGAGATGACTTTTGACTCCAGAAAAAGATTTTACTTCAGATTTTGCAAATTTTGAGTTTTCAGATTCGGATTGTTTGCAAATTTCAATGTCTAGATTTAAGGATGGTAGTAGATTTGTTCATTTTCAATAACCAGATAGATAAACAAGCACGCAAAATAGCAAGCAAGTGATTTCAAGCATGTCTGAAAATAATGAACGAGGGCAAAAGCAACCTCGCGCATGAACAATCAAGTGACTTATTCATTCTAATCCTCAGAAGCACTAATTATGTATGTTCCAAAAATATTTTGCAATAATGCACATATACCCTAGAAAATGAAAATTTGGCCTCACTAGGGTTTTTAGTAATGGTTTGACTCTACAACTTTTATGATCCAAAGGGGTGAACTCCAATCCTGGTGCACCAGGGTTTTGACACAGTCTGAGAATTTAATCAATCAGGAGTTGCTAGGGAGATCTGACAACCCAAAAATGAACCATACCCATGGAGATTTTTTCCACAAAGATATTTATATAGTGACTGTCACTACCACGACGAAAATGGCTATTACTGCTTGAGGTTCTGTCAACGCAGTTTACCCTGTGAAGGGATTGTCCGCTACGGTTAACCCTCTCTAAAGGTGACTCACAATAGTATACCACAAGGGGACTTGGCTCCAGATCCAAGGTTTTGACACCTTTTCACTTTTAACCCAAACAAAGCAAGTAGATAAATCCGACACGCTAAGACTAAGATTATCTCACCAAGGTCTATGATATCAACCCCACGTGATCTATCAACCTCTCCGGAGAGAGAATGTATCAATCAATAAGGGAAGATGCATGAACCAAGTAGAATGTGAGACTCTCAATGTATCCTCCCCACCTACAAGGGATCCTTCATTGAGAAGGGTTTTGCTGGGAACCCACTCTCTCAAGATCCTCAAATAGTGTTCATGGGGCCTAATTACTATGTGAGTACAGATATATTCCAGAAAGCAAATCTATCCAAAAGTATTCAAAAGCATAATGTGGTACACTTAACGCTTAAAGAAAATATGAGGTGAGTCCACAAAGTGGAGCACTTAACACCTCACACAAGCAAGAAATGAGTCCACAACTTAGAAAACAAGTGAGTTCCAAAAAGCACAAAAGGGTTGCCTGGTGGAACACTTAACGCTTCTTTCCTGTAGACCCATCCCCTTTAATGTGGCGTTGATATTGCAACCACGGGGTGAAAATGAGTGGCCGGTGGATTAGCGAGTCCAAAACCCAAGACAGCAATCTAGATCAATCATAAAGAATCTAAGACTGCCAATAAATACCTAAGGTGTCACAACCTAGTATCAATTATGCAAGTGTGTAAAACAAAAGCATGAAAAAAAGCACTCAAGCTAGACACACGAGAGATTTATTTTATGTCCCAAAATGAAGTGTTATCAGATGTAACAGAATACCTGAGTTCCTCACAATGCGCTTAGTAGATTTTACCTGTTTTAGCAATTTTTGTTGATCTTTACTATGCAAGCAAGCCACGAACTCTCCAACAAGCCAACAAGCAAACAAGATATGCAACGTATCTTCAACTTATGAAAACTTTAGATTTATCTCTAAAAATCAATTATTATCAGCAATAATAACCAGCAATTAACCCAATTGACAACTCATATCATTCATTGAAACATGTAAAAAAAATAAGTGCATAACCATCACAAAATTTTATTTTTTTTGCTGCATTTGACCTAGTCAACAAGATCTAATTTTTTTGATATGATTTTGGTCACAAAAATAGAAATTTAGAATAGAGACCCTTGCTAAAAAATAGAGATTTTTCCAAAAATGTAAAATTTTTAGAAAAATCTTTTCATTTGTGCCCTAGAGACCCATTTTACCAAAACAAACTAGTTTTTGTAAATTGATTATTTGAGTTATTACATTGCATCTAAATTTAAAATAAAAACAATGAACCCCCTGTAGAATTTCAAGAGCTTTCCAAAAATATAAAAAATTTCAAAAAATATTCTGATTTGCACTGAAAAATAATTTTTTATGAAAAATTAAAAAAAAATTATTAAAAATTCAAAACATTTTAAAAAATTCTAAATTTTTTATTGTATCTTCTTTGATATGTCTCCAACTTGAAAAAAAACTTTCAGACCAAAAATCTTAGCCGTTTGGGAGATAAAATTAAATCTTTGAAACTTTAGGGTTTTATCTCCAAGAATCAAAATCAACATGCAAAGGTGGGTTGCCCCACGGTGGGTGCCAAAAATGTGTGTGTGAAAATTGTACCTGATCTATAGACACAACACTTCAGTAAAACATTAGATGTTAGCAAAAATGAAATCGTGCAATAAATTGAAAGCTATACTAACCAGGCGATTTACTGCCTTCTAATATGTGCGAGATTGATGTTCTCAGATTGTAATCAAGATCAGTGACCTAGATGACACCTAAATGAAGGATTTGAATGCAAAAGATGGATATGGAATGAATGCAAATTAATTTATATTTTTTTAATTTTCTATGCAATGATATGATGAAAACTGATAATAAATTGATCTAAATGAATTGAAATGATATGCAAATTAAGCTAACAATGATATTAAATATGAAACTAGAATGAATTGAAAATAAGATTGATCTCACAAAAATTGTTGATTCGCAAGAAGATTCAATTCTTCAGATGTTGATTCGCTAGAGTAAGCCTACAAATTATGAGATGATTTGTGAAGAGCTAAAGCCTGCAAATTATGAGATGATGAGATTTTGAGAGATCTTGAGAGAGATGAATTTGTGAAGAGTTGAGGCCTTAATTTATAGAAATTCAGGACTTTTGAGGTGCATGAATAAAAGCCATAAATCACTCAAATAACTCAGGTTGATTTTTGAGTTATTTTTAAATAAAAGATAATTAACTCACAAAAACATGCAAAAGCAAAGTTTTAACTCAAAATAGAGTTTAGCTTTAATTGATAATTGATAGTTGTCTGCTTTTATGATTGTGCATGTTTTATCTATGAATTAATTTAATAATAAAGTGATCTATTTCCAACTTAACTGATTTTGAAAAATAAAAAAATTGATTTATGGGTTAATCAATTATTAAATCAAACTTTTATTCTAAAATAATATCATTAAAAATTGACAACTTGCTTTAATTAATTAAATAAGAATTTAATCAATTATTGATAGAAATTTTGATTTATTGTCAAATTTAAATAATAATAATAAAGAATAAATATAATTAAATTTAATTAAATAATTAAGTGGCAGTAATTAAATATAATTAATTAAATATGATGAATATTCAATTAATCAAACTTAGGATAAATATGATTTATCACCCAATAATAATTAAATTAAAGATAATTATAATAATTAGGAATATTACTAGGAATATTCCCCGATGCAGATTTAAGATAATCTATTAGGATTCGATGATGTTTAGATGTGCCTTAGGTTAGGACTTTAATATCGATTTCGTTCGATATGTTGATGTAAGAGGTTAATGAACTTATAGCCCATTTTTGGGGTATTACAGTAAGATGTTTTCTTTTGAAAAGATAAGATAGTGTGAAATAATTATAAAAGAGGATTGTGAATGCAGCGAGCTTGTATCTGTTGGATGTAGGGAAGAGGATAGTTTTTACTTCATTGGAACTGATCGAGCAAAGACAATTGGTATCAGATAGTTCACAAGGATTGTGTATTTCCTTTATATACACTTGTGTTGCGAACAATGAGTTCTAGAGGTGGACATAACCTTCCTTGGAAAGTGAGCCTATATTTCTTTGACTCCTAATAGGGTCTGTCCTTTAACAAGGACTGTGTACTGTAATATTTTAATAATCTCCTAACAGGACTAGATCTTCTAACATGGATAGTATACTCTCAGTACATCATTTGTGGGTGCTAATTCCCATCAGGGTTTTAACTTTAATAGGGTTTCCTCGACAATAAAATATGGTGTTACTATGTTAACATTCACTGTGCTATCATTTGATTTGGTGTAGCTACTATTCAAAGTTTAAAGTTTACTAATATGTCTCACAACTGATTCAACCCCCCCCCCCTCTCAGTTGTGTTGGTGGATTGTTATTCCTAACAATTATATGGACACCAATTAAAAGGAATTGATTTATCAATTTTAAATTAGAAGGTTGAGTTAAGAGACTTAACTGAGCGATTAGTTATAATTCCTTGTAATAAATTAAGGAATTGATATTTAATTATTAATTTGCATATTATTAATATGATAAAAATATTAATTAATTAATTAAATATTATTATGTAATTAAATTTGCACATTCATGTAATAAAATTAAAATATAAACTTAAAATTAAGAGTAGAGTGATTTGCATAAATTGGAATTATTAATTAAATAAATAACTAATTTAAATAAAAGATTGATATCTAAACAAGGTTGGAGTTGAGTTATGATTTTTGTGATTTTGAGTTAACTATTTTTATTGTTTTTAATAGCTGAGTTCTAATTCTTGATTTTGAGGTACATGTTCAAAGCTCAGTTTGCTGGGTTTTCTATATGATACTCCTTTTTGGTCATTTTTAGAGAGACAGTTTTACAGTTTTTAAAGTATGGATTGGAGTTTAAGGAATTGGTGAAAGCTTAGGATTTTTCAGAGTTTTGGATCATCTTCATGGTTTCTATCAATTGGTTGATTAAGGTAGGGTTTGAAACCTTATGCAAATTTCTCCTTTGAAAAGAATGTCTACCTTGTTTCTATAATGATTTGTTGAAGTTTTGGGTGATTGAATTTTGAAATCGACCTTGCTTGTAGGAAAGATTTGATTGGGTTTTTGTTATCTTTTAGGAATTAAATTTCAAAAAAAATGATTGATTCTTTGTGTACAAAGTTTTGGTAAAAACCTAGATCTAGATACCTCTGTGTTTAATTTAGAGAAAACTATGTTTAAATAGACCTATTGAAAACCCTAGGTTTACCATGAGAAATCTGGAGGCTATTGGAATTAAAAACCTATCTGGTTTAATTTCAAGGAAAACTTGCTTTCGAAAAGTATATTCCTCCTACATAATTTAATGAAATTAGATATATATATATATGTTAAATTCTCCCTCACCCCCTATGGCAGCACTAATGTTGTTGGCACGACAGCTAGGTTGATGCACAACAGCATGGCTGCTGGTGACAACAATGTTGTCTCTTGTGGTAGCGTGTAGGAGGGCATTGCCTCCCTATATTTTTATGTGTAAATGTTTTATTTAAAAGTTTTAATTTATTTTATATTTAATCAATTTTATTAATTTAAATTTTATTTAAGATTAATTAATTTTAATTAATATTAAAATATTAATATTTGATAATTATATTATTTAATATTGATATTTATTAATTAATATTATTAATTATTAATCATGTTCCGTGAATCAATTTAATTATATTATATTTAGTAATTATTTTTAATAAATTAATTTATATTAGAGATTTTTATAAATTAATTTATAAAGGTTTGTTAAAAATGTTAAAATTATATTGAAATTTAGTTATAATATTATTTAGTAATTTTACTCAATAAGTTAATTTGTATAAAGAGTGTTACAAATTAATTTATAAAAGGTAAATTGATATTATATTATCCAGAGTTAACCCGATGATGTTAGTAACTATGTTGATTATGACTTAAGACTGTCCAAATTAATATTGAAACAGTCAATCTGATAAAATATTAAATACATCTAATATGCGTATGTTTTATGTCATAGCGATTTGTAATTAGAAGTTTCACTTGGTTCTAACTATTTGTCTTTATCGGTAGAGTATTGCCCTAGGTGGACTTTGTCCTTAAAGATTGGATTTATACTATACTTTTGGGTTTATTTAGTGGAGAGTTCATAACCTATTTCATTTGATGATTGGTTCATATGGAATTTTGAGTGCATATGTGAGTTTATGGCCTATGTTCTTGTCTCTCGATCATTATGTTAATTAACCATAGAAGGTGACAACCACTATTGTGTTGAGTCTCAGTTAACCTAGTCACCTAGTTCTACAATTAAGATGGGATTGTATTTTCTGAATGATGACCTTTTTGGCTTATGTTTTACTCCATGTTTGGTGAAATATGCTTTGTTGATATTGATGATTATCGGTCTTGAGACTATGAAAATTGGTAATTTTGTATTAAGATGTCTAGTATGGGATGGACAGCTTGGATCCTGGTATAGGATGATATACAATTTGTTACACTCTATCCCTTTTTTCTTTGATGACAATCATAGTTTACTATTTTATGAGAAAACTTTTATATTTTTGGTTTTTCTTTCTTTTGGTTCTTTTGTTACGAGCATTAGGGTAGGTTATCTAGGAGCATAGAGGGAAGTGGCTTACTTAGGAGGCACCAAAGCCTTGATGTGGTTGCATGGGTATCCTTTGTAAGTTGACTTAATAAGTGATAACTTAATAAATTTATTCGAATAGAAAAATTGAAAAGATAATTGTACCTCGCCCATGCCTTCAGTGCTAGTTCAGGCTAGGATGGGAGTGGGAGAAGATGCTTTCCCATATAGAGAGATGCTGAGGCCTGTATAGTTGGTTTTATTTGTTTATATGAAATGACTACTGATATTGCATATAGTCACTAGGGGCTGGGGTCCAGAGAGACTACTAGGTGACCTTAGAGTTGACTTATGTGATGACACTTCCTTATATGTGTCCTAGGCTCCTACATGAGCATTTGGTACACCTCTTTGTGTCATGATCATTTATACTTGATAACCTTATCAGTGTTACTACCCTTTTATCTGGTGTATGATTGCATTACTCTTTCTTGTTTGGTTGTTTCCTTGAATGAGGTCTAGTGCTATCTCCTCAACATAATGGGAGTGGAATTCTTGGATCCACATGGTCGGGTGGTAGTGATTCTATTACCATTGAGATCCAACGTTCATGAATTTGTGCTTGGATGATCCTCAATGCTACTTCTATCTTCTTGTTCTTTGTTTGGAGACTTTCTCATGAGATTTATTTTTTGTATTCCATTTTATGTATGGTTAGTGACATTGATTTTAGGAAATGTATATGTACTTGTATTGTATTATTATTATTATCCCCACGACATGTGCAGTGGAGGTTGTATTATTATGTATGCCATGATGTATCAGTTGTACTCCTATAGATTGTATCTTTCGTTATATTGATGTAATGAACGTATCTTACTATTCAGTTAAAATGAATATGTTAGTGCACTTAATGATTTGTGTTCTTTTCAAATTATAACTAAGTAAAAGATTAGAAATTCTACGTTATGGAACCCTTGAGACTTGTAATTAGTTAATGAGTTACAGTTTTTAATATGTATTGTCTTATGTTACATTGCCTCCACATTGTTATTTATTATTGATTGTAAACTCTTAAGAAAAAACATTATTTGGTAAACTTAGTAACATATTTTAGGTTAATTTCTCCTAGGTTCCCTTGTGGGGCATTACATGCATTGCCTAGTCAATGAATGTATGCTATTGTATAGCATCATAGAATGAGTTCATCCACCCCTCCATTGAACAATTAGTTAAAAAAATTGATTGACTAAGGACATCAATCTCTTCTTTAGCTTTCCCTTAGAGGCCTACACCTTCTTCTTTAGTTTGAACACCTGGCTTGATATCCTGGCCACCATCGCTAGGTCTTGATCTTCCTCCTTGTGCAATAAGTATGAATAATAAAGTCCTAATCTATAACAAGTAGGAACTTGTAATGCTCATGCTAAGCTTAGGGTTAACTGATTTATTTTGAAATACTAAAAGATATATGTTGGGTAACTTTATGTAAGGTAATCCTTTTAGGGGAAATGAATGAATCAACATGAATAATTTTAATTGTGTTCATGTGATAGAATAACCTAAGTGACCTAGTATAGCAACCTTATCTCATCTCCATTCTCATTTTGATACCAGATCTCTTACTATGACTCTTGACTATGAAGCTAGCAGTTTAGACAGTCCCATCTTCATTGAATAAATGGTGCATGTTCCCAACTTTCTAACCTTGAAACATACCTCATAAAAATTACTCATTCTATCATGATAAAGTGACATTCCATGTCTAGTGCACACTTATTGCAAAATTTGCAAGTTCTTTCTTCCTAGACTTCCTTGGGTATCTTCCAATTATTGGTGTCACATCTAAGACCATGCAATCTAATATTCAATTGAACAAATAAAACAATTGTCTTTCCTCTAATACTACCCCTAAATTTATTTTCTTCACAATTATCCCAAATTCGATTGATGTAGTATAAATTTTTAACTAAAATTGCAATGGGCCCATATAAGGATTAAGCATTTAGTCATGTCACACCTTACAATCATGACTTTGTGATTATTTATTATACGAAATTTGAGTTACACTAGTATAATTCCAAAATCATATTAAGCTTCATTGAAATTAACATTTATATTTTATTATAAATATAATAATTTAAAATATAATTCATAATAATACAATATTAAAAATTGAGATTCTTATTAAACAAACTTCATTGAATATTATTATCATATTATAAATCATTTTTTATTTCCTTAACCCTAGATCTCTACGTTAATCTGTCCACTCTCTACATATAGTTAAGACCTTTAGTTTTAGTCATGATAACGTCTTAAACATTGTACATTCCTTCGATGCATACCTTGCACGTTACATTATTCCCATGACAGTGCAAATACACTAGCATTACTATTCGACTATATGCAATGATATACTAAAATATGATTGTCTGGGCGGTTATTATGAGGTATTGTGAATAAATTGCGGCAATTAAAATAATTTACGTCTCATCTAAACTAAAAAGTAACAAATATTTATCTTATTTTTCATCAGTCAAAATTCATATTTAAAATGAAATGATAACACAGTCATCATCAAATTAGGTGCCTACTGTCACGTCTTAAATCAATGCATATGAGTAGAGACTGTAAGAGACTTGCAAACATTAATGTGCACCTACTAGAGCCGTTGAAAAACCGAAGAGAAAACTTCCACTTTGATGGGTTAATCACGGCAAGTTAGTTCAAAGTTTTAAATATTCCAAATAGCTGTAAGTCACGGTAATGAACTTTCCACGTCCAGTGACAAGCGTATTGTTTGGTTATATATGAATAACAATCTATGACGAATCCCATCACATTTATTTCAGAATAGAATGGCCAGGTGCTCAGCCCTTATCATTTTGGTAATGTTGGCGTTAATACTTCTATCAGACTGCCGTCTCCTTGGTAATTCTTTTATTTTTTGTTTGCTCTACAATTTTTTATGCATCGAATGGTTATTATGACGGTTTATTGACATCATTTTGATGGCTGCACTGCATATCCAGAATATGATACATACGTCATCCCTTGAAAAATATCTACTTTGACGGATTCATAGTTTGAAACATTCCAAATACCTGAAACTCCCGGTAATGATTACTATTTTGTTATATATACGATTCTCTATTGACAGAATGAATAACAAATGCCATCACATTTATTTCAGAGTAGAGTAGAATGGCCAGGCGCTCAGCCCTCATCGTTTTGGTAATGTTGGCTTTAATACTTCTATCAGACTTCCGCCTCCTTGGTAATTTATTTATTTTGTTTGCTCTGCAACTTTTTATGCATTGAAAGGTTATTATGACGGTGTATTCACATCATTTTGATGGTTGTACTGCATATGCAGAGTCTGATGCAATCGGTGCCGGAAATATGAGGTTGACAAAGGAGGGGAATAGCTTAAAGGTTTGAAATAACATGAGCGCAGCTTTTTCATTTCATATTTAAGAATATGAATGCGTTGTTACAGGGGGAATAAAAAACTTTTTTCATATTTATGGTGAATTTGTGATGAAATAGGTGGTAAAGAGACGAACAGAAGGGGAAGAAGATTTACATCTCAGGAGAGAATTGGAAGGAGTACATCACTCTACGAAAAATGGAGTGGTCGTCATACCTTGCTGCTAATAAATTAATTAATGCATCGCCAAGAAACAACCGAATTTACATTTTTTATAAGTCCTCGCCCAAGGCAGGCCAGGAGATTATTATTATTATTTTTATTTTGTACTTTTATTAAGTACATTCTCTATTGTTTAAGGATTTTTATTTCTGTTTAGTTGTGTTAAAAAATAAATATAAAATAATAGAGATTATATTGCGTGATACTTATTTATTTCTAGCATAATTTCTATTTTGTTGAAAGTTAGAAGAAAAGAAATGAATTAATAAAATTTCTACAAATGGAGAGAGGGAAATTTTTTTTTTCCACTAATATATATATTAATTATATACCCACAAAATTCATATGTTTTTCAATAAATAGTGAATAATTTATAGTATGTAGGAAACACAAATTTTAAACGATGTGAAATATTTTATATTGGTGATGCAAAATAGATACACTAATAAACTTTTTGAAGGAAGGTGAATTTTGCGGCACTTCACAAAAATGACCCAATTCTCATTCATTATTCTTGAAAATTAAGTGTAAATAAAAATTTAACAAATAAAATTATAAAGTATTTTAAGATTTATTTTAATTATTTAAAAAAAAATAAGAGATGTCAATTATCTCGTATCATTTACAAAATATATGTAAAAGAGAAAAATGAATTATGCATTATCTCAAGTTAAGATCTTTGTTCCACTAATAGAAATGATGAAATTTTTTGACTACAGGAAAGATACTATGAAAATCCTATCGAATGTGGAAGATTCTAAGGATGAAAATGATAAAAAGGATAATAATGAACCTACTATTGTATATTTAGCGACGACACTCAATAAAAGTTCTAACCAAGTTGATCCTTTTTATCTCACTTTGTTGATTAACAATAAATTAGTTAAAAAAATTCATGATAGATTGAGGAGAAATAGACAATATTATGTCTACAGATTTTATGAAGGAATTGGGTTTGAAGGTGGATGCACTATATGGGAAATGATATGCAATGGACAATAGATCGGTCCCTTTAGTCAGCATCATGAAGAATGTAGAATTTAGGTTTCCAACATGCCCACAAGCTACTTACAAAATATATATCACATTAATTGAGATCCCTACAAATTATGGCATGTTACGCTCAAGACAATGGTCAAATCTACTTGGAGGTTATGTCCAACTTGACCTATCTTATGCCACTATATAGGTAAATGGAAAAGAAATCAGAATACAAAGACCTCCTTACCTAATTGAAGATGTTAATTTTGATCATAGGGTTAACTTCTGCCAATTTGATATGGATAATTTTTAGGTGAGTATCCACTAAACTAGCCCTAAAGGTTAGTAATCCTATTGAAGTGCATTTGTGATGCATAAACTTCTGGAGGTCATAACTTTTGACTCACTTCTGGATTTTTGCTCAAATTTTTTGGGTGCATGCTTCAGGAGGTGGCATATATTTTGTTGATGATCTCAGATTGTTTTGAGTCTGTTTTGGCACATTTGGGGGAGCTGAAAGTTTCATTTAGGGCTCTGAAATCAGCTTTTAGTGTTTTTTTAAAATATTTTTTAAAAGTTATGTTTTTGTAATAAATATGAAATTATGTTTCTAATATCATGTATTAGTTGGCATTTCATTCTAACTTAGTTGAGGGCATGTTTAGGCAAAAGATAATCTTTTAGGTGTTGTTATAAAAATTATCAAAAATGGCAAAAAATAACTATGGAAAAAATTGCTGAAAAGGGTAATTTTTAGTTTTCTTGTTTTTTTGGTTTTTTTTGGTTATTTAGGAGTTTGCAGAGAATTGTAGAAGCAGTTAGTGATGAATGGAAAATATTAAAGGTTCAAAATCTATGTTTGTTTGTCTTGTAATTGAGTTTTATTATTAACAGATAGTTGTGTGCTACATCATTTGGTATCAGAGTGGGAAGATGGCTGAGAGAGGAAGAGGAAGAGGAGATGTCATGCCAATGGAAAGATTGATGCTAGATATGCAGAGGAAGATTTAATGATTCAATGAGTGACTAGATAATAAAGAAATAAAAAGAGGGAACGAATCTGATGAAGAGGGAAATCGAAGAGGTGCTGACCAAAATGATGAAAATATAGAAGAGGGCCGGAAGAGATGAGCTATGAAGATAGAGTTCTTAGGGCTTTAGAAGGGAGAAGTGAAGTAATCAATATTGACATTTCAGACTATGCTGGTAGTCTTAAGCTAGAAGAATTAATAGACTGGCTAAATGAGATGGGGAAATTTCTTGAATGGAAGCCTATGAAAAAAGAAAAGAAGATGAAGTTTGCTTGCACAAAATTAAAAGGATATGCAATGATATGGTGGGATCACCTCCAAAAGGAATGAACTAGAAAGGAAAAGGAAAAGATTAAGACATGGAGCAAGATGGAGAAAATGCTCAAAGAAAAATTCTTACCCATGGATTATTCACAAACCCTCTGTCACAGGTTCCAGAATTTGAATAAAAACTTGTCTTCAGTGCAAGAATATACAAATGAATTCTACAAGCTATCCATGCACCTAAAACATCAATAAAATAATGAGCAGATGGCTGCTAGATATATGAATGGCCTACAATTCTCCATCCAAGATGAATTGAGCATGCATCGTGTTAAAAGTATGGAGGAAGCCTACCAATTAGCTCTAAAGGCTAAAGAAAAGTAGAACAGGCAATATATCCAGAGGAATAGAGGTTGTCCAAATCCATTTCGAGGAGGTTCTAATAATGGCCAGGGAGAGTCTTTTCAAGGATTTAATATAGACACTAGGCAAGATCCTCCAAATCAAGAAAGAGGAAGGGGGTTTTAGAGAGGATGAGGTTAGAGACATAGAAGAGGCTGGGAAAACTAGAGAAGGCCTTTCACTTGTTTTAGGTGTCGAGAAGGACACAGAGCCTTTGAATGCTCAAATTATAACATGCCAAAAAAAAATCAAGGAGGACAACCTAGAGTGAACCTGGTTCAACCATAATTTATAGCAGTAGGAGCACAACAAGAAACCCTACCAGACGTGGGAGAAACTATCATGATGATGAGATCGATGATCATTGTAGAGAAGGTAGAAGTCCTTGTAAAGAACTTTGAATGATTCATGTCTTCGAACCAACATCCTCAGAACTATATGCACTTCAGGTGGAAAGGTATGCCAAGTTATTATTAATGGGGGTAGTTGTGAGAATATGGTAGCTAAGGAAATGATAGAGAAATTAAATCCACAATGTGAGAAACATCCTCGTCCTAACTGTATTGCATGGTTTAAGAAAGGAAATGAGGTTACTGTTGATAAAATATGTTTGGTTAAGTTTACTATAGGAAAAATCTATAAGGATGAGATATGGTGTGATGTTATTCCTATGGATGGTTGTCATATTTTGCTGGGAATCCCATGGCAATATGATAGGAAGATCATGCATGGTGGAGAGAAAAATACATATACCTTCTGGAAGGATGGCTCTAAAGTGACTCTCTTACCACTTAAGGATGAAAGAAAGAATGAGACCATGTTGTTTGAAAAGGATGTTGTCAAAGAAATAAAGGTGGTAGGTTGTTTCTATGCATTGGTAGTAAAAAGAGGAGAATAACTACAAAACATAGTACCACATGATGCAGTAAAGATACTAGAAGAATTTTTTAATGTTATTCCAAATGAGCTACCTGACGGTCTCCCACCAAAAAGGGATATACGGGGTATGTGCAAGATCATGCGGGGCCAAAAAGTGGCAATGTAAAAAATATTCACTTTTCACTTGTCGAAAAGCGCATGAAAACACTTGTTGACTTTTTAGTAGGCCTAGATGTCAGTACACCTGGGAAAACCTAACACCAAAGCATAGGCTTAATTGAGTACCTGAAAACATATCAAGTACCCGATAACCTGAAACCTGTGGCATAAATCCAAAACCCGCGAGCCGTTTTCCCCATTTCTCCTCACATTTTGGGTTTGGAAAACGGCTACAAATATCATATACATGATATTTTTGGGTATCTAATTTTTGCAATAACAAATTTGATCTTCGTACTATACGGTATGTAAATTCTTTGTAGATTTTGATTGTTTTAATTCATTTTGATGTAAATGTAGTTTTTTTGGTTGAAATAGGGTTTTGTATTTATTTTTGCAATAATATATGAAAGCAAATTGAAATTTAGATTTTTTTAATTTAATCAGGCATGGTTGAAAACAACGAAGAAAATAACCCTGCCGCACCAAATAACGATCCCCAAAACAATCCCCCATTTCAAAACCCTCCATCTTTACAAGATTTGATACAATATAATTTGAACACAATACGGGGTTTCCAAAACACATATCAGAATATACCTACAATAGGTCGCATGCTTGCCACATTAAATACTATTGTTGAAAATATTGACACACTCACACAACAACATAATGTTTCTCTTGTGGATAAGATAAGGAACTATGTGTGGACTAGTCCTCTGATTGGCTGGACCAAAGCCAACTTTGACGACGCGGTGAAAGGGAACCCTGGCCAAGTTGGCAGCAGAGGTATTATTAAGAATAGCTTTGGAATTGGCACGAAGGCTGTTAGCTTCACCTTGGGCACCCAGACGAATCAATATGCTTAAGCTAATGCAGCCCTTCAAATCACCAAACTTGTGAAAGATCAAGGAGTTAAGTAGCTTTGGTTGGAAGGTGATTCAATGAATGTCATCAATTGCCTCAACCTCACTCACCCTCCCTCTTGGTCCATAGCCAACATAATCATGGAAATCAGGGCCATTCTCAACAGCTTTGACAAGGTGTACATTTCACATGTGTATAAGGAAGCCAATAGTGTGGCTGATTGGTTTGCCAACTTGGCTATCAAAATGGATGCTAAGCAGATTTGGAATAAAGGGGATGACTTTCGCATAGATGTGAAGAGCATACTGGATAACCTATAGACTCTAGCGCATTGAAGGAGCTATCTTACAACCTTAGCCCCTTGTTTGGTGGTTGGGGGCGACTGTTCCTCTTCAGCCACACTTTGTTTAGTCCTTCCTTTTGTTAGTTTTTCTGGACGATGCCCTGGCTTCCTCCTGCCTTTCCTATCCTACTTTGCTATGGTCTTCCTTCCCTAGCCTTTCTGTGGCTTGCCTCTTGCTTGTTCTATTTGGTTTTCTTTCTTTTGATTGAGACTTGTGGCTTTCAGGTACCCTATAAAACTTGTTTTACTTAATAAAAAACATAATGCTTCTCTTCATTGGCGTGATGATATGCACGTCCAATTTGATGACGGGCTTGACTATGATGGGATTGCAGCCCTTAATATAAGTAAGGAAGATATAGCCTCTCTTTTTTTGAATCCTAAAACCAGAATACCAGTTGACCTCAAAAAGCCCAAATTATCAATAAAATGATGCACAAATGAAGCAATGCACACACACTTTTGGGATCACTGGTGGATGGTTTTTGATAAACCACCCCATAGAAATTTGGAGCTCCCTTTCTCTTTCATAAAAAAATTGTATGCTGAGTTTGTGCTTGGTCACAATGTTAATTATTGGAGTATGAGGCCCAACATGGGCATAGGCAGAGGAGATCCTCAGACTAGGCCATTTGCCCAGTGCAAAAAGGCTACTACCTTTGTCCCCCCCATTGATGTCTCACCCCCTCCTCAAGTGCAGCATCCTGATATCATTGCAGAGGCTTCCTCACAGACTATTAGGGCCATTCATTTTCTGAGTGATCAATTGATCATGCAAACTAGGTTAGTGTTGCCTCCTGGTGTGGATGATGCTGGTGCATCGACATCTCACTGGAGTTCACATGTATGCGAGCCCCATATTTGCATTATATGCAAGAAGATGTACCTTAAACCGCTTACTGATGCTGATACATATCCATATGTTATTGATGAGGAGGATGTAGGAGATGTAGCTACAGAGGTTGCAACACCTCATGGAGCATCTACATCTCATAAGAGTGCTCAAGAGGTGTACGCAGAGCCATGGACTCCTCTTGATATGGTAAGAGTAAATATTATAAATAATTTTTCACATGACTTATTTAATTAATTTATTTAGATTAGTTTTAATGATTGCATGCACTTATGTATATATATTTTTTCCATTTATGTTTAGTTGATGACATAGGAGGAGTTGAGAGATAGCCTGATTGTACGTAGACTTTTACATATTGTTATTTGTATTTTATAACCAGGGTTGTTATGATGAAGTACATTTATATATAATTGACAATCTTTTTACTCTCATAGGTTACTCCTAGTGTGAGGGAGGTCCCATGAGAATCTTTTGCATCTTTTTTGACCCAGCCCACCATTCTAGAGGAGGGATCACCAGATGTGAGTTCTATTTTTAGTTCAAATCATCTTATTTTGTAAATTTATTACTCTATGTTGCACCACTCTAATAATCTCATTATTGCAAATATATATTTATAGGTCAGAGTTGGTATTGTTAGCATGGTCCCTTCGCTACCAAGGACTTATGCTAGGACACCCGATTGTGGTAGGTGACTGAGAGGCTAGGTACAAATATTTGTATTCAGTTATAATTTTAATTAAATTAGTGTTTGAATTATGATATATATATATATATATATATATATATATATATATATATATATATATATATATATATATATATATATATATATATATATATCTATATATATATATATATATATATATATATAGATATATATATATATATAGATATATATATATATATATATATATATATATATATATATATATATATATATATATATCTATATATATATATATATATATATATATATATATATATATATATAGGTAAAAGTACAATACTATGTCGCACTACAGGACAAACTGAGGGGGTCAGCACGGAACTATGCGGCGTTGTCTAGGCACCATGTAGCGTCTATGTGGTAGGGGGTCCGGTCGGACTCGGCTGGACCCCCAAATGTCTATATAAAAAAAAAACTGGCCTTGCATGGGTCATTTGGATTCAGAGGCTTGAGGCTTTGAGGAGAGCTAAAAAGGTGTTCCGACTGGAAGGGGTAGGTACTTTTTTAATTTTTTTATTTCAATATTTTCTAATGTATTTTTTTAGTTGTTTTTTTAATTTAATATTAAATAATTGTAATTTAATTAAAAATCTTTATTTAATAGTTGTTTTTTGTTTAATTAATATAAGATAATTGTAATTTAAATAGAAATATTTTAATTTGATAGTTGTTTTTGTTTATTTAGTTTTATTTTTTTAATTGTAGAAATAAAATAATATGATTTTATGTAGATTGAGTTATTTAATTAATATAATCTTTTTTTTTAGTTAATAAAATGTGTTAGTTATTTAATTAATTTAATTTTGTTAGATATGTTTTAAAATATTTTAATTTAATTTTGTTAGATATGTTTTAAAATGTTTTAATTTAATTTTGTTAAATATGTTAGATATGTTTTTAAACATGAAACTAGAAGATGAAGCAACTTAGACACTAGAACAGTAGAAACTAACATAAACTTTCTCTCTCTGACCAATTAAGACCTAACATGAAATTAACAAGACATAATAGGACCTTTTAAGATCTAATAAAACATAATAAGACCCTTAACATATAATAGGACTCTTAACATGATTAATATTTCCTATTAAACTCTAACACTAGAAACTAACATAAACTAAAATTCTAGAAACCAATAAAGACCTAATACCTAACCAATTAAGACCTAACAAGTGACTAATATTTGACCAATTAGGACCTATTATTTGAGCAATTAAGACCTAAGACCTAATAGTCCTGCCAATTAAGACCTAACATGTGACTAATACTTGACCAATTAGGACCTATTAATTGACCAATTAAGACTAATTAAGACTTAACATGTGACTAATATGACCAATTAAGACAAACCTAACATGATTAATACGACCCCTTAAGACTTAATAGGATTAATACCACATAAACAACATAAACGAAAATTCTAGAAACCAATTAAGACCTATTAAACTCTAACACTAGAAACTAACATAAATAAAAATTCTATCTAAACCAATTAAGAGCTAACAAGTGACTAATATTTAACCAAATAAGACCTATTAATTGACCAATTAAGACTTAATATGTCACTAATATGACTAATAACACCTAAACTAATTAATACGACCTAATAAGACCTAATAACTACTTTAATAAGACCTAATAATCCACCCTTAAGAACTAATAGGACCTATAATTGACCAATTATATCCAATATGACCTACTAAGACCTAATAGTCCTACCAATTAAGACCTAACATGTTACTAATACTTGACCAATTAGGACCTATTAATTGACCAATTAAGACTAATTAATACAAGTAACATGTGACAATTAAGGCCTAACAAGTGACTAATATTTGACCAATTAGGACCTATTAATTGAGAAATTAAGACTTTTAACATGTGACTAATATGACTAATAACACCTAAAATGATAGTCCTACCAATATGACCTATTAAGACCTAATAGTCCTACCAATTAAGACCTAACATGTGACTAATACTTGACCAATTAGGACCTATTAATTGACCAATTAAGACTCATTAATACAAGTAACATGTGACGATTAATACGACCCCTTAAGACTTAATAGATTTAATATGTTTATTAAATTTGTATGTACATGTATATATAGATTTCATTTTTAAACTAGATGATCTTAAATTTGTAACCTGTATGTTTAAATTTGTAGTTTATGTATGCATGTTTAAATTTGTAACATCTATGCATGTAACATGTATGTTTCTAAAATTTGTATGCACATGTGCAGAGATCTATATATATTTTCTTGTTTATCTATTACACATGGCATCGGGTAGAGGGTCAGTTGATTCAGGAGAGCCTAGTGTTCATGGTGGGGGACCTCGTAGTGGTAGTGGTACTAGTGGTCGCACCTCTCATAGATCAGTTGATACAACATAGGCTAGAGAGAAGCTATTTGCAGACACTATTGATAGATTGAGGTGAACATTACATATTCTAGATCAGACATTAGCTTCATCCACCAGCATTCCCAATAGGGAAAGGGTGAACATTCTTAGAGATGAGTTGGTGCGTATGATTAACACAATTTGATCATACAATCGTATGATACTATGAGCATTGATAGATTCTATGCTGAGTTTGTGCTTGGTCACAATGTTAATTATTGGAGTATGAGGCCCAACATGGTCATAGGCAGAGGAGCTCCTCAGACTATGCCATTTTCCCAGTGCAAAAAGGCCACTACCTTTGTCCCCCCCACTGATGTCTCACCCCCTCCTCAAGTGCAGCATCCTGATATCATTGCAGAGGCTGCCTCATAGACTATTAGGGCCATTCATTTTCTAAGTGATCAATTGATCACGCAGACTAGGTCAGTGTTACCTCCTGGTGTGGATGATGCTGGTGCATCAATATCTCACTGGAGTTCACATGTATGCCAGCCTCATATTTGCATTATATGCAAGAATATGTGCCTCAGACCGCTTATTGATGCTGATACATATCTGTATGTTATTGATGAGGAGGATGTAGGAGACATAGCTGCAGAGGCTGCAACACCTCATGGAGCATCTACATCTCATAAGAGTGCTCAGGAGGTGTACGCAGAGCCTTGGACTCTTGTTGATACAGTAAGAGTAAATATTATAAATAAATTTGTCACGTGACTTATTTAATTTATTTATTTAGATTAGTTTTAATGATTGCATGCACTTATGTATATATATTTTTTCCATTTATGTTTAGTTGATGACATAGGAGGAGTTGAGACAGGTGGATGAGTCCATAGCTTCGACCATTTCATTTGGCTTTGATGCCTATACGATATATTATAAATTATGTACCCATTAGTTTTTTTTATATCATATGGTGTACATGCTTAAATCTCTATCAATTAGAGAAATAAAATTCATACATTTACTAATATATTGTCATCTTATTGTACTCTTATAGGCTACAACTGATGTCAGTGGGGGACACGAGGGGGTTCCTTCATCAGGTGTAAAAAAAGGAAAGGTAATTAATTGTTTAAGATTAATTATGCATGCATATGTATGTCACTTGTGTGTAGTAATAAATATTTTACTTGAATTTATTGTATAGAGTGTGGCTATCGATGATTTTTTGACACGGGTTCGAGAGCCTAGGCTGACAGGCATCTCGATTCAGAGTGATAGCCTGATTGTACGTAGACTTTTACATATTGTTATTTGTATTTTGTAACCAGGGTTGTTATGATGAAGTACATTTATATATAATTGACAATCTTTTTACTCTCATAGGTTACTCCTAGTGTGAGGGAGGTCCCATGAGAATCTTTTGTATCTTTGTTGACCCAGCCCACTATTCTAGAGGAGGGATCACCAGATGTAAGTTTTAATTTTAGTTCAAATAATCTTATTTTCTAAATTTATTACTCTATGTTGCACCACTCTAATAATCTCATTATTGCAAATATATATTTATAGGTCAGAGTTGGTATTGTTGGCATGGTCCCTTCGCTACCAAGGACTTATGCTAGGACACCTGATTGTGGTAGGTGACCGAGAGGCTAGGTACAAATATTTGTATTCAGTTATAATTTTAATTAAATTAGTGTTTGAATTATGAATTATATATATATATATATATATATATATATATATATATATATATATATATATATATATATATATATATATATATATATATATATATATATATATATATATATATATATATATATATATATATATATATATATATATATATATATATATTGGTAAAAGTACAATACTATGTTGCACTACAAGACAAACTAAGGGGGTTCAGCTGGAACTATGTGGTGCCATCTGGGCACCATGTGGTGTCTATGTGGCAGGGGGTCCGGTCGGAGTCGGTTGGACCCCCAAAAGTCTATATAAAAAAAAAATTGGCCCTGCATGGGTCATTTGGATTCAGCGGCTTAAGGCTTTGAGGAGAGCTAAAAAGGTGTTCCAATCGGAAGGGGTAGGTACTTTTTTAATTTTTTAATTTCAATATTTTTTAATATTTTTTTAAGTTGTTTTTTTATTTAATATTAAATAATTGTAATTTAATTAAAAATCTTTATTTAATAGTTGTTTTTTATTAATTAATATAAGATAATTGTAATTTAAATAGAAATATTTTAATTTGATAGTTGTTTTTGTTTATTTAGTTTTATTTTTTTTAATTGTAGAAATAAAATAATATGATTTTATGTAGATTGAGTTATTTAATTAATATAATCTTTTTTTTCAGTTAATAAAATGTTTTAGTTATTTAATTAATTTAATTTTGTTAGATACGTTTTAAAATATTTTAATTTAATTTTGTTAAATATGTTAGATATGTTTTTAAACATGAAACTAGAAGATGAAGCAACTTAGACACTAGAACAGTAGAGACTAACATAAACTTTCTCTCTCTGACCAATTAAGACCTAACATGAAATTAACAAGACAAAATAGGACCTTTTAAGATCTAATAAAACCTAATAAGACCCTTAACATATAATAGGACTCTTAACATGATTAATATTTCCTATTAAACTCTAACAATAGAAACTAACATAAACTAAAATTTTGAAAGCCAATTAAGACCTAATACCTAACCAATTAAGACCTAACAAGTGACTAATATTTGACCAATTAGGACCTATTATTTGAGCAATTAAGACCTAAGACCTAATAGCCCTGCCAATTAAGAACTAACATGTGACTAATACTTGACCAATTAGGACCTATTAATTGACCAATTAAAAGACTAATTAAGACCTAACATGTGACTAATATGACCAATTAAGACAAATCTAACATCATTAATACGACCCCTTAAGACTTAGTAGGATTAATACCACATAAACAACATAAATAAAAATTCTAGAAACCAATTAAGACCTATTAAACTCTAACACTAGAAACTAACATAAACAAAAATTCTATCTAAACCAATTAAGACCTAATACCTAACCAATTAAGACCTAACAAGTGACTAATATTTAACCAAATAAGACCTATTAATTGACCAATTAAGACTTAATATGTCACTAATATGACTAATAACACCTAAACTAATTAATACGACCTAATAAGACCTAATACCTACTTTAATAAGACCTAATAGTCCACCCTTAAGAACTAATAGGACCTATAATTGACCAATTATATCCAATATGACCTACTAAGACCTAATAGTCCTACCAATTAAGACCTAACATGTGACTAATACTTGACCAATTAGGACCTATTAATTGACCAATTAAGACTAATTAATACAAGTAACATGTGACAATTAAGGCCTAACAAGTGACTAATATTTGACCAATTAGGACCTATTAATTGAGAAATTAAGACTTTTAACATGTGACTAATATGACTAATAACACCTAAAATGATAGTCCTACCAATATGACCTATTAAGACCTAATAGTCCTACCAATTAAGACCTAACATGTGACTAATACTTGACCAATTAGGACCTATTAATTGACCAATTAAGACTCATTAATACAAGTAACATGTGACGATTAATACGACCCCTTAAGACTTAATAGGATTAATATGTTTATTAAATTTGTATGTACATGTATATATAGATTTCATTTTTAAACTAGACGATCTTAAATTTGTAACATGTATGTTTAAATTTGTAGTTTATGTATGCATGTTTAAATTTGTAACATCTATGCACGTAACATGTATGTTTCTTAAATTTGTATGTACATGTGCAGAGATCTATATATATTTTCTTGTTTATCTATTACACATGGCATCGGGTACAGGGTCAGTTGAGTCAGGAGAGCCTAGTGTTCATGGGGGGGGGAACCTCGTAGTGGTAGTGGTACTAGTGGTTGCACCTCTCATAGATCAGCTGATACAACACAGGCTAGAGAGAAGCTATTTGCAGACACTATTGATAGATTGAGGCAAACATTACATATTCTAGATCAGACATTAGCTTCATCCACCAGCATTCCGAATAGGGAAAGGGTGAACATTATTAGAGATGAGTTGGTGTTAATGATTGACACAATTCGAATCATACAACCATATGATACTATGAGCATTGATAGATTCTACGCTTCTTTGTCTCGCAGTGTTACTGGCACTATGAAGTACAGTGAGATTGATACTGCTATTTCCACCCCTATGGTGAAGGAAATGTTTCCTCATTATCAAGACCTGAAGAAGGTGAGAGTGTACATGCCTATGAGATGTGAGGATGACCTGGTGGGACCATTTATGGGTAAAAGCACAATCAGGTGTCACCTTTTAGGCTAACTTATCAGCATAGCTCAATTTTAGTATCTCTAACTAAAAATTAATTTTGGTCAAACATATGGTCTAGCTAGATTCATTCTAGCTAAGTTAGATAAGTGCTTTAACATTTCCAATTGGAAATGTCCATTAAATGCATGTTTTATACCACTTTGGGTCCAATTACCATAAAAATAAAATTATTTTAGAAAAGTGACATTTCAACAAGTCCTAATCTTTTAAATGATATTTTATTAAAATAAAAAAATACCCTTTTGTAGATATCAGAGTCAATAATATCCTCATATAGATTTTATAGTGTTTTAATTAGACATAGTTTATTGTAATTAAAAAATATTGCAAGTCGGTATTTTAACAGTCAAGGAGATGTTGTTATGGAGAAAGAAAAAAATAGTAAATCATATTAAATAAATTAATATATGGTGCACTACAGGAGAGAGTCCTCTTCAAGAATACATATTTATTTTTTTGATTGGGATAGATTTTTTCTGAAAAATACCGTGTGAGATGAAAACTGTTGATTTTAGTGAGTTGGAATTTGAATTGTTATAAAAGAGAAAATATAGGTCACAAATAAATTTTTATTTCTTCATGCACTAGCTATATATGTCATATGTGACATATTCTGAAATTAGGGGAAAAAATATTGATTTACATATAATTTTTTGGTGGGAACTAGACCCTAATTTTCAACATTTTTTAGCAACTGAAAAATCATCTCTAAAAATTAAAAAAATATGTAAATTCTTATTCAAGAAAATTATTAAAAATATTAATCATAAACTTCACCCATTTTATCACATTTAATTAGTTTACATCATCTTCAAATTCCAACATAAATGTTATTTTTATACTATTGAAGTTGAACAACTTTGATTTTGTTAGCCTTTTCCTTGGTAAAAGGGTGACAGCTTATTGTGCTTTTACCCTTATATATCCTCAATGGTTGGCTGCTCACCACATGTGGCCCTAGAAGGATGAGTTGCCACTATATTTCTGCAAACAATTGTT
>BSBK01009882.1:200000-281963 GCA_027943335.1 Chamaecyparis obtusa | reverse complement strand
GTAAAGGAAAAATAAAATAGGATATGTCCAATTTGGCACAATAAGTTACTTAGGGTTTTAACCATTCTCAACAATTGAATTTTCTTTGTTATAAATGAAATGAATAGTCAAGGTAATAAAGGAATTCAAGAAAACATATTGTAGTTGATTCTATTTCTTGTATATATGAATGTTGGCCTTGTTTCAACATCACAAAATTTAAACTTTTTTAGTGTCACTATAACGAGCGTTGTCAAACATTACAACCTTTAACAAGTCAATTTTGGGTTCTACATGTGTTCTATGCTCTTCATTTCCTTCGTTCATCCTAAGAGGGTAACAAGCTACCAGAACTATGTTAAAAGGCATACCCAATTAAAGGAGAGTTATTCTTTGTCGTAGTCAAGATCCTATGAGCAACTACAATGATGTAACAAGCACAAAAATAATTAAATCTTGAAAATTGTGAAGTGTCAAGATAAACCATTTTGAAGACATGACTTTGATACTATTCCAAACAACATGACCAATTTTAGTTGTAACCCACTTCACTATTCATAGGACTTTAATGCTATAATTTTTTATTGACCCATATTCATAAATCATTAAAATTTTACACCTAAAATTTTGTCATGAATAGTTTTTTGGGGGTAGTCATCCTCCCCCCTTGATATTTGGTGAAAGTTTCAAAACAAAATACATTGTCAGTCAAAAAGTTGTGTGTTTATGTGTATTGATCATTAAGGTTATTATGGAGAATTTTAAATGTTTCAAAATAATTTTAATATTATTAAAAGTAACGTTATTGTATAACTCATTTAACCTCCCTTTTAGTAACTCAGGAAATATTTGGTGAGTTCTCTAAGTTGTATCCTAAAATGCTTTGTTTCTCTCTCAATCTATACTTTTGTACACCAAAAAGATTATAAATACTACGTCGCTTGTTCAATCCATACTTGTTTACTCTTAAAAGGTTGAAAATGCTATGTTTCTCACTCAATCCATACTTTTTTACTCCATAAAGGTTGCGAATTCTCTATTTCTCACTCAATTCATACTTCCATACTTCAAAAAGGTTCCAAGTTATTTGTTTCTCTCTTAATTTGTACTTGCGGACTCCAAAAATGTTGCAAATGCTCTTTTGCTTACTCAAGTTGTAGTTTTATACTCCAGAAAGGTTAAAAATGCTCTATTTCTCACTTGAGCCATACTTTCATACTCCAAAAAGGTTTCAAATTCTATTTTTCTCACTCAAATCATACTTTGGCACTCCAACTTTATAACTACCTAAAAGAAAGAAAATGTAATTTACAGCCATAATATTCCTCTTGACCTTTTCCAATATACTCCCAATAGACACCCAAATAGGAATTTCCAAAATAATTTATATCCACCATTGAAACCATAAAACAATAAAGACTTGGACCAAATTATATGTTTGACATAATGTCTTCAAAGACATGTAATCTCACTACATGCAATGGGTGGAGGAATCATAAATCAATATGATATGAGTTATTTTTTGATACGGTGATTACAAAGATAAAGAAATTGAAGAAGGAAAACTACATAGACATGATCAATAGGTTGGTCTCTCTTCAAGGTTACAAGCTCCTAGTTATCTTTCTTTAAAAGTGGCTTTCGTCACTTATAGTAACCAAAAGTCAGGAAATAGGCTTTATTTACACAAAACCATGTAAATTTTGTTATTTTAAAAACCTTAATGAATTTTCAAAAAGTTAGTTAGGGGTAGTTATCAAGTTAATTACTAGGAAGTTATCTTGTGAAGGTTATAAATACAAGGCAATTTAATTTTAATGTAAAGGGGGGACTCTAATGAAGAGGAAGCTCTAGAGGATTTCTAGAGAAATGTTTGGAGAACTTTGATGTTCACACTTTGTATGTAAGGGTTTTTGAACTTGTATATTTTTAAAAGGATAATGAAGAATGCATTTGATATATTTAAAAGTGTTACTTGGTTATTATTATTGATTTCTCGTAGGTTGGTAATCTATTGGTTCTTGATTCAAATAATGTATGTGATTGATGATACAAAATAATACCTAGGTATCTTGGTTTGAATGTGATAAGATAACATGTTTCTTTGTATATTAAGATTTTTTATTCTTCTTTCCTTTGCATATCAAAACTCATTTTGTGCAAAAAACCCCTTTGTAATCATTGTCCACTGTGAATCTCAAATGACATTCATATGTTTACTGTTGGGGTTTTTATTAATCCTCTTCCTTTAGTTTTGTTGTTTCTCCTTTTTGTGCTTTCAAAAACTAAAAGTACACAAAAATCCTATAAACACCCATCATATTAAGGAGTTTCCCCTCTCAACCATAGAGGAAGATTGTAATTCCATAATTATTGCTCCAACTTTTGAAATGGTTATCGCCACTCTTTGGGTAACACAATTAACTTTGAAAAAACAATCACGGTGACAAATCTATTTACTAATAGATTTTTGGAAACTTTGTTGGAGATTTGGAATAATAGTGTGTTGTTCCTTAGAAACATAAAGGTCTCTTCCATATATTTTAGGTTTGTAACTCTGTCTAAAAGACAAACTCAGAGTAATGGTTTGTTATAAATGAATCAAATCATAAAGTAATAGTATATATCTATGTATTCATATCAAAAGAATTGGGTGCTTAATAATCCTAAATAGATTTAGTTCTCAGTGAAAAGTTTTTTATGGTGGCATGTAGTTTCCTTTTTATAAGGGTCACCCTTCCTTATTTCAAGCTTTGCAAGAAATTGAAGAAAAATATGAAAGAGAAATCCATTTTCTTTCTTATGACCAAGAAATTTATTAAAAATATGAGGTTGTAAATACAAAGATGAAAAAAAATTTAATTTAGAAATGGACTAAAATAAAATTCCCTCTCTTACACCTACTAATCAATGAAATTAGACTGTTGATGAGCTTGGACAAATTTAGTTCTTGAAGAGCTTCTATAGTGGCATGCAATTTATTTCTAATAAGGCACACCTTTGTCTACTTCAAACTTTGGAAATAATCAAAGAAAAATATAGAAATGAGACTAATTTTATTCCTCATGATTATTTTCTTGAATCATTGATAAACCAAAACTATGAATAGAAAAGAGATCCTTCTCTTGTACTCATTAGTCATATAAATCGGACTCCTAATGATAGTAAGCAAAATCAATTTTTGAAGAGATTCTATGGCAATGCACAACTTAATTCTCAGAAGGTTCATCCTTATTTTCTCAAGATATTGGAAAATATTGAACCAAGAGATGACAATGTAATGACCCTTATTGGGACTTACTTGTTTTACCCTAAAATTCCTAATTAGGGTTTGGATTATACTCAAGAATGGTAACTTGTAATGTTAGTTTACTTGATGACTCCTATATAAATCTCTGTGTCATTTGTAAAATAATTTCTTATTTGGTCTATTCATATTGGACATACATTGATGTATTTTACAAGTTGATCAAAACTCTTCATAGTTTATTAGCCATTATTTTTGGACCCGTTTATTAAAATTGATAATGATTTTGATTTATTATCTTATGTTGTTATATTGAAGGTGTGTTTGACAGTTTTGGTTGACACCTCTTCTTTTTTTATGAATTCATGTATTGCTTATTCTGTTAAACAAGTTGGTCGAACCTTGCATTTCTTTTTCATGGAGTTAAATGGAAATTATTTTTTCTTGTCGATATGTGGATTCATCACTTGACTAAGTTGACAAACTTCCTTGTCTTGTGTTTGTTTCTTATGTGGAAAAATTTGTGGAAAATGTAGTCTTTATATATGGTATCAAAGCTTTGGGTTCAACTCTAGGGCCTTGAGTTCACTATGCTTAATTGGGACCATTGGTAGCACAAACCTAAAGTTAGTAGTGTTAGAGCATGTAAGTGTATGATATTTCATTGAGTTGATAGTGAGTAAAGTGGAGAAATGCGAATAATGGAGAAGAGAGTCTCTAAGCTATGGTTAATCCTGATAGGAATGGTAAGGATGTCTTTTTCTTAGAGTTATAGAAGTGAAAATAATCACTTTCTCAACATTACCTTTTATGTGTGTGAGGCTTCTTAATTGCCCTTTTTTTCTCTTTAAATTGTAAAGGATGGAAATATTTATGAAGTGCTTGATTAACCATGTACCATAGATTAATGATAGTGTTTTTCCTAAAATTACATGATTATATATGTGATCAGTGCAAAGTTAACCTATTCAGAATAGGCATAGACATTCAAACATTAGTGAACATGAATCTAACAGCATATTCCTAAGCTTAAACAAAAAAATGAATGCAAAGACACTCAAATAGAACTAAAACAGGAGCACCCTGTCACCGTTTGATTTGTTCTTTCTTTAGGGATGTGGATGTGCTCTTGAATCACTTGGAGCATATCCCTAATGATGGTTAGGAGATATTAAGATAGGTTAGGGACCATGATAACTCCATAGTGGCACACAAATGGGTATAGAACACCCATTTTCCCCCTAAGGCCTTAAGGATCCTAAAGGCTCAAGAATGCAATTTAAGATACTTATGAGTAATCTATGATTGATTTTAGACCAAATGATATGTAGTATGATGAAAAGATGATTAATAAAATATTGAAAGAACTAGGTTCAATCCATTAAACTTAATCTAAGATGTGTTAAAAACATGGAAAATGAGTTAATCTAGCGTATAATGAAGAAAGCTTAAGATCTAGGATTATTATAGCATTATAACACTACTTAATATAAATGATGTGAATTGGTATTTTGCTCTTAGGAAGTGAGGGTATTTATAGGATTTGGGAAGGGCTTAGGTTAGGAGGAGAGTTAGAGTCAAGGGTAAGGTTTGGGGTAAGGTAATGTTTACCTTGGGTTAGGGTTGCTCACACATGTGTGAGAAACACTAGGGAAGTGTGCAAAGGGAACACGTGTGGAAGAAGAGACACGGGTCTCTTTATGAGGCTGTAAGAAGCCTTACAGAGTGAGTAAGAGACTTTAATGAGTGTGTAAGGCTCATTAAGAGAAGGGTTTGACCAAAAGTCAAAGAGGACTTGGATTAGGCTAAGAAATGTAGGAAAAATCTCCTAAATTGGTTTAAGGAAGATTGGAAGGGCTTAGGAAAGGCTAGAAGATTCTAGGCTTTTGAGGCTTTAAATAAATATAAAATTTATTTAGGGAATGTGACATCATTTATTAAATATTGATTTAATAAAGAGAGGAAAATCAATTAAAATTGATTTAAATGGTTTGGGGAGGGATTATTTAATTAAAGATGTTTAATTAAAATAGGAGGATTTGATGGCATAAAAATATATTAATTAATTAAATATATAATTAATTAATAAATGGTGATGTCATCAGGGGTTTTCAGAAAATAAAAATACTTTTATTTTCTAATGGATTTTTAGGTGTCTACATTTTGCCCCTCTTTGATGCGATGTTGCAAGTTGCGTGGCATCAAAGACAAGAAAATAAGATGCCCTGGGCTAGAATTTAGAGGAATAAGGGGTTCTGCCCCCTCACGAAAATAACGCAAAGGGTAAATGTTGTGGAATTTTCTCAAAAAGAACAAAAGCAAGAAGGAAAGGGAGGAAGGAAGAAGGGAGGATAAATAACCAAGCTTCCAAGAGCAAAGATGGATGAATGCAAGATGAGATGGAATGCAGGATGCAAAATGCAGCTATATGAAGGATGCAAGATGCAAGATTAATCTATATGAGGTAGGATGTAGGAGAATTTTGGGGAGCTACAAGTGTAAATTTGGAGAGCACAACCTAGTTTGATATATCAATGCTAGATACCTTCCAAGGATATCAAGATCACAAGGCCTTGTCACCAATTTTGCATAGGACTGACGCAAAAAAGACATGCAAGGTTGCCCCAACATCACACATGATCCCGAGACTGAGGCATGGTAGAAATGATGTTGGAGAAACCACAAACAAATGACATTTCCCAAGTGCACCATGTAATTGAGAAGATCATAAGTGGAATGTGCAAGGGTTATGTTTGACTGACTCACATGCAGAAGCAAAAGATCAAAAGACCTTGCCCTAGATTGTCCTCATTCACAACACACCATGATATAAAGGATCGTGGTGACTTTGAGGAGAGGAACAACAAGAAGGCATACGAGATTAACAAGATCCAAAGGACAAAATCCAAGACCAAAATGATAACTCTAAAAGACATCCTTTTCCAAGGAGAGAGAGATTGATTTGATTGTTGGTGGGAAGATTGGTCTGAACGTGTGGAAGGATACATCGACATGAACTTGGTGTGATTGGTGGAAGATTAGGTCTGATAGGAGGAAGGATACATCCTCAAGGACCCGCTGATTGATGAGAGAATGAGTGTGGTTGTTTGCTAGCAAATGATGAGTCAAAGAATAACTGTTGTGATCATGAATAGTCGACAATTGATGTTGTTGAAGTACAAGGCTAGATGGGACAAGATTTATGATCAAATGCTGTTGCAGGATTGACAAGGATATGTACATAAAGACATGATGATTATGTACAATAGATGGGAAAGATTTATAATAGATATGGATAGAAGTTTAGGATTTAGGACATGAAGATCTCACTATACAAGAGATATATAGGAAGGATTGCGCTATACAAGATATGGTACAATATATGTACAAGAAGGATTGCGGATTTTCTTAAGGATTAAATAGAGGAATGTTGGGGGATGGTGGTGGGGATGGGGATGGTATAAAAATGATTGGTTGGATGTGGGGGATGGGAGTTTGATAGATAATGACTCGGTCCACTATGTATGGCACCTGTTTACCAAGTTTTCACTAACATACTTGTCCAAGGTGCTTGAATTGCCAAGTTTTCACCATTGGACGAATGATTTTTCTTTGCTTTTTTTCTACTTTTTCAAACTTTATGGATTTTCTGGAATATGTAGGATCTAGTTTAGTTATAAAACCACTTTAGATGGATGATGTTGATAGGAACTTCAAGGGCTCACCTTCCAGTGTAGATAACTAGTAGGCTCCGGAGCCAAAGCATGCTATGACAATATAGGGGCCCAACCAAGTAGGCTCAAACTTGCCTTTCTTTTCTCGATGTGCTTGGACTTTCTAATTTTCCCTTAGGACCATGTCAGCTACTTGGAATTGTCTTGGATGGACCTTCTTGTTATAACTCCTTTTGAGTCAATTCTGGTATGCAACCAGATGATCATAGGCTTGTTGTCTCTTTTTATTTAGCAGATCTAGCTATGTGAGACGTGCCATGCGATAGTCTTCATTTGTGGTATAGTTCTTCATGGAGACATGCAATGATGGGAGCTCAACCTCGATGGGTAGAATAGCTTCAACACCATATATAAGGGAATATGGGGTGGTGCCTATGGGAGTACGATAAGAAGTGTGATAGGTCCAAAGGGCAGGATTTATTTGGAGGTGCTAGTCATGACCAGAATTATTGACAACCTTCTTGAGGATTTTTAAGATAGTTTTATTGGTTGCCCCAACTTGGCCATTTCCTTAGGGGAAGTATGGACTGGAGAAATGGTGATAGATGTGGAGTCTGGCACACAGATAATCCACATAATGGTTTTCAAAAGGTGCGTCATGGTTTGTGAAGATGGTAGATGGTATGCCAAAATGACAAACGATGTGGTACAAGATGAACTTGGATATTTGGATGCTAGTAGTAAGGGTGAGTGGAATTGCCTCAACCCATTTTGTGAAGTACTCTATGGCAGTTATGATATATTTATGTCCATTTGAGGAAAGGGGAGTGATTAACCCAACGAGGTCGAAGCCCCAACATGAAAATGGCCAAGGTGGCACAATGGGTTGCAAGTCCTGTGTTGGTGCATGAATCAGATTTGCATGCTGCTGACATGGTAGGCATTTCTTGAAAAATTCACAAGTGTCATGTTTCATGGTTGGCCAATAATACCCAACTCAAAGAAACTACTTTTATAGAACCATGCCACTCGTGTGGGCACCACAAATTCTAGCGTGGACCTCTTGTAAAGCCATGATGGCCTCATTTGAGTCTAAACACCTAGAGATGATATTGTGATATCCACGATGATAAAGGGTGTTGGCCACAAGAGTGTAGCTGGAAGCTCTTCAAATTAGGTTTTGGCATTGGGTATTGGTGAGATGGGGAGATATGATACTATTCTTTAGATATGCATGGATGTTGTGGTACCATGGGGACTAAGGACCAACCAAGACACACACCATTTCTGCATCAAATTTCTCATAAGCAGGCGTGTGTAGCTACTCGACTAAGAATTTGTATTGTGATGAGTCACATGGGATTTCCAATAAGGATCTGATGGTTGCCATTGCATCAGCTACTTTGTTCTGAAGCCTTGGTATCTGTGTAAACTGTAGACTCAAGAAATGCTCTTTCAGTCTATCCACCAGTTCTTTGTAGGGTAGCAACTTGTCATCCTTTGTTTGATATTCATCTAGGACCTATTTGATAATTAGCTGTGAGTCTTCAAACACTTGCAATTCTGTGATATTGTATTGGATAGCTATTTTGAGACCTAAGATGAGTGCCTCATATTCTACAATGTTGTTAGTACATAGGAATCCTAATGATTTTAGAATGTAGTCACCTTGAGGTGTGACAAGTAGGATTCCTACCTCTGATCCATGTGATGTGTAGGATCCATCAAAGTATAGCTTCCATATGGGCTGTTCTTTGATCATACATAGGTTCTCATCAGGGAATTCCATGATTAGTGGATAGGTATCCACTAGTGGTGCTTCTGCTAGCTGGCCGATAATTACTTTCCCTTTGATTTCTTTTTGATCTATGTAATGGATGTCAAACTCGCTGAGTAGCATGACCCATTTTTCCACATGTCGATGAGATTTGTCTTTGATAATAGATACTTGAGTTGGTCCACCTTTGAGATGAGCCTGATTATGTGGCTGAGCATGTAATGTCTGAGCTTTTGAGTGGCAAAGACCACTACAAGACATGCTTTCTCCATTGGTAAATAATTGAGCTCATAGCCAACTAGAGTTTGACTAATATAATAATGGCTCTCTCTTTATTATCATCATCATGCTATGCTAAGAGTGTCCCCAGTACTGTAGTGGTTGCTGAGATGTAGAGTATGAGAGGGCATCTTGAAACTGGTGGTACAAGGATGGGAGAGTTAGATAGATATTCCTTGAGCTTCCCAAAGCTTCTCTGATAGATGGAATCCCATTTGAAGCTTGTGTCCTTACAGAGAAGATGCATGAATGGTTGGCACTTGTCTACTAGCTGAGAGATAAATCATCAGACTGATTGGAGCTTTCCTTATAGGCTCCTGAGCTGCCTAAGTGTTCTTGGTGGAGGCATTTCTGTTATAGCTTTGACCTTTTTAGGGTCGATCTTTATGCCACGCCGTGACACTATAAAGCCTAGTAGTTTTCTAGATGTTACACCAAAGACACATTTCTTTGGATTGAGCTTCAGGCTGTAATGATGCAGATGATCAAACACACTCTTAAGGATGTTAAGGTGTTCGTAGCATGTTTTTGATTTTACAAGAATATCATCCACATAGTCTTCTAGGATTTTGTGGATCATATCATGGAAGATGGATGTCATTAATTGTTGATATGTGGCTCTTACATTCTATAGCCCAAATGACATCATGTTATAGTAGAAGGTACCCATGGTGTGGTGAATGTTCTTTTGTGTTGATCTTCTTCTGCTATTCAGATCTTCTTGTAGCCTGAGAAGCCATCCATGAGTGACAACATCTCATGGCCCACTGTAAGATCTACTATCATGTCTATGTTGGGTAGTGGGAAATCATCCTTGGGACATGCTTTGTTTAAGTCCTTGAAGTCTGTGCAGATTCTTATCTCTCCTGAAGGTTTGGTGATAGGCACCATGTTGGAGATCCATTCTGAATAGTCTATAGCTCTGATGATCTTGGCTTGGATGAGCTTCTCCAACTCTAGTTTTACCAATAGGGCTACTTTAGGATGCATTTTGTGTAGCTTCTTCTTTACTAGCTTGGCATTGGGGTCTACTACAAGATTGTGCACAACAAGATTTGGATCAAGCCCTAACATGTTTGCATATGACCATGCAAAATTTATAACTAATTCTCTGAGAAGTGCAATGAAAGTAGTTTCTTCACCTTCTGTTAGAGATGTTGCAATGTAGGTGATTCCTGGACATTCTTTTGTGCCCAAGTTGATTGGTTTGGTTTTCTTAATGATGATAGGAGACTACTCGGGTCTATAATCCTGGATAGGAGGAAGAGGCAAGTCTCCATCGTCTAGTGCCTTAGAGAGGTTTTCACCAGAAGATATGCCCTTTATTTTATCTTTTTTGGAGTCAGAATGCACCCCAGAAGGGTTTTCACATAAGGACTCATTCTTTTCTTTTTCTATTTCAATTTTGTGGCTAGAGCTTGCCTCCTCCCCGAAATATCCTTAAGGGTCGAGCTTATAGATGTGATTTTATTCTGAATCAATATCTGATGGTTAACCTGATGCCCCCATGAATTCTAGGAGTGCTTCCATGCTTTGGAACTCATTGATATGTGTGACTCTTGGTTGGTCCTAGTCTATGAGTTCGGGGTGGATGAGAGGAAGTTCTATGAGGTTAATGGTGAGTTTTTGGAGGACAGAAGTGCTTAGGAGGGTATCGTCATTGAAGATGTCCTAATAGGCTTTCTTTTATTCCTCTTCAGGTATGTCTTCGATCTCTATGAGGTCATCCTGGATATTTAAGAAGGGAACATTGGTCATGTTGGTGCCCCTAGCTATGGTATCGAGCTCTTGTATACATAGGCGAGGGGTATTAAAACCAAGACCTTAATGTTGTGGATTCTTTGATGCTGTAATGGGGTCTTTGCTTCCACCTTCTTGTGGTCCTAGACCACCGCCTTCATATTTTCATTTTTTTGTGGCGTACTTGTGTGATTGTGGATATTTGTCTTTGAAGTAGCCAAGGAGTTGAGTTTCAAGTGGTGGGGGATCTCTATACAACCACCGGTTGATGTCAAGGTCCATCTCCTAACTGTTTATGTTTCCATGGGAAACAAAAGTCATTGGTCCCATCTCCTTGATTTTATGTTTGGTTTCAGTAGGCTTTCTTTGCTGATTCAGAAGACCTTGTGTGTGTGGATCAAGTGGGAGGGCCCCTACTGCAAATGCATCATTCAGGGTGTATCCACCACAACCCTAGTTGTTGATCTTGATGGAAGAGAGAGTGGAGGCAAGGATAGTCTCTGGATTGCTATGGGATTATGAAGAGTTGGTGACAAAAGTGCCAATGTTAGTTCTAGGACAATGGGTGGAATGAGGAAATGATGCTTCCATCGCACAAAAATATGTGAAGGGTTAGGGGTCTGCATGGATGGTGACCTTAGTGCCTTGATGTAGAAATTTGACACACTAATGGTAAGTGGATGGTACAACCTTGATGGAATGGATCCACAGTCGGCTGAGGAGGATTTTAAATGGTAATTCAAGATCAACAACATGGAAAATGGTGTCTTGCATTGCTGGGCCTAGCTAGATAGGCAAAAAAATGGTACCTTCATAGGTGCACTCCAAGTTATTGTATGCCTTGATGGTGATTACCTCATGTGATATATCAGCTTCTGTGAACCCTATATGTTGAATGAATTTGAGAGTACACAAGTTTAGGGCTGAGCCATTATCTATCATGACCCTTTTTATAGCAAAATGGTGCAGGAGCACCCTTCTAAGGGCTCCCACCTTCTAGTTTTTTTTGTGAGAACTTCTTTCATGAAGTATGTAATTATAATAAGAGCTTCAAGCTCATTTTGTGTGTGTCTAGGCCTAGTTTAGGTCCTAGAAGTTCAGATGGTCTTTCCTATGTAAATGGCACATTGATTCAAGGAATGTTGTCATCTTGAAATTAGTGCTTTGATAGGAGGTTTGGAGTCTTAGGTTAGTTTGGTTGAATTTGAGCACATGTGAGTGCTTTAGGAGGCTTTCATTAGAGGTCATTGAAGAATGGAGGCAAGGTTGTTTTAGGCAACAAAAGTTGCTTAAAAGTTGTCAACAAATTTTAAAAGTTGCTAAGCAACTTTTTCATTAATGTAGCCTAACCTAACCTTAGTGGCTAAGAAGCCCTAACCTCACACACATACCAAGGAGAAGTCTATATTAGGCTTGAAAAACCCTAATGTAAAGGTTGGTATTCCTATTGTACGGTCTTAATATGGCAGACCGGTTTGAATGCTACTGGAGCAAAACAGTCACTATTTTAGACTGTTGGGAATGTGAATATTTGGAGTTTGGTGTGAAATTTTTTTGGAGTATTTACTTTGTGTGTGTTTTCCCTTCATTTTTATGCATTAGATTAGTTTTTAAAGGTTTTGGTGTGTTTTAGTTTGTGTTCTTTCATTTTCTTAGTGCTCTGCCAATTTTGGAGAGCTTTGTACATATGGGCCTGTAGCTCTTGATTCCACCATGGAAATACCATGGAACTATGGAGTCTAAGAATACAGGCCCCAACCT
The DNA here is from genome assembly GCA_027943335.1 of Chamaecyparis obtusa. Classification (NCBI taxonomy): domain Eukaryota; kingdom Viridiplantae; phylum Streptophyta; class Pinopsida; order Cupressales; family Cupressaceae; genus Chamaecyparis; species Chamaecyparis obtusa. The sequence goes on along the minus strand of BSBK01009882.1, from coordinate 269,506 downwards.
ATAATACTATGAAAGTAGGGCCCCAACAACAAGTGTTTGACAAAGCCCTAGGCGAGCTTGACATTGCCTGGCTAGGAGCAGTCAACAGACAAAGTGCTCCAGGTGATAGAGGAAGGAGTTCCAAGACTAATCCTTTTGAGGAAGTGAAGAGGAGTGTTTGAAGGTGTAGTATTGTGAAGGAGAAGGTTTGAAGAGCCTTGGAAAGGTACTATTGAAGACTAGGATAGTGAAGAGTCCCCCAAACCCATAAAACCCTCAAATTTGCCAATGGTACTGTACAACCTGTTGGATGCCTGAGACCCCAAAAATCCTTGAGAATGGGTCATTAGGAGAAAATGTTCTTTAGAATAGGGGTGGTGATTCTTTGTGGAAAGGGTATCAAATTCCCTATAAAACCAGAAGGAGGGCTAATTAGGCCTCTTCCTTGTAGCCCTAAAATACAAAGCAACCCTCAAATTGGGTGATGACCCAACCAAGCCAATGCATTGAAAAGGTGTCAAATGCCTTAAAAAAATCTTATAACTCATAAAATTCATTGTTGGAGTTTGGGAAAGAGTTGGAAGCCTAAAAGACCCTTATGAGCCTATGTAAGGGATAGTAGTTTGAGAGCACAACTTGTAATGTTGGTAGATGAGATAGTTTAACTTGGTAGGTAGGTTAGGTAGGTTAGGGGATCCTTGGAGGAATAAGGAATCCTATAGACCATTAGGGGTGTCATAAGAACACTTGGATCCTAGAGAGGATCAGGGGCATAGACTAAGCTAGTCTATCCTAGCCTCCCCATCAGATTGGTATCAAAGCCTCTTAAGGCTTGGGAAGTGAATAGTGGATGTTTCAACCATTAGAAGAATTAGTTGGATCATAACGCAAGAAGAAAATGGTGACTAATGCAGAGATTGCTAAGAAGGTGGAAGATCAGGAGGAAGCTAATAGATTCCTGCAGGAAAGATTGATGCAAATAGAGCAACTCTTGGATGATGTCCAGGAAAAAGAAGATAAGGTGAAAGATAGGATGGAGGAGCAGGATGAAAAAGGGAAAGAGAAGACCATTGATGATGATGTACCTACACCTGATCCTCCAACTCAAGATGAGCAATTTCTTAAAGCCCTGAAGGCTATCACAGGCAAGGCACTTGAAGGTGTCCCATTGCTGACTCGTAGGATGGATACAAAGCTTGTGATGCAATGGATTGAAGGCATGGAGAATCACTTTGAGTGTGAAGAGATCTTAGAGGCATAGAAGGTCAAAGTGGAAAAATCTAGGTTGAGAGGACAAGCTTTAACCTAGTGGAACTACTTGCAAGATGAAAGGGAGAAAGAGGGAAAGAACCCAATCTATAATTAGAAAGAAATGGCTAACAAAGTGAGGGAAGCATACCTACCAATAGATTATGAAATACATCAGCATAGGAAGAGATTGAACCTCAGATAGAAGGAGATGGATGTAGCCACCTACATTGAAGAGTTCCACATGTTGAGTTTGAGATCCAAGATCAAAGAAGAAGAAGAAAGCATTAAAGTGGCAAGGTATCTAAGTGGTTTGAAATGGAGCATAGTAGAGGAAATGAGTTTGTTCACTCCCACCATAGTACTTGGATGTCAGCATATGGCACAAAATCTTGAAGATAAATAAAGAAGAAAGCAAGAACCTAACTCCAAGAACTGGGGAAGAGGTAGAGACTCTAGAGGGGGTCAAAGTGGAGGTTCTAGTAGAGGTGGTGACTCTAGAAGCCAAGGGGAGAGAATAATTTTGGAACAAAGTTCAAAAAATAGTACAAGAGGATCTTTTGGTAGAGGAAGAGGTTCTCAAGGAAACAAAGGAAGAGGAGCAGGAAGAAGAAGCTCCTACTTTGCCACTATGAAATGCTATCAATGTGGACAGCTTGGACACCCTGCCTATAGGTGTCCTGATAAGCCATCAAACTCAAGTAATGAAAAGAGGGTAGCCTATACCCAAGAGGATAGCAGCAACTCATGTACAAATGAGGTCAACAAACTAGAATCAGAAATGGGTGAAAACTTAATGTTTAGAAGAGTACTCATAAGGCAGCCTAATCAAGGTGAACCCAAGCAGAGGAGGGCTCTTTTTAGAGTCAGGTGCAAGATACAAGGCAAGGTTTGCAAGGTTATTGTGGATTTAGGGTCCAATGATAACATCATAGCATAAGAAGCAACCAAGAAGCTTAAACTCACAAAGGTTCCACATGCAAATCCTTACAAGGTGACTTGGTTAAACCAGGAGCAAAGTGTGCTAGTTAATGAGCAGACATGGGTAGAGTTTTCCATTGGAGGCTATAAAGACAAATTTCTTTGTGATGTCTTACCCATGGATGCATGCCATCTTCTATTGGGAAGACCTTGGAAATTTGATAGGAAGGTGATCTATGATGGAGAGGAGAACTCCATTTCTTTAAAGAAGGATGGGAAGACTTTCAAAATTCAGTCCTTAATAGAGAATGAAGAAGGAGCTTCTAAGACACCTAGTGTGTTGCTTAGCAGTGGTAAAGAGTTCCTACAAGCCTTTCATGATGAGGAGACCATAGGATGTGCTATCATGGTGAATCCAAAGGAGGAGGACAAGAAGTTGCATTAGAAACACCATTGGAAGTGCAACAAACGCTGAAAGAATTTAGAGATATAGTGAGTGATGGAACCCCTGCAACACTACCTCCAAGAAGGACCATAAGTCATCAAATAGACTTTGTACCTGATGCATCTCTACCTAACAAAGCAACATACAAGCTTACCCTAGATCAAAACAAAGAAGTAGCAAGACAAGTGCAAGAGTTATTGGATCAAGGGCTGATCAAGAAGAGCATTAGTCCATGTGCAGTCCCAGTGGTCTTAGCATCCAAGAAAGGAGGAAAATGGAGACTTTGCATAGACTCAAGGGCTATCAGCATGATCACTATCAAGTATAGGTTCCCAATTCCAAGAATAGAAGACTTGATGGATTGCTTAGGAGGTTCTATGTACTTCACCAAGTTGGATTTGAAGAGTGGTTATCACCAAATCAGAATTAAGGAGGGTGATGAGTGGAAGACCACTTTTAAGACCACAAATGGTTTGTATGAATGGATTGTAATGCCATTTGGGCTTACCAATGCCCCAAGAACCTGCATGAGGTTAATGAATGAGGTCTTGAAGGACTTCACAAGCATATTTGTAGTAGTGTATCTATATGATATACACATCTATAGAAAAACAAAAGCAGAGCATCTTGAGCACTTAAGGTTGGTCATGAAGAAGCTAAATGAAGAGAAATTAGCCATCAACCTACAAAAGTGTGAGTTCATGCAGCAAGAGCTGGTTTACTTAGGATTTTTGGTGTCCAAGGGTACTTTGAAAATGGACCCAAGCAAGGTGGAGGCAATCTTGAATTGGCCTGCCCCTAAAATAGGGACTGAAGTTAGAAATTTTCATGGCTTGGCACAATTTTATAGAAAGTTTGTGAGGAAATTCAGTGGGATTTGTGCACTAGTGCTAGAAACCATCAAGGGAGGATTGAAAACTAAGTTCAAGTGGACTGAGGTAGCTAAGAAAGCATTCCAAACATTGAAGCAAGAGGTAGCTACCAAAACAATTTTACTCTTGCCAACTTTTGATAAGTTGTTCACCATTGAATGTGATGCAAGTGGTGTAGTAGTAGGGGGTGTATTGAGTCAAGAAGGAAGGCATATGGCATTCTTCAATGAAAAAATCAATGGGGCAAAGATGAAGTATTCAGCTTATGACTTGGAGTTGTATGCATTGGTACAATCTCTCAAGAAGTGGAGGCATTACCTTTTGCCAAAAGAATTTATTTTCTTTACTGATAATTAGGCTTTAAGCTATATCAACACTTAGGAGAAGCTTAGTAACAGGAACTTGAAGTGGATGGAGTATCTCCAATCCTTTACTTTCACAATCAAGCATAAGAAAGGGCAGCTCAACAAGGTAGCAGATGCCTTGAGTAGGAAGTTATTGACTGTCCAAGAGGTACAACTGTAAAGCATTGGAATAGTAGGTTTTAAAGACTTATATGAGGAGGATGAAGACTTCTCACAAGCCTACAAGGTGTGCCTAGAGTTTGAGAACCATTTTCATGGTGAGTTTGCAAATTATACCCTTCAAAATGGATTGTTGTTTAAAGGTAATCAGCTATGTGTACCTAGGGGATCCATGAGGGAAAATCTGATTCAAGAGAAGCATAATGGCAGCCTAAGTGGACATTTTGGTATAAACAAGATGTTGGAGTTAGTACAAAGATACTACTTTTGGCCTAAGCTAGCAAGGGATGTCAGGAGGTATGTAGAGCAATGTGGAGTATGTCAAAGAGCTAAAGGAGGTTCAAGCAATGCAAGACTCTCAACCTCTGCCAATTCCAAATAGTCCTTGGGAGTGTGTAAGTATGGACTTTGTGGTTGGAATCCCTAAAACCAAATCAGGTATGGATAACATCTATGTTATTGTTGACAGGTTCTCTAAGATGAGTCATTTCATTCCATGTAGAACTACTCATGATGCAAGCTATGTAGCACATCTCTTCTTTAAGGAGATAGTTAGGATCCATGGACTCCCTTTGAGTATTGTGTCAGATAGGGATAGCAAGTTCATGGGTCATTTTTGGCAAACCTTATGGAAAAGGTTGGGAACTAATCTCTCTTTCAGTTCAGCATACCATCCTCAAACTGATGGTCAAACTAAGGTCATCAACAGGGTGCTTGGCAACTTGCTAAGGTGTTTAACAAAGGAGTATGCGTAGACTTGGGATCTTGTTATATCTCAGGCTGAATATGCTTACAATGATAGTGTAAATAGGACCATAGGAAGAAGTCCTTTTGAGATAGTCTATGGAAGACACCCTAGAGGAGTGTGTGAGTTGAGAGACTTAGGTTCCATGGAGTTGAAGAGTGGACAAGCTGAAGATTTCACTCAAACTATCAAGGAGGTTCAAGAGCAAGTGAAGAAAACCATTTTGGAGTCTACTCAAAAACTCAAGGTTAAAGTAGATGAAATGAGGAAAGAAGTATAGTTTCAGATTGGGGACTATGTCATGGTCCATCTTAACAAAGCAAGGAGGCAAAAAGGCATGCCCACCAAGCTACAGATGAGGAGAGTAGGCCCATGTAAGATTCTAGCCAAATATGGAGAGAACGCCTACAAAGTGGACTTGCCATCAGACTTAGCCATATCATCGGTGTTTAATGTTGTAGACCTGATCATATTCAAAGGAGATATCAATCAGCAAGGTACAACTCCACCAAAGGTACTACAATACATGGACACCAATGCAATGCCCAAGAAGAAGCTAGCCAAGGTCAAGAAGGTTTTGGAATCCAGAGTGAAGAAGACCACAAGGCATCAAGTTTACATGGAGCACCTAATCAAATGGAAGGATCAGCCTGAATCTGAAGCCACTTGGATTGAGGAAGGACAGTTCAAGAAGTTTGGTATTGATTTGGCTCTTCTTGACCCTAAAGTGCCTTAGTTGTGTTGAGGGAGAGAATGGTGCAGGAGCACCCTTCTAAGGGCTCCCACCTTCTAGTTTTTGTTGTGAGAAATTCTTGCATGAAGTATGTAATTATAATAAGAGCTTCAAGCTCATTTTGTGTGTGTCTAGGCCTAGTCTAGGTCCTAGAAGTTCAGATGGTCTTTCCTATGTAAATGGCACATTGATTCAAGGAATGTTGTCATCTTGAAATTAGTGATTTGATAGGAGGTTTGGAGTCTAGGTTAGTTTGATTGAATTTGAGCACATGTGAGTGCTTTAGGAGGCTTTCATTAGAGATCATTGAAGAATGGAGGCAAGGTTGTTTTAGGCAACAAAAGTTGCTTAAAACTTGTCAGCAACTTTTAAAAGTTGTCAGCAACTTTTAAAAGTTGCTAAGAAACTTTTTCATTGATGTAACCTAACTTAACCTCAATGGATAAGAAGCCCTAACCTCACACACATACCGAGGAGAAGTCTATATTAGGCTTGAAAAACCCTAATGTAAAGGTTGGTATTCCTATTGTATGGTCTTAGTATGACAGACCAGTCTGAATGCTACTGGAGCAAAAAAGTCACTATTTTAGACTGTTGGGAATGTGAATATTTGGAGTTTGGTGTGAAAATTTGTTAGAGTATTTACTTTGTGTGTGTTTTCCCTTCATTTGTATGCATTAGATTAGTTTCTAAAGGTTTTGGTGTGTTTTAGTTTGTGTTCTTTCATTTTCTTAGTGCTCTGCCAGTTTTGGAGAGCTTTGTACATATGGGCCTGTAGCTCTTGATTCCACCATGGAAACACCATGGAACTATGAAGTCTAAGAATAGAGACCCCAACCTATAATACTATGAAAGTATGGCCCCAAAAAACAAGAGAAAACAAGTGTTTGACAAAGCCCTAGGCAAGCTTGACATTACTCGGCTAGGAGCAGTCAGCAGACAAAGTGCTCCAGGTGACAAAGGAAGGAGTTCCAAGACTAATCCTTTTGAGGAAGTGAAGAGGAGTGTTTGAAGGTTTAGTATTGTGAAGGAGAAGGTTTGAAGAGCCTTGGAAAGGTACTATTGAAGACTAGGACAGTGAAGAGTCCCCCAAACCCTTAAAACCCTCAAATTTGCCAATGGTACTGTACGACTTGTTGGATGCCTGAGACCCCAAAAATCCTTGAAAATGGGTCATTAGGAGAAAATGTTATTTAGAATAGGGGTGGTGATTCTTTGTGGAAAGGGTGTCAAATTACCTATAAAACCGGAAGGAGGGCTAATTAGGCCTCTTCCTTATAGCCCTAAAATACAAAGCAACCCTCAAATCGGGTGATGACCCAACCAAGCCAATGCATTGAAAAGGTGTCAAATGCCTTAAAAAAATCTTAGAACTCATAAAATTCACTGTTGGAGTTTGGGAAAGAGTTGGAAGCCTAAAAGACCCTTATGAGCCTATGTAAGGGATAGTAGTCTAAGAGTACTACTTGTAATGTTGGTAGATAAGATAGTTTAACTTGGTGGGTAGGTTAGGTAGGTAAAGGGATCCTTGGAGGAATAAGGAATCCTATAGACCATCAGGGGTGTCAGAAGAACACTTGGATCCTAGAGAGGATCAGGGGCACAGACTAAGCTAGTCTATCCTAGCCTCCCCATCACAAAATCTCTCACCATGATGACAATGCGGAGAGGAAGATTGTGGTTAGGCACAACAACTGGTATGTCAGATGACTTGAAGGAAAGAGTACATCGTGCTGATAGGTGTCCGATGAGGTTCTTGAATTGGATAGTATTTATATTTGTGGGGACTTGTGCTTCATGAAGGGCTTGGTTGAGGATTTCTTGATGAAGGGGTGAAGTGCGGAGAAGGTCGAGGATGGAGATTTGGGCAGGCGTATTCCCAAGATGTTCTATGAGGTTATATTTTGCATTGTGTGCTGGTCTTAGAGTGGCACTGGTGATAGTTATCCGACCTCTTCATGTGGTGACTACACACTGACTATTGGCTCCTCTGACATGGATGACATTGACTATGGGTTCGACTTGGGTTATGCATCCAACAAACTTGAAATTGTTGATATGGGCAGTTGTATAGTGTTTTTGATCAACATGGTCTCCTTGTTTTCCTTTGCCTTTGTTCTGATTAGGAAGGATTAGCATTGGCTTGGTTCTTCCCAACGTTGTGTTGAGGGAACACATTTTGATAGATCTGTAGATTGGCATTAGGTGAGACTTGTGCAGGTGTGTCCACTTGGATCTCCTTTTTGTCAATGAGATCTTGGATGTAATGCTTGATTTTCATACACCTTAAGGTTGTGTGTCCTTTGACATGATGATAATCACAATACTCATGATCTTTGTACCAGTTAGGCTTGGGAGTTGCATCATCAAACTATTGGATTGGTGGGTACGTGATTAGGTTGGCCTTAGCCATTCGGTGAAAGATAACATCCAGAGGTTCACCTAGTTGTGTGAATATTCTCTTCTGATGGGTTTGGGCCTAAGGTCTATTCTAATTGGGAGTTGTTGATATGGCATTAGCATGATTAGTTTGTTTTTATTGAGGCGCTTGTTGATAGTGTTGCTGATTGTCTTGAGGCTGATACTGCTGCATAGGTTGCTGATTGATTTGTTGTTGTTGTTATGCAAGAGTAGGTGTAGGGCTGACCACAATGATTTGGACATGCTTGGTGTCTATGGCTCCATCAGTAACAGTGTTTTTGTTACAATTCTAGTAATGAGGTTTGTCATTGCTGGGTTTATTGTGAGAGTCATTTTTGTAATGCCAGATTGTGCCTTCATCTAGGAGACCTCTTTCGATATCTATCCCCTTGCCTTTGATATCTTGATACGTTTAGATGTAGTTCATCCTCATGAAGTGGGATAGTTTGGGATGCAGGATATTGATGAAGATCTCTTGTTAGATGCTTCTCAGGGGGTTGATATGATAACCTGTTAGTGAGGTTCTTCCATCATTGCAAGTAGTCTTCTAGGTTTTCTCCTTCTTTCTGATTTGAGTTGCAAAGGTCTAGCAAGGTCAACTCATTCTCGACATTGTGGGCATATTGAGCAATGAACTTCTCAAAGAGCTCGACAAAAGTTGTGATGGTCCCATAGGGTATCTTGTAAAACCACTCAACAACACTTCCTCCCAGGCTTTTGGGGAATAGGTGCAAAAGGTAATTATCATTATAAGCCACTTCTTGGCATGCCATATAGAATTATTTGATGTGGTTTATAGGGTCTCCTTTCCCTTGATATTTATCAAACTTGGGTGGCTCGAAGTGCTTAGGGAAATGAACAACTGTGATTGATCGATCAAAGGGATAGGGATGTACCTCTTCAAACTTGAAGGTTTTGTTTTCTGTGCCACTTTGAGCTCTTTAAGAGCATTCTTCATGTGTTCCCACTCAACATTAATCAGTGTTGGAGAGGGTACTCCCATTTGGAAAGGATCTAGTGGTGGTGGTGAATAAGGGTGATTTTGAGGTGGATATTGTGGGGTGGGATATGGAGATTGCCCAACAAGATAGGTGGATTGGAATGGATGTTGGAGAGATGATTTATGGGGAGGATATTGATGCTAAGGATATAAAATGGTTTTTTGTTGCTGGGGAATGATGGTTTGTTGTTTCTGCGATGGGTAGGATGATGCTTGTTGTTGTGGGATGATGGGATATTGTTCTTGCAATGGGAAGTAGTGTTGTTGCGATGGATGAGATGGATGGAATGATGCATCTTGCTGATAAGATGGCCCTTGTTATACTTGTCTTTGTGCTTGGTTGATGTAGGCTTAAGGGTGGAATTGATGTAGGGAAGCTGAAAAATAGGAGGTGGTTGGGCAAGGTAACTTACGAGATGAGTTGAACTCTGCTGTTGAGGTGGTGGAACCATTTGAGATGTGGTGGGTGGTGTGAATAGATGGTTTGCAACTAGGGGAAAGGATGAAGTTGGTGAAGGTTGAGATGGTTGTTGTTGCATTGCTTGCGAGAAGGTAGCTTGTTGGTTTGTTGGTATGGATACAGAGAAGTGAGTTGGTATTCTGAAAGCTAGTATCTCTTCGTGAGTAAGGCCCCAACGAGAACCAGTGCGTGGTGGAAATTGTGATGTAGAGGATGCTGGAAATGTAGATGTGATGGGAGTTTGGGACATGAATGGTAGATTTGGAAATCCCATGGAAGGCATACCTGTTGTGAATGTAGTTTGTTGGGCTTGTGCTTGGGTAAATGTTTGTTGGGGTGTGAATGAAGATGCTTGCATTCCCCATGAGAAGGGTGGTGCTGATGTGGAAGCTTACTGGGAGAAGGAGGAAAATGATTGCGTTGCCCTCGAAAATGATGGCATGGGTGTAGAAACTTGTAGTGTGAATGGGAAGGATGATTGTGTTGCCCTCAAAAATAATGACGTAGCTTAGCACATGGAAGGTGGAGGAATTTCTTGTGTAAAGGCTTGTGTGGGGGGTGGTGATTGGATTTTTGAGAAGATTTGGGTACAAATGATGGCTTGAGCTACTATGGAGGATGATGGTGTGCCTGAGAGGGAATGGAGTGGATTGTGTTGCTTGTGTTGTAGGGCTTGTGAAACTAATTTGCAAAAGGGGAGGGATGGGTGAAGCTATTTGTGATATGTGAAGAAGTGGATCAGGGATTTGTTGGATGATGAGGGTGTATGATTCTGTTGGGATTCAGATGGTGTTGATGGGAATACGAGGTTGGAGATATGGTGGAATGGGAGTACCCTCCTATGTGAAGTTAGCCAACATGTTTCATTGATTCTGAGTAGTGAGTGCACTAACTATTTGTGCATTCCCCAGATGATTCATAAATGTTTCTATTGCAAAAGAAGCCAAGGGGATATTGGGATCATCCCATATATTACCAATTTTTTGGATCTGGGGATTGTAAGCTACCATCGCGCTGGTAGAAACGTTGGGATCAGACAAGCTGGTGGTTTGATAAGGATCCATGTTCCTTCATTTTATGGATCTTGTCTCAACAGACATAGAGCAGAGTTTTTAGAAGATGAAAATGTAAAGGATGGATGGATGCAAGATGTTCCTAAAAGACTCTAAGGATGGTGGATTTATAAAATGCGATGCAAGGATTTGGACTAATTCCAAGGATGTTGAAATTCTAGGGGATTGGTGAGATGCTCTGATTTGGATCAAGGATGGTAGAAGATTGGTGGGAGATGGTGAAAGAATGGTGGAATGCTTGGTGATGATGGGGGATTGGTGGTATGCTCTGATTTGGATTTGGTGGAGGATTGGTGGGATGATGGTGAAGATTACTAAGTGTCAACAAATGAGCTGCTGCTTCTTGATGTAGTATCAATGGTAAGATTGGTCAACCTAGGATAGACTAATGATCTTTGGTCAACTAGATTCTTATCAATGCAATCCAATCTCTTGCCCGAGATGATGAGGTTGTACAAGGACAAGTTTGTATTTCCTTTAGACAATGCTATGTCAAAGGGGGAGATTTCTGATTTAGGATAAGGATTTGAAGAAACTCAAAGGGTTTGAACACTAAGTATTTTAGATTTTGGATCACTGGATTTGGTGCAAGGATGGTGGGTTTTGACTTGGATGATGGATGTTGGAATTGGGATTCTGATTGTGGATTGTCGATGGAAGGATGGTGAAGGATGATGGAATGATGCTATTTCTAAGAGGATGAACTAGATGCAATTGAAATGGATGACTTATGATGCAACTTAGGAAGATGATAATGAATGCAATGATGCAACTAAGAATGATTTAGGATGCAACTAAGGATTGGTGGTGATGCAAGGATGAAACTAGGATGAGCTAGGATGAAGGACTGTCAAGATAAGATTTTTGGGATTCTGAAGGAAGAATAGATATGCGATGGACCCAACTAGTCTTCTCTCTCTAGACTAACGTAGCGATGATTAACTTGGAATCGGTATGCAAACTGTTTCACTTTTGAATTATACTCAATGTTTTCCAGTCTCTCTTGATTCTTCTCTTCTGCTTGGATCACTTTAAGGGAACTTTGGTGATCTTTGAGATTTCTCTCTGCAACTTTCTTCTCTTAGTAAACTGGGGATCTAGGAAGTTTAGCCTTCTTGTGTTGGGTCCAATCTGACATGTCTTGGAAAGATTCTAGTAATCATTTTGAAATAAGGCTCTGGATGTCTGATTTTGAAGGATCTCTTCTGCAAGGTTTTGTTTGAAGATTTTGGCCCAACTTTATGATGTCTTGATGGAAAAGGACTAACTTGACAATCAACACTTTGAAAAAAATCCTAACAAGGGACAAAACAACCTTATGGGATACATGAAAATGACTTTAACTTCTGAATTTGAGAGAAAGATTTGAAAGGTGTCTATTCCAACAAGTGTTTTTATTGATCTTTTGATTGTGCAAATCACTTCAAGTAGATCTACCTAAGGGAAGGTGAGTATCAAAATCCTTGCCCACAACTTGATACCCCCTAAAAGGGGATACATATGGTGAGCATCTTAAGGTGATCTGGTAAACCCCTTGGATCAGTTCTTGCACAAGGATTCTGATACCTTCAGGTGTAGATAGGGTAGCTTCTATTTTATCAGGTTTGTAGTTGTTCCGTGGAGTCTTCCCAATTGGTTTGTATGCACATGACTCACTTAAGAGCCTAGTTGACCATGCCAAAATAGTAGAGATTATTCACCTACCTCGGGCTACCATCAACACGCATCGCCCAAGCTTGAGGGGATGTAAGCAAGAGTTTTCTCAGCGCTTTATTCTATACCAGTCAGGGAAGGTACCGGTTTGAGGTCGTTCTCTAGAGAGGAAGTGCTTTTATCTCTAAACAAGCCTCTCTAGAAGTAAAACAAGTGAACTTGTCTGAGTTCAAGTGTTTTACGTCACTTAGATTAACAAGGATTTGTAGAATTTTTAAGACTCCTAGAAAGAACAACAAACAAAGGTTCTTTTCCAAATTGATTAAGTGATTGAATTGAAATTTTGCAAACACAAGTGTTTAAGGCTTTAATTTGTTCTTTTCTTTTCAAAAACAAGAACTTCGAGCAATTGTAGTTTCTTTGCTTGGGCATTCAAGATTGAGTTTGCATGCTTTTAAGAATTTTGAATTGAACTCTGAAAGGAAGGGAATAGAGATGCTTTTCATTCACCATTTAAGTCACTCCAGAGTGTGTTTGATTTGGACTCAAAGTAAAAATGACTCTTTTGGACCTTGGTTTTTCATTCAAGATTTTGTGTTTTAGTTTGCATGTTTTATGCCCAAAATAAGATTCCTAGATTGATTTGATGCATGAGACTTTGGAAAGAATTCAAGATTTTTCAAAATGAAGTTTGTTTTAACCAAGAAAAACAAAATTTAGGATGATTTAGGAACATTTAGGAATGATTAGGACCATTTAGGAACCCTTTAGAAAAGATTTGCAGATTTGTTCCTATATTTGCATAAAACATTGAAAGAACTTTGAGATTTTGCAAAAGAAATTCACTCCAACTTTAGAAAAAATCATTGAAATGGATTTAGGACTATTTTAATGCACTTAGGATTGATTTGGAACCATTTAGAAATGAGATGCAAATTTGAGGTTCTTTCTATGCACCAAAAAGACAAGGTGTTTCTACTTTGCATGAATGCATTTTAAAGCCCTAGATTTGAAGTTCATTTTACCAAACTGAAAGACCTTAGAAGTGATCTTGATTGATTTTAGGACCAAATAGGAAGGTTTTAAGTTGATTAGGATTGATTAGGAACAAATAGGAAAGATTTGCAGATTCTTTGATTTTAAGGCACTCAAGAGTATATTTAGTGTTTGTTTTTAAGCAACCAAATAAAATCTTTGAGGTTCCTAATTGATCAAAAAAATTGATGAGCCTTAAGGCCTTAGGTTTTCTTGATGTTTTACTTGATTTTGAGAGCACCTTTAAAAGATGGGGTTAAAAATTAAGATTTGGAGCCAAGAAGCCCTAAGAAGGCCTAAAAAACCTTAAAAACCAATTGAAACCTTGATTAAGGCCTTACACATGCCCCCTATTTCCCATATGACTAAACAGGGCAGGTTAACTTCATGGCTTTACTCATACGAGTGATGGGTAGGGCTAGTACGAGTGAGGATGCTCTCTGGCATGAGTAAATAGGGCCAGTGGGCAAAAAACAAGCCATAATTGCCTAGAAAGAGGCCGTATGAGTGGTGGGTGGCTCCAATACAAGCCAATGTCCTTGATCATATGAGAAAGACCCTAGGGAGTTTTCTCGTATGAGTATTCACCTAGAACATGATGATTTTTTTGAATAAGTGAGCTTTTTAATTGGAAAACCCTAAAAAATGCAGTTTAGAAGGCATGTAGGGTCCCATTGGGCATGCCAAAATGTGATTAGTGAAAAGTTAACCTATTTGGAACAGGGGTAGACATTCAAACATTAGTGAACATGAATCTAATAGCATATTCCTAAGCTTAGACATAAAAATGAATGCAAAGACACTCAAATAGAACTCAAACGTGAGCACCCTGTCACCGTTTGATTTGTTCTCGCATTAGGGATGTGGGTGGGCTCTAAAATCACTTGGATCATATCCATAATTATTATTAGGATATATTAGGATAGGTTAGGGACCATAAGAACCACATAGTGGCACAAAAATGGGTATAGAACACCCGTTTTGCCCCTAAGGCCTTAAGGATCTTAAAGTCTCAAGAATGCAATTTAAGCTACTTATGAGTAATCCATGATTGATTTTAGACCAAATGAGATGTAGTATGATGTAAAGCTGATTAAGAAAATATTGAAAGAACTAGGTTCAATCCATTAAACTTAATCTAAGATGTGTTAAAAGCATGGAAAATGAGTTAATCTAGCATATAATGAAGAAAGCTTAAGATCTAGGATTATTCTAGCATTATAACACTACTTAATATAAATGATGTGAATTGGTATTTTTCTCTTAGGAAGTGAGGGTTTTATAGGATTTGGGAAGGGCTTGGGTTAGGAGGAGAGTTAGAGTCAGGGGTAAGGTTTGGGGTAGAGTTTGGGGTAAGGTTAGGGTTAAGGTAAGGTTTACCTTGGGTTAGACTTGCTCACACATGTGTGAGAAACACTAGGGAAGTGTGTAAAGGGAACAAGTGTGGAAGAAGAGACATGGGTCTCTTTATGAGGTTGTAACAAGCCTTAAAGAGTGTGTAAGAGGCTTTAATGAGTGTGTAAGGCTCATTAAGGGAAGGGTTTGACCAAAAGTCAAAGAGGACTTGGATTAGGCTAAGAAATGTAGGAAACATCTCCTAAATTGGTTTAGGGAAGATTGGAAGGGTTTAGGAAAGGCTAGAAGATTCTAGGCTTTTGAGGCTTTAAATAAATATAAAATTTATTTAGGGAACATGACATCATTTATTAAATATTGATTTAATAAAGAGAGGAAAATCAATTAAAATTGATTTAAATGGTTTGGGGAGGGATTATTTAATTAAAAATGTTTAATTAAAATAGGAGGATTTAATGGCATAAAAATATATTAATTAATTAATTAATTAATAAATGATGATGTCATTAGGGGTTTTCAAAAAATACAAATACTTTTATTTTCTAATGGAATTTTAGGTGTCTACAATATAATATGTGAGAAATGTGAAATATATTATGTGGGTGATGTACTTTAAGTTAAATACCTATATTTATGCATGCATGAAGCAAGAAAGAAGGTAAATCTCTATGATTTATTTATGTGGTTGATTGATGATTGACTTTTACACTATGGATATGAGTGTTTGCCAAAAATTAATACTTGGCTTGTGATAAATGATGAAAAAATAAATTATTTGTACAAGTGATGCATTTTTGCATGTGTGATGCAAGGGAAAAGAAAATGAAATGATGAGATAGATCATTTGAAAAAAGGATTACGATCCTAGATCTTCATGAGATTCTTGGGAAAAGAACCTAGCATGTCATGTATGAAAATAAAATTCATGGAATTTTGTGAATGTGTATATATGTTTCATCTTGCATTTAGGGATGCATGAGATTGCAAAAAGAAAAAGATAGAATTATCAAGTTTATGTTGCATGAACCAATGCTAGGTGTTATTACATAGTGATGTAATATTTGAGATATATGTTTTCTAGGTGTTTGGTCATGTTCTTTAGCACACCTTGGACACAAGGTGTTGTGTAGCTTCTACTACCTCATTGTGGCTAGTGTTAGTCACTTTGTATATATAAATTGGTTTCCAATTAGTTATGTTATTTTCAGCTTTGATGAACTTTGAGAGTGATGAAGGGTTTTCTTAGAATTTTTAGTTTTCTTGTAACCATAGAGCCTCCAATTTTTCTATTTATCTATCAAATGTGGTTCTTGTTTACATTTATTTCTATTGGTTTTAAACACAAATTTTGAGATTATTAATCGAAATTAGTGAACTTTGATTTTGAGATTTCTTATGGTCTTGAGGTGGCTAGGATGTGCATTATATGTTGCTAGCCCTATGATGTGAAGTGATGTTCTCTATCGTATTCAATGTGGAATTTATTGATAGAATGTGTAAGGGAGTATATTGTGAAGAACATACTATTCTTATTCTTGCATTCATATTTTTCTTGAAATATGTTATATCAGTTATGAAATGAAGAAAATTATCATTAACATATTAGATATGCATTACATACATAGTAATTAAAATTGATCAATATACATTAGATGTGAGTTTTGATGCTATGAGGAGCATTGGATGGATATTCATGATATGAAGGAGTCCATGAGAAGAGTACATTTTATGACCCTAGTATGATATTACTAGCACACACATTATTATGCATGAGGCATTGCATGAAATTATATTTGAGGTATTTGAACTTGATGTACTGGATGCTTGACAAGTAGGTCGATATCTCTTGATGTAATTGAACTAGAATTATTTTGTGTTGATGCACTATTAGTTTTCTTGATAGAATATTTGACACCTCCTTCTTCTTATATGATTTCTTTGATGTAACCATTCTTAGTTCTTGTCTTAGAATTATGAGATTGTTCATGATGAAAGGCATAATTCTTTTGACTAGTTGATTTGTTGTGTGATTTCCACGCTTTTTGTTGAATGCATTATTGTATGGAAAGAAAATAAATGGCATGCATGAGTTTGCATCCTTTACTTTATATGTATCTGCATTTGGAAATCTTACCTCCAATGAGAGTGCTAAATATGGATAAGCCAAAGGGGAACACAGAAGTTGATTCTCTTTCTCGGGACCACTATTATACTATAGGCTTTGGCCAAAGCGAGTGGTTCATGGAATGACATGAACAACCTAGAAATAATTATTAAAATAATAATTCTATGATAAAAACTCTCTACCATATCCTGACTATTAGGAATTGCATATACATGGTAGGGATTGCATGTAGGCACATCAAGCTGCACCGAAATACCCCTTGCCTTTTTATTTCCAGGATGCTAGGCATTGCAGGGTTGGGAATTCTGTGAGTAGGTAGAATCCCAAATAAGTGTAAGGCTTTGTGATTGTGTGGAAAAGTGCCTCTATTTACCTACCATTGCTGAATACATGGCAAGAAGACCATAGAAGTTTTGTAATAAATCATATCTTGTGCTTATGCCTAGATTAAGCATAGTTACATATATAAAATTATGAATGTTTATTTATGTTAAAGATGTAACATTATTTTATTTACATTGATGTAGAGATGGGAAAATACATAATATGCTGAGTTGAGTTAATATTTATGTTGAGATGTTGTTGTGACAAGATGGCCTAGGTTACATGAATAGCAAAATTGGATCCACTGACCTTTATAGGTGATTTGTGAGAATGCGTGGATGATCTATCGAGTTAGTAAATACCCCATGTTAGATGGTATGTATGAATGATTTATTTATTATCCACTATTTATGATCAAGTTTCAATCTAAAGCTAATATGAGTTGAAGATTTGTAATGCGTAAATGAATATGTTATATCCTAAATATTGAACATTGAAATATTTCCTCCATGAGGTATTGACATTGTGAACGAGCTAATAATATTGTGAGTATATATATGAGTATGATAGGAATTTGATATGAAGTATCCAAGAACATGGTCAATTCAATATGATTCCAAGGTATGGTAAAGTAAGCACATGTATGCGTGTGCTTTTTTGTGATTTTAAGGTATTATGGAGATTTATTTCTACTTGTTAAAAGCATTGAGATAGGAGAATGTTAGACTTTGATTTTGATTATGATAATACCAAGGACTAATGTTTTGGTGTTGTTCCTATGAATGTAACATATGAAACAACACATCATAAGAAAGGGGAAATTGTCGAAGAGAGGTAGCCTAACCTTGTAAAACTATAGGGTAGTAATGAAATTCACACACTCACATAGAAATTGTTCTTGAAATGGTTATTTGATATATGTGTGTTTTTTTATTTTAAATGTGCTTACTTCAAATGTGTGTTGACATTGTCTTTGAAAAAGATTGTTTCTATGAGAGTGTGTGTTGATTTTACTAGAATGCATACCAAATGAAACTAGATTACATTTAAATCTTGTTAATTTTATTTTGAGTATAATGATAGAATCTGAATGTGGGTACATGCATTATATTGAACATTTGAATAATGGCAGTTAGATTACTAATAATATTTAGTATAAAATTTCTTGCACAGTTTGAATAGAAGATTTTGAATTATGCATCAAGATGATGCATGTTTTAAGGGGGGAAGGATGTCACCACCCTTAATTTTAATTATTTAATAGTTAAATTCATATTCATATTTATTTATTTTATTTTATCTCACCGCATTAAATCAATCACACAATTTTAATATATGGTAATTTATATATAAAATTTCAGTATTTAATAAGTGCTAATCAATAATCTTGGTAATTGGATCATAGTGGAGTAGGCTAGTTAGTTAAAAAAATAGAATGAATTTCAATTTTTTTTTAAAAAATTAAAATTTAAAACTTCAATGAAATATCGTTGTGATGGATATATTTAAAGGAGGATGGAACCATTTTGAGGAGTGGTCATTAAGAGAGAAAATGGTGGATGGCTAAGGGTAGGTAGTTACATAAATTTTCATTTTATTGGGGGGAAATACTTACCTTTCTCATTTGCAAACCTAGAAAAGGAGGAATCATTCCTCATCTTTTTGCTATTGCAAATGGTCTCCTTAAAAAAAACTTCTGTAAAGAAAGTTGAGTTCTTCTAAATTGTGTGGAGATGACCATGATAGGAGAAGAAAACAAGTTGGTGTACACCAAAATTGAGGCAGTCTTCCATACAATTCAAGTGCATTCTTTATGAGTTCACATTTTACCATCCTATTCTCATTTTTATTATACACAACAATTTTGAGCATTATGTGAAGAAAATTTATGCCATGTCTAAATTTCGACACCCATCACCAAATTCTATGACAACACATCTTGATGGGGCATATGTAACCAATAATCCTTTCATTTCATGAGACCAAAGACTCTTTTCCTGAATTCTTCAATGAATGCCCACACCCCATTTTGATAGCTCCATTTTGACATTCCTTAAGAGGAAATTGGAAAAGATTATAAAAATTGATTTTATGCATATTCATTATCTGCTCGAACAATTTCTTTTGCATATTTGTAGTGAAATATTGGGTAGTATTGAAGAGAAGTCCATTAGGCTTGAATGAAGGAATCAATGACTAGGTAGGCTTGAATGAATAAGAATAATACATAGGATTGACTATGCCTAGGGTTTTAGTTCACAATTCCCCATAACTAGAATGAAGTGGATGTGATTTTCTACATTTTTGTCTTTATTTTAGGGCTAGTAGGTACATCTTTTCTTAGCTGTGCCCAAGCACAAATAAAGCATTTAATGTTGAGATGGTTTTAGAGTGCTTCATTCATTCAACAATCTTCAGAGCATCCTTATAAAATTTATTTATGCACATTTTTGTAATCATTTTCATTTATTGAATTTGGTATTACTCCCGTCGATTATATTTTCCTGAAAGATTTAAATTTCATTATATCAAACCCATTTCTTGCTTCTCCTTCCTTCATCACAGTCCATGAAACCACATTTTAGCTAGGGTATTTGTGAAAGAGATATGATGATCTAATTTTTTGAAATTGTGGCATGTTGGGGCATACTCATATGCATTCCCTTGGCCTGCACATTTTATATCCATGTTGAACTATTCAACTATATATATAATTAGAAACAAGTAGTATTGAAAGAGAGAAATTTTAGATGCTTGTGGGTCTTTCCATGGGATTTCTAGACAATTTCTCACAATTTTTTTCAAATCTAGAACGAATATGGAAGAGGTTTCCAATTGACTACATAAACTTTCTCACAGTATCTAGTTTGAAATGGAACTTGAAACCCACTTTATTGTACTCCTTTTTGGTAAAAGATTGAAATCGGGTTGTTAATTCTTTTATAGTAATGTTATGATCAATTTATCAATCCCATCTTTCTAGTAAAAGACATGTGTTTGTTATTCAATTATTAGGTAGGCTTGTGAATGTCTTAGAAGGAGATAAGGGTAGAGTTAAGTTCATATTTATGCTCATCTTTGAAGATGCCAATAATGTGTGAGTTGTTATGTTGTACCATCATATGTTTAGGTGCAACACTTCTTTCCTTAAGCATTTATTATTTGAAGTGTCTTTTCATTATAATAATCTTCAAGTGATTAAGTTTTAGTGACATTTAGATACTTTTGGATTTAAGAGTATCTAGTATCTTAGATCATAACAAGTTGTTATCAATTGAAGATCTTTTAAGGTAGAACTATTCTATCTTTGTGTTGGGTTATTAAATGGTAATGGTTAGAGTTGGACATTGCCTTAACTCAACGGTATGGAAAAAAATGTTTATCTTTTACTAATCATATCGAGGACCATCAATTTTTAGAAAAAACAACCTTCTTAAATGCAATATTTATTGCACTAAATATTATCTAGGGTTTGAAATTGCCAATTTTCTTATTGATTACCTACCAAAATTTACATAATTCTACCTTAAAACTATTGTGAGATATAGCTAGATGCCTACTTGCATTAGAAGAGACTTCAATAATGTTGCTAAAATAGATTTTTGATATTCATTGATCAGGATGATTAGTGCCTTATATGATGTTTGAGTCTTTCATTTATTATTGAGAATGGATTAATAGTTAAATGTTGTAATGGATCTAGTTACTCTATTAGATTAATGATAACCATACTTCCAGTAAGCTTATATCATACATGATTGGGTAACATACAATTATATTCTTTGTGACAAACATTGTGAATGAGAGAATATTTGTGTGGTAGCTTATAATGAAGCCAATACATAGTTGGATGCTTCTATTGCTAATGATTTCTTTTGATGATATGTAATTGGATTCCTAATTTGAAGTATATTATGAAATTGATAAGCAAAGTTTGTGTCTAGATTACTCGTGAGAAATTTCACGAGCCAACTCTTGTTGACACATCTAGGAATGATGAAAATTGAATTATTATGGTTAATCATTAAATATTCCTATTTAAGGAAATATTTGATTCCTTGGCTTTCATTTTATATGTATTTAGAGGACATAGGCATTCACGAGGCTTTTTGGGTTTCAATATTTCTCTATTCTAAAACTAAATGCATGGTTGCATTTCTTCACATATCTTTGATTGTATTATATGAGGGGAACTGAGAACTTGAAATTTTTATACTGGTGCAGAAAAGTTGTTGTTTTCTATTGCATAATTATGCTTAATCATCATGATGTCATTTGTTTGCATTTGAAGTACACATGTTTAACCTGCACAATTCCATTACTCCTAGCATTTTGGCATTGTTAGGATATCTCAAGCTAGGATGGGTATCTTTCATGTTAGGAAAGATTTTGGAGAAGTGTAACAACTTCATGGTAGGGTGGAAACACATTCCTACAATTTGATATTCTCGCCCTCTATGTATTTGTGTGGAACATGTGTCTGGATTTTTTGTCAGAAAGGTCTTCATGTTTGGTACATTCTGATTTCTTTGTAATCAACCTAGTGGTCTATTGTAATGATATTTGCATATGTATGTTATTTTAGTTGATGACTCTTATACAAATCTTTGTGTCATTTGTAAAGTAAGTTCTTGTTTGGTCTATTCAATATATTTTCAACATACATTGATGTATTCAAAAAGTTGGTCGAAACACTTCATAGTTTGTTAACCATTGTTTTTTTGAATAGTTTGTCAAAATTGATATTGATTTTGATTTATTATCTCATGTTGTTATATTGAAGGTGTGTTTGACAGTTTTGGTCGACACCTCTTCTTTGTTTATGGATTCACGTATTGCTTATTTTATTTCGAAAAGTTAGTCAAACCTTTCATTTCTTTTTCATGGAATTAAATGGAAATTATTTTGTCTTGTCAATATGCGGATTCATCACTTGACTAAGTTGACCAACTTCCTTGTCTTGTATTTTTTTCTTATGTGACATATGTCGTGAAAAATGCAATCTTCACATATATGGTATCAGAGTTCTTGGTTCCACTCTAGGGCCTTGAGTTCGCTATGCTTAGTTGCGACCATTAATCACACAAACCTAAAGTCAGTAGTGTTAGAACATGTAAGTGTGTAGTCAATACAAGTCAACTTTAATACCTCATTATCTTTTTTTAATGAATTACATTGCATTTCATTAATTTAATATTATTTAACTATATTGACTTTTCCTTACTTGCGATTAATCTCTTTGATAGTCGGTGCCCAATCTTCTTATCAACTCATAACAATAATATATCTATCTCTATGAGATGATTATATGATATTTTAATTGACCATACTATGAATTTGTTACTTTTAGGATTGTCATGTCAACTAATTAACGCGCCTCTTCATATTGATTTGCTTTTGGTTTAATCTAGTGTTTAATTGTATAATTCGCCGGCTCCGTTGATATTACTCTATTTCAGGACTTAGACATTAATGTGTTTGAGTTCTTATAATTGCTGAATTGGTATTTATTTACATCATTCGAGCTCTGAAGACTTAGTCAATAAAAACTATTTGATAGGATCGCTCTGCTTCATGAATAAATGGCGAGATAATAATAATAATAATAATAATAATAATAATAATATCACTTGCTACAAATAGTTAATGTCAATGATCATGAGTTATAAGTCCCATTCTTAACAAGAGTTGATAGTGTTGGTCTTGAGTCATTCGATCGATGTATTTTGTAATATATTATATTATAATTTTTTTTATTTTTTTATTGATTCATTTTTTATATTTTAATTTCATTTATAGTATTAAATCCTATTTTATAAAAAGGGAGGGAGCATCATAGAGAAGGTGATTGGTGTTCTTGAAATATTGTTCTTCAAATAGAACTTGCTACTGCTGATACAAGCTCTTTGTATAATGATGACATTGATATAGAGGAAAACCTTTCTCCTAAAGGTGAAGGTGTTCTTGATGAAATAGAGTATTGTAAAGGTCTCACTAGAATATGCATGTACCAATGAAAATAATGTTTTTATATTCTCTCATGATAATTATGAACAAGAAAAGAAAAGTTAAGAAAGAATGCTTCAAGAAGGCGCTCATAAAATTTTAATCCCTAATTGGTGTCTCAATGATGCCGATGATGATTTCCTTTATGAAGAAGATATTCCTATTCACTAATCACTAATAAATGAAGAGGATAATCTCATTAATGAGGTCAAAGATTTGATGACTATTAGACAATCTTCCACCACTATGACTAACAAAGAGGCAACCGCAAGTGAACTTTCCTATATACATTATTTTCCTTAAGAAAATGGAGATCTTTACTTTCAAGAATATTGATGAACTTTAAATTAGTGGTTAGTTCAAAGGAAGCTTAAGATCGTCTCCAAGTGAAAGGAGATAAGTTATCAAGTTATATTCTTTAATAACTTGAATATGAAGCATTCAAACTCATTAATGAAGATTATAACAAAAAATAAACATTGAGAAGGTAGGTAATTAATTGCCCAAATTTTGAATGATTTTTTTTTGGAAGACATGTTTTTGGGAACTCTTGAAGCTTTAGATGAGGATTTTATTTGCAATTAACTTGTCAAGTTATTGATTCGTCGTTGTTTATCAAATAAGTACTTCTTACCAATGGAGTCAAAGGTATGAACTCGTCCATTTATTCTTCTATGCAATCATTAGGAAATAAGATTTATAGGGTGGCTATGTTAAAATAAACTCAAGACTCATTTTCAAAAGATGATCTTATTGAATGTCAAGGAAAATACCTTTTAGGTAGCCTCACATTCTAATTTAGTAGAAATCTTTCCATCATAAAGTCTACATAAAATGAATCATAACATTCAAAATCACCCCATGGATAATGTTGGTAATAATATGGATGGAAGAAAGTTATTTCTGGAGAAGAAAAGTTATAAGAGATATAAATTCTTCATGTAAAAGTGAGACTTTTGAAAGTTGGTTTGAGGAGTTAGCCAAATGAAGTGTGAATATTAATAAATATAAAGAGGTTCAAAAGAATGTTCAACTAATTGAAGGCTTTAATTTTGAACATTGTCTTGATACTTTAGATGGTGATTTATTTTATAGTGAAAGAACCACTCATTTTATTGTTCAGAGCAATAGGTCACTATTATAGAAGAACAAAAAATCCAATGAAGACTTTAGTCTTGAAGTAGTTAAATTAGTAAAAAGAAATCACACTCTTTTATATCATTTACCAAAAGAAATTAATAATAACTTGAAGAAGAATCTAATCTCATAAAAGACTTAGGACCTAATGAAATGTGTTATGGCCAAGAGACTTAAAAATGTGAAGATGAAGGATTTCATTGTGATGCTTGTCAAGGATTAGAAGACATAAATCTAACAGTTACATGAAAATATAACCAATAATGCAAAGGAATAAAACACACAAAATTAGAACAAGAAGACACAAATATTTAACGTGGTTCACCTAATCTTGGGCTATGTCCACCAAATAGAGAGTCCAATCTTATTATGTAGAAATTTCAAGCTGTTACAATCTATAACCCCTTTCAACTCAATACCAATCCAAGAAGCTACAAAATTATCATATGAAAACCCTAACCCTACGCTATTTTAACAAGACTTATATCAGTTAACAAGTCAATCCTAAAAAATATTTGATGAGTCAACCTAGGGAAATGCTTGACGAGTCAACTCAAAAAAGCTTGACGAGTGAACCCCCAATTTTTTTTGGGGCATTGCCCCAAACCCCATGATACATGGTGAGTGTATTGTACTTGCCTAATTAGTCACCACAAACCAAAAATGCTCATTCAAAAGACTCTTCTTTGCATGAATATCAATCTCTGATAAAAAATCTTTATTATATGGACTTATTAGAGCATGCATGTATCAAAAAGGAAAATGTTATTGTGGGTTCTCATGATGACACAAGTCAAAGCCAAGGTCAAAAAGGAGTGAAGGATGAAAGTCACCTTATAGAAGTCAAATCATAGGAATGTATTTCTAGATCAAAACCACTGTCTAGAATGTCTAGTTGAAATCATGACAATGGAAGCAAAATAGAGTTAGACATTAAAGCATAATAAAAAATTATTGATTATTAATCAAGAGAACATGGCTTATCTCATGATGCTCCTATTAAATATTCTTCTTGCTCTAACAATCTCTTTTATACTCAACCAAACTACCTAGTTGCAAATCTAAATTGTCAAAGGTGCGTTGGAAAGATTGAATATGCAATACTTTAGCTCATACAAGAAGAGGTGATTTATAACATGCAAGAAGAAATATAATAGATTCTTAACTCAAATTTTTATGATGAAGAATGGTTCTTTAGATATGTTGCCTTACCTAGGGAAGTTGCATGTGTCATAAATCTCAAGACTAAAGTTCAAGGAGTAGACTTACAATTGAGTTCATATTTATTTTAGGCTTATCACCTATTATTCCACTAAGGCATTTATTTTTCTCAACTAGTCAATGGGTTTTCATAATCAACCTCAAGTCATTTAGGGTAGGGATCACCTACCTATGTACATGTTTTAGGTCAAAGTATTATTATGCCTGTCTCAATTTGTGTTTGTATATAGTGTCTCCAACTATTCCCCATGTTGTCTCCTCTTCAACTCTAGTGCCCATTAGATAGCACACTAACCTTCAAAGAGATTTTTGATTCATCATATGTCTTATGCAATCCTTGCCCCCAGTTAGTGTAATACCCCAAAAATGGGCTATATGTTCATTAATCTCCTATATCAACAAATCATATGAAATCGACATCAAAGTCCTAATCTAAGGCACATCTAAACATCATCGAATCATAATTGATTATCTTAAATTCTGCATCGGAGAATATTCCTAGTAATATTCCTAATTATCATAATTATCTTTAATTTAATGATCATTTGGCAATAAATCACATTTATCCTAAAATTTGATTAATTGAATATTTTCATATTTAATTAATTAGATTTAATATTTGCCACTTAATTGTTTAATTAAATTTAATTCTATCTATTATTAATTGTATTATTTAATTTTGACAATAAATCAAAATTCCTATCTTTAATTGATTAAATTCTTATTTAATTAATTAAAGCATGTTGTCATTATTTAATAATATAGTTTTTAATAAAAGTTTGATAAAATAGTTAATTAACCCATAAATTAATTATTTTATTTCAAAAATCAGTTAAGTTGAGCATAAATCACTTTATTATTAAATTAATTCATAATTAAAACATGCACAATCATAAAAGCAGACAACTGTCAATTATCAATTAAAGCTAAACTCTATTTTGAGTTAAAGCTTAGCTTTTGCATATTTTTGTGACTTGATTATCTGTTATTATCAGATAACTCAAAAATCAAGCTGAGTTATTTGAGTGATTTATGGCTTTTATCCATGCACCTCCAAAGCCCTGGATTTCTATAAATTAAAGGCTTCAGCTCTTCATAATTCATCTCATATTTTGCACAATCACGCTGGAGAATTGGAGGCTGAGGAATCAACTTGCGAATTCAAAGCTTTGTGAGATCAATTTCAATTGCATAGTTTTTATATCTTAGCATAGAATTTCATAGTTTTCATATCATTGTTAGAATCTTCATTGTTAGATCATTTAGCATCCATAGCATATCAATTTATCATTCTTATTGCATAGAAAATATAAAAAAAATAGATTAATTGCATTCAATCTCATATCTAGATCAATTGCATTCAAATCTTTCATTTAGGTGTCGTCTAGGTCACTGATCTCGATTACAATCTGAGAACATCAATCTCGCACCTATTAGAAGATAGTAAATCACTTGGTTAGATTAGATTTCAATTTTGCACGATTTTGATTATCACTAACCTCTAATGTTTTACTGAGTGTTGTGTCTACATATCAGGTACAATTTTCACACACACATTTCTGGCACCCACCATGGGGCCCTGAAACGGGTTTCCAATTCAATTCTATCAATTTCTGTCTTTTTCTTCTCGGGATCTGTGCAAAATTGCAATTTTTAATTTTTGTCCGTACATCTGTCGTACGAGTTTCTAACAAATGTCGTATGGGAGCATACCCACTGTCGTATGATACTGGACCCCCTGTTGTATGACAGTATATCGGATCGAGGGTCATTTCATTGCATACCCACTGTCGTTTGGGAGCTCTACTGTCGTATGGTATCATACCCAGTGTCGTACAAGTTTCTGGACTGTTGTTTGGGAGCATACCCACTGTCGTACGAGTTTTGGTACCAGATTTCAATTGTCATTTCATTTTTGCAGATAGTTTGTCAGATTTGATTTTTGGATTTTGACTGACAGTTAACCCTAACAATTGAAATTTACTGTTTCTGATTGATTTCTGCTGATTTTGATTGGGAAAAGCACAAGAATTGCTAAAAATCAGGTAAAATCTACTAAGTGCATTGCGAGGATCACGAGGTATTCTCCTTCTTCTAAAAATATTTTGATTTGGACTTAAAATAAATCTCTCACGTGTCAAACTTGTGTGCATCTTTTCATGCTTTTGATCTATTTCTACACACTTGCATAATTTGATACTAGGTTGTGATCCCTTAAGGATTCATTAAGTAGTCTTAGAATACTTGTGATTGATCTTGATTGCTATCTTGGGTTATTGGACTCGCTAATCCACCGGCCCCTCATTTCTGCCCTGTGGTTGCAATCTCAGCGCCATAAAGGGAAGGGGTCAACAAGACAGAAGCGTTAAATGTTCCACTTGGCAACCCTTTTGTGCTTTTAGGAACTCACTTGTTTTCTAAGTTGGGGACTCATTTTTAGCTTGTGTGAGGTGTTAAGTGTTCCACCTTGTGGACTCATCTCATATTCTCTTTAAGCGTTAAGTGTTTCTCTTTCTACTTTTTTGGGTACTTTTGGTAGATTTGCTTTCAGAAATATATCTGTGCTCACATAGTAATTAGGCCCTATGAACACTATTCGTGATTCTTGAGAGATTGGATTCCTAGCGAAATCCTTCTTGACGACAGAATCCTTGTAGGTAGGGAGGATACTTAGTGTGTTTCACATTCAACTTGGTTAGTGAGTCTTCTCTTATTGATCAACACATTCTCTCTCCGGAGAGGTTGATAGATCACGTGGGGTTGATATCACGAGCTTTGGTGAATCAAAATTGGTTAGTGTGTCTTCTCTTATTGATTGATACATTCTCTCCCTGGAGAGGTTGATAGATCACGTGGAGTTGATATTACAAACCTTGGTGGAACAAAACTTTGTCTTAGCGTGTCAGATTAATCTGCTTGCTTTGTTTGGGTTAAAAGTGAAGAGGTGTCAAAACCTTGAATTTGGAGCCAAGTCCCCTTTGTGGTATAAATCTGTGAGTCACCTTTAGAGAGGGTTAATCGTAGCGGACAATCCCTTCACAGGGAAAACTGCGTTGACGGAACCTCAAGTGGTCATAGCCATTTTCACCGTGGTAGTGACAGCCGCTATATAAATGTCCTTGTGGAAGAAATCTCCACAGGTATGGTTCATTGTTGGGTTGTCAGATCTCCCTAGCAGCTCTTGAAGATTAAGTTCTCGGACTGTGTCAAAACCTTGGTGCGCCAGGATTGGAGTTCACCCCTTTGAATCATAAAAGTTGCAGAGTCAAACCATTACTAAAAACCCTAGAGAGGCCAATTTTTTTTTCATTCTCAGGTATATGTGTGTTATTGCAAAACTTTTCAGAACATACACAATTAGTACTCTCAGGGATTAGCACAATTTGGTCACTTGATTGTTCATGCGCAAGGTTGCTTTTTCCCTTGTTCATTGTTTTCAGACGTGCTTGGAATCACTTGCTTGCTATTCTGCATGTTTGTTTATCTACTTGGCTATTAAAAATGATCAAATCTGGTATAACCTTCAAAATCTGGACAGTACAATTTGCAAACAATCCAGAACTGAAAACCTTAAATTTTGCAAAAATTGACGTAAAATTCTTTCTGGAGTCAAAAGTCATTTTAGGAAGTCAAAAGTCGTATGACTTTTTGTCAAATGTCATTTCAGTATCGCCCATCTGTCGTATGATTGAGAACTCAGTGTCGTACGAGTTTTCATGCTAGCAAATCCAAGGAAGTCAAAATCCTATTAGCAACTATCGTATGATATTTACAACTGTCGTTTCATTGCTACCCAACTATCGTACGAGTTTAGCAATTGTCATTTCATAGACTACCCAGTGTTGTACGAGTCTGCAGAGTGTCATTTGGAAAAATTTGAGAGAGTTGTCAGAAATTGTCAAATTGCAAGATATCCAATGTTTCCAGCCTAGTTCTAGAATCTGTCAAAAATATCATTGTGTCAGGAACAGAGCAGTAGCTATTGAGCATTCTACCATTTTTCAAGTTTGATCTTTTGAATCCGATCTAGTCTTCTGTTTGATCAATTTGAGTCCTTTTTATCTCGTGTCAAAACCTTGTCATAACTATCAATCTTCAATCAATCTTCAAAAATAGACTAAGTGTTGAGAACTCGTGTCCGCTATCTTTTGGGCGATCTATCCCATACATCTAAGGCATAGTTTCCTTCACCCACATCTCATCAGATCTTCAAAACTATCATAATCTTGACAAGGTTGCGTCATCTGATTTTCTCGAATCAAATTGTTCTTCAGTTGTCTTTGTCCTTTTCTTCTATTTCATTCAAAGTTAATGGTGGAGACCAGAGCTTCTTCACACAAGAAATCAGAAGAAACATCTCAGAACTTACTTTTGACCAATACCCCGGGTCCAACTCTTGAACAACTCATCAAGTCAGGTATCTACGAAGATGACGGTCTCGGTAACTTTTGATTAAAAACTGGTTACATACCTCCTTTATCAACTCACAGAGGTAATCAACAAACTCCTCCTCAATCTGTTCCAGGGAGCCCAAAAAATCCTATCATGTCTCAAGTAGGGACAAACCATGGTTCTCTAGGAGGAGGATCCCAGGGACACCATGCTCAACATAATGCTGACCAAGAACCTATGCCCTCTGAAATCCATCGGTGTCAGAATGGTGATGAATTCAAAAGAATGATGAGGCATTTCTTGAAAATGGATAGAGAGGCATACTTTTTGCAATTAGCCCAGGAAGGAGCTAAACTTCCTCCTCACTTCAATGTCGAAGATATCATCATGCATGAGGAAGAAACTCTGATGATGGCCATAATGAACCAGCTGCACGCTATGCAGGTCAAAATGAATAAAATTGAGAAAGAGAAGGAACCCAAGGAATTCTCCATGGAGGCCCTTTGTCCTTTCCCTTTTGACAAAGACTTGTATATGCCTCCATTCCCAAAAAGAGTGGAGATGCCAAAGTATGACAAATATGACAGACACTCTGATCCTCAAGATCATGTCAGAGAGTTCTGTATGCAATCCATGGAATTCATGCATGAACTGACTTATCTAATGCATCTTTTTCCTAGATCCTTGGGAGGAGCATCCATTCAGTGGTTTTCAAGATTACCTTCTACGATCAAAACTTTTGAGGAATTGATTAAATTGTTTTATCAACAATATTCCTACAATATTCAACATCCGGTCACCATGATCGATATCTGTAACCTCAAGCAATATCCAGGGGAATCATTCCTAACTTTCCTCAAGAGGTGGAGAAAGAAGTTCTCTCTATATGCTAGACAAATTCCCAAAATGGAGAAACTTGAAATCTTTATCAATAACCTTGTTCCAGAGCTCAATTATCCATTACAAATGCAAGATCATGTATCTTTTGATAAAATGGTGGATAATGCAATCAAGATTGAGAAAGTACTTGTCAAGAAAGGAGAAATCACACTTCAAAAGGACAAGTCTGAATCTGGATCTAGCTTAAAAGATAAAAATAAGAGCTGGAATAGAAAAAAAGGTATCGTCTCTGATGGTGTTGTTGACACTATCTGCACCCCATCAAAGGCACCGGCCTACAATCTCACCCTTGCCACCAAAGCCATTGAAGCTTCAGAGCACAAATCTACTGAACCATCTCCAAAGAAGCCATTCAAATGATGGGATAATAAATGAAAGTTTACTCCCCTGGGAGAATCTTTGGAATCTGCCCTGAGAACCCTGATAGCTAATAACATGTCTCTTTACCACCAATCCGAAACCCTGATCCGGATCCAAAACCATATTGGTGGAAAGATAATGAATTTTGTGCTTTCCATCGGACTAAAGGCCACAGAACTAATGGATGCTTCCACTTGAAGCATACCATTCAAGACTTGATAGATCAAGGGGACATCACGATCGATAATCCTACCAGCAATAATGATCACACAACATTTACAGAATCATTTCCACAACATGGCAAGGGAGTTTCCACTTCTCAGCCTAACATGGGGGCAAAAGTCAACTATGCCTACCCTGGAAACAATGCTATTATCAATATGGTTGAACCATGTCTCTCTGAGAGCTGCAATGTCATCACGATTGTACGAAGAGACAGAAATCATTCCTCAACTAATGTGGTTACCAGATCACAAACTCAGGCTCATCTGAAAGGACAAACACCAAGTTCATCTAATGTCCCTAAGATACCTTTCAATCTCACATCTGCTTCTAGACAGAAGGCTGCCTTAAAATCTTCCAATCCAAAGGATACAAGACCTACATCTTACAGCATCGTCCAACAACTCCAGCATACCAATGCCAAAATCTCTATGTTTGAGTTACTTTGAATATCTCCAGCTCACAGAGATATCCTAGACAAAGCTTTGCTCGGCTCTAATGTTCCTAATGATCTAGATCTAGATAGGTTCCAGACTATGGTTGGTCATCTAACATCTCCGCAATATATCTCCTTTTCAGAGGAAGATGACAACTCCCTAAGTCACCCACATAATCAGCCCTTGCACGTAGAAGTCTTGATCCAGAACCATCGAGTCAAACGTGTGTTGATAGATGGGGGCACAAGCCTCAACATTTGTTCTTACAACTTAATCACCCAGTTGGGATTCTCAGAGATGGCTATTGATCCTCGAAAGAAGATCACCATAAAAGCCTATGATGAACAAGAAAGAGCTTCTAAAGGCACCATTGTCTTACCCATTTGAGTGGGTCCGGTCATCAAAGATACCACATGTCAGGTGCTTGATCTACCATTGGCTTACAATATCCTTCTAGGGAGACCCTGGATCCATGAAATGCAAGCCATTCCTTCTATGTACCATCAATGCTTGAAATTTCCCTATGAAGGAGTGGAGGTTACTATCCCAGCAGATCTGAGTACAACTTGCAATACATTGAAGGAAAGTGCTGATAAGCTTGTTCCCAATAATAGAGAATCTTCCATCAAGCAACAAAATGTGGCTTCCACATCCAAGATGGAAGACATTGCTAAAGAGATCAATATCAAAGAAAATGGGATGGGAGAATACACTATAGAGCTAGTTTTGTCTCTGACATCTCTCCCTATCTTGCCCAAGTCATATGGACAATCTTTGAAGCAATCTAAATTAGAACCTAAGGAACCTATGGAAGCATACAAAAGAAATTTTGTGGTGGAGCAAGTATCCAAACAAGAATTTGAAGAGGATGAAGCTGTGCTTGCATGGCTATACAAAGATGATTCTGAATCCAAAATTGTTCAACCTAGTGAATCTATAGCACCTACAATCCCTTCTAATTCATATGGTCCAGGAAACAAATTGATAGCCAAGATGGGATATTCCGGTCAAGGACCTCTAGGAATCAGAGGAAAGGGTGTTGTGACACCCATTTCACATATTGGTAGAGCCAACAAAGATACTGGTGGCTTAGGGTTTAAGAAGAAACCCTATCATCTCAAAGGTGGTTGTTCTCATGTCATAGAACAAATTGCACCAGGAGAACCCCTTCTTAAGAAAGAAGAAACAGAACCCTCTGATGATGATTCAGATAGCTCTGAGCTTATCCCCTATGAAAAATTGCCTAAAGAGATCAAAGATCTTCTTGATGATAAAGATGATCCTATCAGAAGAATTAATGTAGTAGAAACACAAGAACCTACTGTAGCGCAAGAGATGGTTGCACCACAAGAACCAACTAATCTCGAAGGCAATCAAACTAATCAAGAAGAAGGGGATAGTTATTCAGACACTGATTCCCATGAATATGAATTCAAGTCAGAGACTGAGGGTAATCCTTCTTGGGGCATTCATCCTGATTTCACACATTTTCTAAGATTTCCTAGAGATCCTGAATCAGATCTGAGTCAAATGACTATGAATGGGGTGCCATTCCAGAAGAAGATGAGCTTATAACAGAGAAATATATTGATGTTATTCACCAATATGTATCTCAACCCAACGTAGGTCTAGAGCGAAATAATGTACTTAACGTGTCTGATCCACCTATGGCTGAAGAGGACTCCCATGATGATGTTGAGCCTATTCATGAATTGAACATTTTGAGCTGTAATATCACCTTTGAACTTGAGCGTCGGGTTAAAACCAATGATGACATATCCATGACTGTGAACACCATATCCCAAGCCTTTCCCGCTTTGACTATCCAACGCCCTGATCTTATCAACCAAACTTCCACAAACCCAAACCATGGTATTTATACCTTCCCGAATGACTATGCCCTTGCCTGCTACCTCAATGTAGTTGAGCCTATGAGTACTTCCATCAATGATCTGAGCGTCAGCATGACCGAGTCGGACATCAAATATCTTAGTTAGAAAAACAAGAGTAAAAAGAAAAAGAAAAAGAGTTCTGAGGGTGAAAACCACTTTGTGGCAGTCTCAGAACCGACAAAAGTAAAAAGAAAAGACGTATCTAAAGGTGAAAACCTCTCTGAGGCACCTAAGGATGAGATATTTGATGTCCTTCTGAGTCATTTATAGGATAGATCTCCAATTCTGATTGAACCAACTCAATCCATCAATTTGGGTACAACAGAGGAACCACAATTGGTACATGTAGCACAATCTCTATCAGAAGAAGAGAAACAGAAATTTACTACATTCTTGATAGAAAAAAAGATCAATTTTGCATGGAAATATTCAGATATGCCAGGATTGGATCCCAATCTCGTTATGCACCATCTATCCATTGCTCATGGAGTAAAACCAATCAAGCAAAAATTGCGAAAGATGCATCCTCATGTTGCACTCTTAGTCAAAGCAGAACTAGAAAAACTCCTAAAAGCTGGATTCATCCGAGTCATAGACTATGCTGAGTGGATCTCTAACATTGTACCTATTTCAAAACTAGATGGTTCAATCAGAGTGTGCACAGACTTTAGAGATGTGAACAGAGCATGCCCTAAGGATGATTTTCCGCTGCCTAACATTGATATGATAGTGGACATGACTGTGGGCTATGAAATGTATTCCTTAATGGATGGCTTTTCTGGGTACAACCAAATCAAAATTGCTCCAGAAGATCAAGAGAAAATAGCTTTCACATGTGCGTGGGGAACCTTCTGTTGGAATGTTATGCCATTCGGACTCAAAAATGTTGGAGCTACATATCAAAGAGAAATGCCATCTATTTTTCATGATATGATGCATAAAACAATGGAGGATTACGTGGATGATACCTTGGCAAAATCCATGATTAGAACTGAACATCTAACAGACCTAAGCATGATTCTAGATAGAATGGAACAGTTTAGTTTCCGACTAAATCCTAAGAAGTGTGCTTTTGGTGTCACTTCTGGAAAGCTCTTAGGATACATAGTTTCAAAGAAAGGCATTGAAGTTGATCCGACTAAAGTCAAGGCTATAATAGAGATGCAACCTCCCACAAATATCAGTCAAATGAGGACGTTGCAAGGGAGAGTGCAATCTATCAGGAGATTCATATCACAGTTAGCTGACATATCACAACCTTTCACAAAGACATTACATAAAGGTGTGACCTTTACATGGAATGAAGACTGTGCAAATAATTTTGATCATATCAAGAATTGTCTCTCGAATCCTCCTATCTTAATGCCTCCTATTCATGGGAAGCCATTAATATTATATGTCTCCGCAACAGATACATCACTGGGGGCATTTCTAGCACAGCATGATGAGAACAAGAAAGAAAGAGCCATCTACTATATCAGCAGAACTTTAGTGGCCTATGAGAAGAACTACTCAATGATAGAGAAGGCATCTCTAGCTATGATCTTTGCATCACAGAAATTGAGACACTATATGTTAGCTCATACCACGCATCTAGTATCAAAAATTGATCCACTGAAATACCTACTAAGCAAGGCGGCCCTCACCGGTAGACTAGCTAAATGGGTCATGCTTCTAAGTGAATTTGACATTGAATATGTTGAAAGAAAAGCTATAAAAGGTCAAGTTATTGCTGATCAACTAGCAGATGCACCCATGTTTGATGATACACCCATGCAAATGGAATTTCCCGATTCCTCTATCATGCACCTCTCTTCTAGAGCATGGCGGTTATTCTTTGATGGCTCCTACACACAGAATGGATCTGGAGCAGGCATATTGTTCATCACTCCTCAAGGATACTCGATACCCAAAGCATTTAGACTAAAGTTTCCTTACACAAACAATATTGCTGAATATGAGGCACTTCTCAATGGTATGAAAATAGCAATACAATGGAGAGTTAAAGAGATGCACATCCATGGAGACTCACAACTGGTTATCCACCAAGTCAATGATGTGTACCAAACCAAAGATGAAAAGCTCATTCCTTACAAGAGAATGGTAGATGATTTAAAGAAATACTTCATCTCTATCACATTTGAGCAAATACCCAGAATGGAGAATAAGGCTGCCGATGCAATGGTGACATTATCTACTCTCTTACAGCAGCCCGAACATGAATTATGCTATGAGTTCCTAGTGGAAGCCCTATCCTATCCTGCATATGACTCCCCTGAAACCCACATGATCTGCACTGTTGTGGGTTATGACTCATCTCGCTACAAAAATCTGTTCTCCTATCTCCATGACCAAATCATCCCTGAGTCCTTTAATCATTTTGAGAAATGAAACCTTATCTGATCTGCATCCCGATATGTCATCATTGGTAATGATCTGTACAAATGAGGTCTAGATGGTACACTGCTTAGATGTTTAGAACGGGAAGAGTCTCAACGTGCATTAGAGGAAGTCCACAAGGGTATATGTGGGTCACACTTGAACGGTTTAACGTTAGCTCGAAAACTTATTAGGGCTGGGTACTATTGGCTTGAAATGGAGAAAGAGGCTATTAAATTTGCTAAAAACTGTCAACAGTGTCAAGTACATGGCAACTTGATTCATGCTCCAGGGAGAGATCTAATTCCCTTTACTACACAATGGCCTTTTCAACAATGGGCATTTGATCTCATAGGTGCTATCCATCCGCACTCTTCCAATGGACATACCCATATAATCACAGCTACAGATTATTTTACAAAATGGGTAGAAGCAGTTCCTCTAACACAAGCAACGGGGAAACAGATCTCTATGTTCATCCTGAACTACATCATTTGCAGATATGGGATCCCTCACTCTATAATCACAGATAATGGGGGACAATTCAAAAACAAGGATCTAGATGACTTATGTGCTAAATTCAAGATTACTCAACATTGGTCATCTATCTACTATCCTCAAGGGAATGGCCAAGCTGAAGCTTCAAACAAAAATCTCTTGAAAATCTTGCACAGAACAGTGAATAAAACAGGAAGAGACTGGCATCTCATGATCAATCCAGCTCTCTGGGCATACAGAACTAGTATCAGAACACCTACAGGGGCTACACCTTTCACTTTAGTTTATGGGTCTGAAGCAGTACTGCCTATTGAGGTTGAAATCCCATCACTCAGAATCAGAATGCATGGGCTTGTCACTGATGAAGACTACAGAGTGTCTAGGTTACAAGAACTCGAATTACTAGATGAGCGCAGGCAAGCAGCGTATGATCATCTTAGAGTGTATCAGAAAAGAATGTCTAGAGGCTACAACAAGAAAGTCAAACACAAAGAATTTCAGGTTGGTGATCTAGTGTTGAGAGAAAATCCTAAAAATCAATCCCATCGAGAACGGAAGGGGAAGTTCAAACCCAATTGGCTGGGTCCCTTTGTTATCACTGCTACTTTTGGCTCTGGTGCCTATCAAATCTCAACGACTGAAGGAGAACAGCTCCGAGAACCAATCAACGTTCTCCATCTGAAGAAATTCTACGCCTAAGGCATTCATTGCTTGGTAAATGTCCTGAAAAAAAAAATCTTAAAAATCTGAAAAAGTCCTGAAAAAATGAACATCTTGGTGAAAACCTAGCAATAGGCACCTTGATGATTCACAAAAAAATCAAAAAATATAAAAAATTCAAAAAAATTGGAAAAATGAAAAAATACAAAAAAATGAGAAAAAGAAAAAGTGCCTTGGTGAAAACCTGGAAACAGGCACCTTGGTAGCAAAAAAAGAATCTCTGCCAAGATGGTGAAAACCTGACAAACGGGCGCCACTTGTTCCAAATGCTCCATCTATCAGTGCAATCTTGGTCTTTCCTAGCTTTCAGTCTTGCTTTAGTTTGTACATATCTCCCGGTTTGTTTTTGCATTTCCAGTTTTCAATAAGTCAGTTTGTACACCAACCAGCTCAAGCGTCTGTATCCTATCAATGTTTAACACTTGGGGGCAATCAATGTCATATCCTATGGCCTCCAATGTATCTTAGACGTATCTTATCCGGTCAGAGTCCTTTGAAGCTTCAAGTTGAGTCAGTCAGTCTGCCTTGTCTCCAGAAAGGATTTTGCATCTACAACAACGCAATCAAACATCAAAACTCAACTGAAAACAATCTATGCTTTTTACATGCTTTTATCTCCTTGTATGCTTACTGATTCGCATTGAGATTTTTTCATATTGTGTCCCTTTGAGCTCCTCAATGATGTCCTTTACAGGATTTAGAGAGTGATGACTGGGGGCATAATCTTTTCTTGGTTTTCTGCTTGTATGTGAAATCTAATAACTTTGGAAATTTTGGATTGAAATGGTGTCCGACTGTAAGAGCCTCTATCTTGAATTGGATGGCCATGCGTACCTCGACCATTGATACCCTGAAAATTTAAGGACGTTTGATCTAACTATTATCTTTTTGAAGTAAATTATTTCTCCTACTGTGAAACGCGATCTTGCCTAAGGAGGTGAACGATAAAGGGTCACTATGGGTAATTCACACTGGATTTAGAATGATCTTTTGATTTTTTGATGTGTATGTTAAATGCAAGGCGTATTCAGGTCATCATGACGTTT
Organism: Chamaecyparis obtusa; assembly: GCA_027943335.1. Taxonomy (NCBI): domain Eukaryota; kingdom Viridiplantae; phylum Streptophyta; class Pinopsida; order Cupressales; family Cupressaceae; genus Chamaecyparis; species Chamaecyparis obtusa. The sequence continues at coordinate 231,382 of BSBK01009882.1, read as the reverse complement.
ATGTTTTGATGCTTATACAAATTGCTATATCAAAATGGACATGATATTCAGGTCATCCTGGCATTTGTGCCTTGGTGCTTATATCTAATCCAACATTCCGAAAACAAATCAATATTAATATGTCCATGGTTGTATAACCAGTGGGTGTTGTATTGATTCTTGCGCATACAAATTGATATTCATATGTCTATGGTTTCATGGCTAGTGGGCATTGTATTGATTTATCTGGTTACCTAAAAGTTCAATGATGATAACAAATCGATACATGATCAGTGACTAGGTCCTAGGTCTTAGGTTGCATTTCATTTTGCATGTCTCTTTGCATTTTGCATGTTTCATGATCTCACAAATGTTTGAAACGAACTTCAATGCTTAAACAATTCTTCATATCAATTCTTCAAATCTAACAAGAGCTAAATCTCACACGAAGGTTCCTCCAACGAAGTAGCAAGTATAATCCTTTTTCGGGATCAAAATTGAAATCTGAGATCATTTATCTTATTAACTACTTGCATATTCGACCTTCAATCATCACAGAAATCCAGTATTCAACTTAACTGATTATCTAACATCAAACTATCAAAATTTCAACTTGGTCAACCATGGTCAACTCATGGTCAAACCTAGTCAACCTTGGTCTCCAGGACCTCTAAACGATGCAGAATGCGTTCTCGGACATGTTTAACCACTTCTCAAATCAATTAACATGCTTCTAAACTATCAACACTGACTTTTCTTATCAGATTTCAATTTTAATCCCGAAGGGGGCATGGTATTGCACATCATTCAAAGTCTGTAAATCAAATTCTATCGATCAAATCTATCAATATCTTTCATCAGTGATCAAGACAACAATCACGTCTAGTCGCTGATTCATCAAAAGTCCTCATCGCTCAGGGCAAATCTATCATCACTTGGGGCATATCAGATTCATCAATCCATATCAATCTGGTATTCTCTTAATCTTGTAATCTGTATCAGTTTTTGCAACCATCAGATCATAGTGTTCTTTCCTTGGTTCTTCGGCAACTAAAGGATTCAAATGTGATACCTGCTAGTTCTGCTAAGACAATCGAGTCTAGAATGGGTCACTCACTTCTTATCAATCCTAAGGTTCAAAATCAGGTGTTTTGACACTTTTTCACAATCATAGGTTCATTTGCTGCTATGGTAAACATTATCTTTGGTCATTCAGGACCTCCTATCTCAATATCTTTCAATCGGTTTCTATCTTTCAATCGGTTTATCTTTTGAATCAGTTTCATATCTTTATCAAACACAGACTATCTTTGAACCACTGCGCTTCACACAGTAATTCAAAGAGGAGCAAAATGTAATACCCCAAAAATGGGCTATATGTTCATTAATCTCCTATATCAACAAATCATATGAAATCGACATCAAAGTCCTAATCTAAGGCACATCTAAACATCATCGAATCATAATTGATTATCTTAAATTCTGCATCGGAGAATATTCCTAATTATCATAATTATCTTTAATTTAATGATTATTTGGCAATAAATCACATTTATCCTAAAATTTGATTAATTGAATATTTTTCATATTTAATTAATTAGATTTACTATTTGCCACTTAATTGTTTAATTAAATTTAATTCTATCTATTATTAATTGTATTATTTAATTTTGACAATAAATCAAAATTCCTATCTTTAATTGATTAAATTCTTATTTAATTAATTAAAGCATGTTGTCATTATTTAATAATATAATTTTTAATAAAAGTTTGATAAAATAGTTAATTAACCCATAAATTAATTATTTTATTTCAAAAATCAGTTAAGTTGAGCATAAATCACTTTATTATTAAATTAATTCATAATTAAAACATGCACAATCATAAAAGCAGACAATTGTCAATTATCAATTAAAGCTAAACTCTATTTTGAGTTAAAGCTTAGCTTTTGCATGTTTTTGTGACTTGATTATCTGTTATTATCAGATAACTCAAAAATCAAGCTGAGTTATTTGAGTGATTTATGGCTTTTATCCATGCACCTCCAAAGCCCTGGATTTCTATAAATTAAAGGCTTCAGCTCTTCATAATTTATCTCATATTTTGCACAATCACACTAGAGAATTGGAGGCTGAGGAATCAACTTGCGAATTCAAAGCTTTGTGAGATCAATTTCAATTGCATAGTTTTTATATCTTAGCATAGAATTTCATAGTTTTCATATCATTGTTAGAATCTTCATTGTTAGATCATTTAGCATCCATAGCATATCAATTTATCATTCTTATTGCATAGAAAATATAAAAAAAATAGATTAATTGCATTCAATCTCATATCTAGATCAATTGCATTCAAATCCTTCATTTAGGTGTCGTCTAGGTCACTGATCTCGATTACAATCTGAGAACATCAATCTCGCACCTATTAGAAGATAGTAAATCGCTTGGTTAGATTAGATTTCAATTTTGCACGATTTTGATTATCACTAACCTCTAATGTTTTACTGAGTGTTGTGTCTACAGATCAGGTACAATTTTCACACACACAGTTAGAACTAGTTTTCGGCCTTATTTTTACAACATAAAATTATTATTGTGTACAATGAAGACCACCTTAGGAAAAGAATCCATGTGGAGGCTACATAGTATATCACAACTTTCATGTATTAATATCATGAATACTGCTAACCCAAGGAAGATGAGAACGAGCACCAAAAGACAATATGCGGGGCTCAAGGCTTGTACTAATGTGTGATTGATCGATGACAGTAAAATTGATACTCAATAGTCATTATATCTATTATAATAGAATCGACAAGGCATCGATATAGATAAGACAATTGATATCAGGTAACGTAGGTGATGGAGTAGAATATGATCAATTATAATAATGGGAATGTTGTCGATTTAAATTATCAATGATAACAAGAGCTCTGCAGAGCTAGAGTCCCGCCAAAAGCTTTTAATAAAAATGATTGAAAAGAAATTAAAATTTTAGAGATGCAGCTTATTGGGGATTTGATGCAAAAAAATATGATGAAATTCATGTGCGATATGTACATGGGCAAGATGTAAAACTACAATCCACTGCTTATTAATCTGAACATTCTGTACATAGCATTCTTTGAAAAGAGATGAATGACTGTCTAATCTCTCATCTCTTGTTCCTATCTTGCTATAGAAAAATATACCATAGCAACTTGAAATATACATTGTTGTGAAGAAAATATCCACTATGTTGGATCTAAAGTTGTCTTCCATAATTGACTTTGCACTTTCTATTGATTGTAGTCAAGCTACTTGAGGATGTAATTGACAAACCTGGACCTCAGGGAAATGTGTTGCACACCCACAAGAGGTTTGCACTAGAACATGCAAAGGAAAACTCTCAAATCATATAGGTGCATGAATAGGGACAAGACTACTAATCATCCAAATCCACTTGAATTGTTGTGGGATATGTGGTGGGACCACTGAGTAGGCCTTGACATCCAAATTTGGAAGTACTTCCAAAAATCATTTTTTTTTGTATACTGCATGATAAATTAGTTGTTACAACTAATGTCACGCACATGGAAGTAATTGTGAAAGACATAGGAAAGGTATTGGAAGAGTCAAGTTGTGGTAGATTATGATAATCTGGGTAGTACACAAGATTAATCTAGCTTAGTCTAATATTACTGCAAACCTTAAAATTGGGTTTGGTTAATACTTACCACAAAATTCTAAGCTAGGACTTAGATCACCATCAAATAAACCTATGATAATAATTTATAGTTTTCTACAAATATTCTTGATGGAATTATACAAGATGGTAATATCATAAAAAACTCATCATAGTTGTGACTTGCAAACATAATGATTTAATGCAATTGCAATCATATGATAAGACTAAAGTTGAGGGCTAGGTTCTTAGAGTAAACTTCAAATGGTAAATATTCATAGAAGTACAAGTGGTGGCATATAATCTGGTTTGCATAGTGTGTATTGATTATTGGTATAACAAGATGTATGGATGTCACCGTCATAACCTTCCACTTTCCACCCTTTCAGTTTCATTGTAGATTTTTCTTGATTTGCCGATAAATTCATCTCTGCCAATTCACTTATCTATAGTTTGACCAATTTCCTTACATCAATTTATCGTACCATGGATCTTCATTCAAGAAGGAATACCGAACTAAGTGAGATGAGCTAAAATTCAATTACCATTCTATTAGGAGACATCTTTTTCAGCTCAATTGTAGCAATATTGGAATACATAGTGTCCTCTGCAGCCTGTTAATTTCAAGACATGGCAAATGGATATCTATAAACATGAGCCAATCTGTCTCAAAGACAATAATAAGCACACTAATAGTAAAAATAAGTGTTAGCATTTATGAAACTCATAAATATGAGCCAAGTGAAGTAGCACACTTCCATCTTCAAGTTCTTGCAGAATATTTAAAATTAGATGTACAACAAAAATCTAATGTCAGGTTGATGGACACAGTTCATTAATAGTTATTGTGAAATCATTTTATGTTCAAAATGATAAAATAATAAAAAATTTGACAACTGCTTGCAAATGAGTTTGGTTATAAGTTAGATAAACTACAAGAAGTTTTATTCTTAAGGTAGCACCATGCAATACATTTTGGGAGTACAATGGAGCACATAATGGCATAGGAATAAGGTTCAAAACTAAGTAGCATTTTCCTCGCTCATTGCTATAAAAGGGCAATGAAATCAACTTTTCCTAATTCTTCAATCCAATGGAGGGGCAATATGTGAGTGAGCTTCTCAAGTTCAACTAATAATGTTGTATCGCAAAACACCCACTCCCTATACTGTAATAGTGTACACAAAGATGCCTTTCATACTACATGGATTGAAGCTTGAGAAAAGGGAGATTTGAGTAGAATGAATATTGATTGTACATTTTATCTTAGAGAGAATAATAAATCTTATATGATGCTTTTGTATATCTATGCATGACAAAATGATTTCAAATTTTAGTATTTCAGAGTCAACCTACAATGTAGCAAGCAATAAGTCCTAAATCAAGCAAGGGAAGGTTCATAATGACATCTAGAAAAAGAGATTTCAGCATATAACTACCTAAGTGTGATAATTGCAACATTGTTTGGTAAAGAATAAGTAGGACCCATTGCTGTAAATTTTGATAAATGAGAATTTGTCCAATCATCTCCCTTCTAGCAAATAGAAAAATATCAGTTAGAAATTTTTTGATACTTGTACTGATTGAAGCATGTATATTTCACACAAAGTTGTCACAAAGGAAACAAATTGCCCGTGGACCTTCTAGACCCCAAATCAGATTGCCCATGGACTATTAAAAAGATCCCACTTCCATTTCCATTCAATTAAAAGTGGAAAATAGCCCATAGAAATATACTTAACATTCACACCTACTGTATATAGGCTACATACTCTAGAGATTGTAGTATGAAAGAGGAAGTCACTTGTGAATGAGGCAGCAACCAGAACAAGGAAAAGCTGGGCACTATTAATTGCAGTCATGAGATATATCAAGAATATGACCTATGATCTTCGCATAACATGAACAATGAATGGAAAAGTGGATGAATTTTTTTAGACACTTACAAACTTCATAAGCCAAGCAAAGATTCATAAAAATCCTTACGTGAAACTCAAGTGCATTGTGTTAGCTATACTCTTTTAAAGGTCCCGTTCTTGGCAGCAACACCATAAACCCTAATAACACCCAAAAAATGTTGAAATTGTGGCCCTTTCAATGTTTCCAAAGAAGAGCCAAAGAAAGAATTTTACACAAATTTAGTATTTTTTGAGGTGAAGAAAACATCTCAAAATTGAAATAAAAAATAAACTATGATGATTTGTTCTTGAAAGATGATGAAATTAAAAAATAATGGTGCATAATTTGGGGTCTGGGGTATTTAATAGAAACACTGATCTAGCTAGTCCATAAGATTTCCTTAACAACATGAAACTAACATCATATTGAATTGAAACAGAGAAAAAATTTGTTCCTTAATTCTTATTCCTCAAGAACTATACTTAGAAAGAGGCATGAAGATGCACACATCAAATCCAAAATTAAAAATCCTAATTTCAGACCTTACAACATTAACTAATCTTTCATCATAATTGGATGATATCTTTTCATTTCAAAAATTGAAGTCACTAAACTAGTTGAACTTTACACAAGAAACTATAAAAACCCAATTCAATCTTTCAGCTTTCAGATATAGCATAGAAATACTCTTGACTAGTTGAGCTTTACAAGAAACTACAAAACCCAGATTTTTCCCTATTGAAAAACCATTTAACCTTCAAAATTGAAGCAAGAAAAAAAAGAACAAAAGAAGTTCAATTTCTTACGCACAAACGATCTAATTGTTGAGATGACACAGAGGAACTGACCTTCGAGATCAAATATTTATGATTTGGGATGTCCTCAGGAGAAATTTTCTCTATAGATTTATAGTTACTTAGAACACACAGGCAAGAATGATGGTTTAACAAGAAATAGCATTGGGATAAAGTCAACAAACTACACAAACAAATGGGCATTCATTTGTTAGAGCAAAGAAAAAGAAGCATAATTTATAGCATTTGTGAGTCCATTTCAATGCAGAATTCAAAAATAGATTCTCTTGCACATAAGTTTAGAGTCCAAATTTATTGGGTGTCATGTCACTTTCTCTACTTAGTTTTATCCAAGGAAAGGTGCTATGAAATCAACAAAGTTGAAAAAGTTAGAGAAGAATCAATGATCAAACCTAAAAATAGGGTAAATTATTTCCATGTATATTGGGTATGTCCTACTTGTGTAGGTGCTAGCTATGTCAGCCATGATAATGTATGTATCCCACAAACAAAGCTAAGAAGCATCCTATGAAAAGCCTTGCAAGAAAGAACAATATGTTAAAAATGATACTTCAACACTTCAGTTATATTAATCTCATTTATAATTTTGAGTTGCTCTTTTTCTTTTGGTCTGTTTCTGTGAGTTGTTAGCATATTACTCTTAGGTATATTGAAAATGTTTTGAGTTTTTAATTTTTGAAGTACTGTCGGTTTAGTTTAATGCATTAGCAAAAAAAAATTGGGCGATCTTTTTCTTTGGATATTTTATTTTCTAAATTCTGCAAAAGAAATCAAATTCAAGATAAAAAATTCAAACCTTGAAAGACAGTTCTCTTAGGCTCACTGTTCTTGCTATAATGGTTCAACAGGTTGGAAACATATTCCTTAATTTGGGAATGTTAAGAAAGCCCCTAAACTTGAAATATAAGATTTCTCTTGAGCATAGAAAACTTATTTTCTCCCGTCTCTGGATACGCTAAAGGATGTTGGGAACTTTGATCCAAATGTTTTAAGTCTAGTAGGCAGACAAAACATATGTGTCATTTGAATGACTGATGTAAAGGAGGATCCTATCCCATTAGTACACTATAACCATTCCCTACTGATCTCCTGCATAAATTTCAATTGCAACCTGCACATGAAAATATTGCACTCTCCTATTTTCTCCTACATACTAAAGACAATTTGGAGTTTATATTTTGATAGAGGTATTGTTGAATGTTTTGTGGTTGATGTTTGATGGGGAAGACCTGTAGTCAACATCCAATATGAAAGCAAAGCCACTCACAACTAAGATTCCTGTAAGCCTGAATACACTATCAAAATTCTTTTTTCATACTTTCTTAACACCATACTTCCTATAAAGATGATAGAGGCATCCCAAAACTATTTACCTCATTCAACATCCTGTGAAGCTCATCCCTTGCCTCAACTACACGGTCTCTATCATTGTTGTCTACCACAAAGATAAGACCCTGAGTATTCTGGAAGTAGTGTCTCCAAAGTGGTCAAATCTATTATACAATATAAGAACAATTATATCAACATCATTGAATTTGATTTTCCAATATCTAATATATAGGATATGATCATGTAGTTATGCAACGTGGAAAATAATTGTTATTTTTAAGTTGTAAAAATCATATAGTCGTAATAGAACACAAAAGAAATGTACAAGCACATAAAATTATAAAGCTGTCAAAATAAAATATAATGAAAAAAATAGAACTTTGAATCAAATGCATGACTTCCAAAAAAGTTTTTAGATAATTTTTATTTTTCTTTACCATGAACAAACAACTATATCAAGTTACTCAACTCAATTTTTTGGACAGAATCTATAAAAGATGAGTATAGCAACAATTGCATATTGATGCAATAATAAATTGCAATCAAACTCATGTTTTCATACACCTTTCTTGCAATTAATCTGCCTTCAAAAACCGTGCGATAAAATTTTAACATATGGTCTTTGCATGTTTCATTATATTAATTGATTTTTCATTTTGTTATTTCTATTTCCTGATTGGCCAGAGCTATTTTTGCACTTAGTTTTTTTCTTTTATCAATCAACAAATTTGATGAAAAATGCATGTAGTGTTTAGGTGGCATTCAGAGAACAGTTCACGTGCATCATCTATGCTAAAGCATTTTGCATACATGTAGAGATGGACAGGTGGGAGGATAGCTCTAAGCAAGGTCTCCTCCTCTTTCTTCTATTTCAGCTTGCTCTATTCATTTGAAACATCAGTTTAGATGCGTGTGGTTCTTAAAATAGGCCCTGGAAAATGTTCACGAATTTAGGGCTCAGGTAATGCAGTGTTCATGTTTCAGACTGGCTTGTCTATCATGGTACAAGCTCTCATCTTTCTCTTTCGTATTGCCTCTGCCGACTGCTCAAGGATTTAAAGAGGAGTCCAGAGGTCTAGGATTTTCCTTATTGTTGTACGCATGGAAGAGTAAGTAGACTAGTATTGACTACAAATGAATTATAATACATGGGGTTCTATTTCCTTTCTGAATTTCTGACTGACTTGAATTTATTTCAGTCACAACATTTAATTACAGGCTAAGAATTTGAAATAAGTTATATAGCATTTGGTGATGATTAATATAGCTTGTCAATTAAACAGATCTACTATTGGTGTTTTCGTGAAGTTGAATTTGAAAAAATTTAAACCATCTATGGTCAAAGATTTCCCTTTTGAGTGCAGGAGAAACTTAATTTTTATTATTAATATTATTATTTTTATTGAATACTAATTATTCAATTTATTTTGCAAAATTCAGAAATGAAAATAAGTTAAATAGTTTTATTAGATTTTTATACAATTTTAGTGAGCACAATTGTTTTATCATAAATTATGTTTTTCAAAATTAAATGTTTCTATTGAATTGTTATACAATTTCAGTTTACAGAATTGTTCATTCTAAAGAATGTTATGAATGGAAGGAAACATTATGTAACATGTATATTTTTACAACCTAACAAATCAAATTATTAAAATTTTCAAAAATAATAATTTTATTAAAAACTACTATTATTTATCTATACAATCTATTATTAAAATATAATTTCAAAAATAATTATCGTATTTATTAAAAAGTTGTAATTATTTACTTATATTTATATTAAAATTTTAATAAAATTACTTATATTTATAATATAATAATTAATAAAATAATAAAATATTAAAATATAAAATGTTTTTTATATTATTTTTTTTTAATAAAAATAATAAATAAGAAATTAAAATAAATTGGTTTTTAAAATGAAAAAAATTAATTATTACATAATATTTCCTTCTATTCTTATTATGAACAATTGTATTAGTTGAAATTGCATAAAAATCCAATACAAATATTTAATTTAAAAAAACTGAACTTATGGTGAAACAATTATGCTATGTGAAATAGAATGAAAATGTACGAAAAATATTTAACTTAGAAATGAAAAATCTAATATTTATTCCTTTGTTCGGATGTGCTGGAGGTGTCAAGAGTGGTATAGTATGAAATGTCAGATGTTAGCGATGGCATAAATATTAATAGTGATTTGTTAAATTGCTACCATTCCCAGCAATTCAATGCAGCATAGGTATTAAGCGTGGGCTCGCCAATGTTAAGTCAGACTTAATTGTCCTCACAAAAAATATTATGAATTTTTAGAAAAAAATTGTAAAAAACCACTAGCAAAAATATGAACATCCAATTAGAAAAGAGAAATATTTAAAAAAAAATAAAAATAAAAATAAGATGACTGCAGAACATTGCAAATGTAATTTAATATTTTTGGAATGCACAGTGTTCGATGTAAACTAATAAGAGATAATGCACCGAAAACATAAGTCTCCACCTATATAGGCGGGACTAATAAGAGAAAATTGACATAGGTTTATTGGCAGTGATAGATTATTGAGTGGAGAAAAGAATACTAAAGAGACTCAAAACAACGACAAGAATTGTCTTTCCCATCTTATAAATATAAAAGACTAAAGATGCGAATAGAGATGTTGACTTGTATCAAGTGAAGTGAGCCATTAATAATACTGGTTTAATAATGACACAGGTAAAGGAGAGTATTAACCATCGATGTTATCAAACAACTAATTGGTACTTGAAGGCTCATGATATTAACTATACAACAATGGCGGGTTATCTTCCTGATAGAATGTATCGTAAAACCAAAAATATTTTAATTTTTTTTTAGATCTACAAAAAATACGATGACTTTTTCACATATTTTTTGTTGTTTTCTACTATAAAAATCTCTGATCATGAAGAATTCATCCTGAAAATTTCATAAAATTCCACTGTGTTTTCCGAATTTCCAAAAAAAGTCAACGGTGCATTTTGCAGGGAGGATAGCCGCGTCCAACAACAATTACCTTGAATCAATGACGAACTATCAATATAAATGGAATTAATAACTATAATCTATTACTGCGAGGAGACAAACATTGAGGAGATTAATATGACAGAATGCATTGAGAATTAAAGATCAAATCAATAGTTATTAATAATGAAGTGGTGCATTTTGTAAACTAGGTGAATTGGATGGGAAAGATTCATGTCTTTGTAACGTGACTCATCAGAAGACCTAATAAATAATTTATAAATCATTCAAACATAGGATCATCAGAGGAGGAAGAATCAGATTTTTGTATATATCTAGTACTTAAAGGAGGGTATTCGAGAAGGAATAAGCCATCATCAACAAAGACAAGAAAGAATCATAGAATAAAAAACAGAAGCAGTTTAGGGAGAAATAGAGCATTGCAACCTTTTTGGAGTACAAAAGTATGAATTGAGTGATCAACAAAGTATGTGTAATATTTTTGGATTATGAAAGTATAGATTGAGCAAGCAATGGATCATTTGCAACCTTTTGGAGTACAAAAGTATAAATAGAGTGAGAAATAGAGCATTTGCAACCTTTTTGGAATTTATGCAAGTATAGATTCATTAATAAGAAACAAAGCATTTGCAACCTTTTTGGAGTACAAAAGTATGGATTGAGTGAGCAACATAGCATTTACAACCATTTTGGAGTATAGAAGTACAAATTGAGTGAGCAGTGAAGCATTTGCAACCTTTTTGGAGTATAGAAATATGGATTGAGCAAGCAATGAAGCATTTTAGGATATGAATTAGAGAATTCACCAAATTTTTCCCAAGTCTCTAAAAGGAAGGTTAAATGGGTTACAAAATAATATTCATTTTAATAAATTGATTTATTATTCCAAAACATTTAAAATTCCTCATGATAACCTTGATGCTCAATACATGAAAATGGGCATAACTTTTGACTGACTAGATATTTTGTTTTGAAATTTTGGCTAGACATCAAGTAGGGAAGATGACAACTTTGTAATGTTCCTTCCCTAATTTTCCCTATAATTTTTCCCTAAAATCATAATTGCACAAGATTGGGTTAGGGTTTACCATACATAGGGTTTCTTCAATTTTATAATTCATAATTTGAAATCCTACAACACGTTAGGGTTCATTCATAATCATAATGGCATAGTTAGATTTCTTTTAAAAAAACTTGAACAAATCAATAGAGTGCTAATTTTAATATTAAGCTGACCCAATCATAGTAATGTAGGGTGATTTGATGAGGTTCCCTAGAAATCTCCTACTCTAGGCCCAAGAGTGGATAAATTATTCCCCTCGGTCTCATGTGGCCCTTGCCATACATATGAGGTGGGCTAACAAGTGCAAGATCATATCATTCTTTTTTGACATCTCTAACCTCCTATCCTAGGCCCAAGAGTGGATACATTATTCCTACTTGGCCTCATGTGGCCCTTTTTATACATATGAGGTGGGCTACCTAGTGCGGGGTCTTATCAATGTTTTCCTCCATCTCTAACCTCCTACCCTAGACCCAAGAGTAGATGCATTATTCCCCTTTGGCTTCATGTAGCCCTTGTCATGCATATGCGGTGGGCTACCTAGTGTGGGATCCTATCACCACTCAATCAAATGACTACAAATGCTAATTAGATCATTGATATGAAGATGCATATAAACTTGTAAAAATGTCTGCATAGAAAATTACTCATTTTTTTTTTTTTTTGGGGGGGGGGGGGGGGTTGATGTAAAGTGTACACAAAGACTATTAGAATGAAAGAATACTTGTAAATTACTAAATTTATCAAATGATACTCATACCCAGAAACCTCATAGTGTGAAGTATCCGGTCCTCTTTAACTTTTCCCTTATCTGATATTTTCCTTAGGATACTCGATATTATATGTTAAACTAGTTTGATTTCTCCCTTTGTTTATGATTTGATGATTCTTTCCTATCTCTGTTGACGATTGCTTATTCCTTCTCTAATATCTTCTTTAGAGTACTAGAGATATATAAAAAATTGATTCTTCCTCCTGTGATGATCTCATGTTTAAATGATTTGTAAATGCTTTCTTACATCTTCTGATGACTCACGACATGACTCTTGCCCATCTGATTCACCTCTTTTACAAAATGCACCACTTCACTAATTATTGATCTGATTCTTAATGCTAAATGCACTGTGTCATATTTATGCTGAAGGTGTTTCTTATATGAAAACCACACAGGTTCCCATAACCGTGCAAGACGATTTCCAATAACCGTGCAAGACGATTGAAACAATTCAAGCCGTTAATTATTTTTCACGATTTTAAAAAATAATCATTGTGTCAGTGGATTACAGGCTGCCCAAGAGCACCGGCTTCCGCGTCATAGGGAGGCCGTGGAATGGATGGAAAAGCAGGCTGTGTGGCCGCAGAGTTGCAGGAGGAGTGGCTTTCGCTGTCCATTGTGAAGTTAACCCTGCTGAATTTAACCGCCGGCTGCACATGCCAAATTTGCAGGCACTAGATGAGGAACTATTAATAGTGTAATGTTGAGGATAATTTTTTATTTAAAAAAAACCAAAAATCCCGCCTCCAATCATGAAATCTTCAACAAACGTTAAATCCAGTCCAAAGCGCATAAGCTCCAATGGAATACGAGAAAGTGAGCCAGAGCGGCACAAACAAATGTCCCAAACCTGGAAATTCATCCTACCCAGAAGCGATCCAGCGATGAGAATGAGCGTGATTGCAGCGAACACAAACTGGAAGAACACATTCGTGGAGCTGGGCAATCCATAGCCAGACCACTCTTCAAGAAGCTGGTTTGGCCCCAGTGCTTTGCCTCTGGCTTTCCCCAAAACTTGGGAATAATAGTATGAGTGGGATTGAAGGAGAGATCATAAGAATAAAGCATCCACAACACCAGGACAACTGCAAAGGCATAGAGCGCCATGAAAGCCGAATTGATCCGTTGCATTTCCTGATTGTATCCGCTGCATTAAAGCCGTTGTTAACACATGACCGAAATAGACGTGTAGTAGTTGGGATGTGCGCCACACAATATTTTGGGGCAGAATTTATGCGTTACCTGAATACGAGAGAAATGAGAGAGACGGCAATATAAAATCATAAACCCACATGAGCTCTACAATGTAAAATCATAAACTCCCTCTCTAGTCTGAAGCGTGCATGAATGTATAATTTTTTTCACAATCAAGCCTTCTGTGAATTTTTTTTTTCAAGTAAGATTTAAAGCTGGTGAGGACTAGGCTATAATGTAAACTCATGCTTAAAGCACTCCAAATCAGCTTCAGAAAAATCTTGGCAATGCCAGGTGAGCTACAGAAGAATCTTGCCATATCTAGAGTTAAAAAGCTACTACCCATCATACATAATGAAACAATAACTGCGCTTCTCTGAGCAGAAGGAAATTTGGACAATGATTAAAAAAAAAATGTTATGGCATATGCAAGCATATCTACTCACAGAAAACACAGGTAACTGTGAATCTATGAAAACATACCAACTAGTGTGAGGTTATGCAAACCAGAGGTGTTATGGCAGATGCAAGCATATCTACTCACAGAAAACACAGACAACTGTGAACCTATGAAAACATACCAACTAATGTGAGATTATGCAAAATAGAGGAAACGGGGTCTATAAAAATTAAATTTATGGCAGTTACATGCATATCTGCTCACAGAAAATACAGAGAGAAGCCAACCTATAAAAACATAGCAATCAGTAGGACATTATCTAAAACAGAGGTGTAAAAGTGCGCCAATCCTTCAGCCAGAAGAAAAGGGGTCTATAAAATTAAAGAGGAAACCATGGTAAGACTCCACCATCTTACTGACCTGAGATACCAGCAGTGCAGTAAACTAAAACAAAAATCATTCCTCAAAAAATGCGCCAGAGAAACACCATTTCCTGAGCCATTGTAGAATGAACATTGAATAAAGCTCTGAGAAATGTTGACATTAATATAATTAAACATGCTTGCCAAATGTGGAATCAGAAACAAGGCATGCGAAAACCACCTCTCTGCATGCTTGCAACATATGGAAGCAAAGATGAGGCATGTGCTGGTATGACAAATGACACGTTTCCCTTAAAATAAATAGTGTAGAATTTGTTTTTTCAAAATTTTAGTTAGAAAATTATAAAACTCCTTTGAAATATAAGAGAAAGAGACAGAAAGAATTATAGAGATAAATATTATTTTATTATTAAAAATTATAAAAATTCACAAAAATAAAAAAATTAAAGACAAAAAATTTAAAAATATTATGATATACATACAATATTTATACATGTCTAATATTTAATATATATTATACATATTTGATATTTATTATTTTAATATTTATTATATATTCACCATATAATATATATATAATAATTAATACTTATTATATATTTAAGAAAATTATTAAATTTAGAGTGATAAATTTTAAATATATATGTTAATCATTTATTGATAACTAATATTAAATTTGAAGTTAATTTTTAAATTTATAATAGAAACAATTCTTGAAACTTAAGATTGTTAAGGGTTTATAATAGAAACATTTGTTATGAAATAAAAAAAATTAGAAATCATGAAAAAAATATTCAAAAAATAAATTTATTTTGATGTTTGATTTATAATAGGAAAAAACTTCACAATTTAAAAAGTCAACGATAAAGAGAAAATATAATAATAACAATAATAATGTTTACAATAGAAACATTTCTTTTAGAAGTAGAAAGTATAATATTAGAAACTAATTTTAAAAATAAAATACTCAAAGAAACTATATAAATCAATAAATAATAATAACATGTTTTTGTTTACCTTATTAAAATTTAGGCTATTGAGAATTTCAACTCTTATTTTATTGCAAGATTACATTGGCAATTTCTAGATTTGGAAGAATTTTGTATTGGTACATTGATAGAATTTTATAGTTCGGGATTTCCCAACAATCCTTCGAATTTCAAACTATTTTACATTTTAGAAAAATTAAACCTCTTATCACTAATTGTTGGCCGTACAAATTAAAAATATATAAATAAAAAAATATATCCACTTCACATATCTTCCGCGTACAAATTGCATACCAAGTTGCAATTGCTAATAGTATGGTGAATTAATTTTTTCTCCTATGGTAATATATTTTAGTTATTAATTCCTTTTATATTGATGGTTTTTCATTGATTAAACATAGTTGTTGTTTAGTTAATATTGTGAGACTTTAGGTACCAATTAGTTGTTTGATAACATCTTCCCTAAATTGACATTGATACTTAATGCTCTCCATTAACCGTCTCATTATTAAATCGATATTGTTAATGGCTGACTTTACTTGATACAAGTCGACATCTCTATTCGTATCTTTGGTCTTTTATATTTATACGATGGAAAAAGGTGATTCCTACTACTATTCTGAGTCTCTCTTGTATTCTTTTCTCCTCCTGATAATCTATCATTGCCAATAGACTTAGGTCGGTTTGCTCTTTTCATCTGTTCTCATTACTAATTTTAATCGACACCATTCCCATTGTTATAATCACTGATATGATACTCCATCACCTACGTTACCTGTTATCAATGGTCTTATCAATATCTATGCTTTGGTGATTCTATTATAATAGATATTATGATTATCGAGTATCAGTTTGACTATCATTGACCAATTGCATATTAGTAAGCCTTAAACCCCACACATTATCTTTTGGTCCTTGTTAAATATTTACTATTATTAATTGATTCTCATTTTCCTTAGTTTACGCATATCTTACCAAGGGGGACACTTAGTTTTTTTTTTTCAAACTTTTTCAAACTTCTCTTATATATTTTACATTTTAGTTTACGATTTATCTAATACTCCGTCAAACTTCCGTCTTTGTCAACAGAAAAGTATTTCCCCTTAGAATTGACAGTCCTCCGTATTAAGGCACAGTTTAGTCTCCGCTCAATTCAATTTTTAATATGAAAGAGATGGGTGCATTCATTTATTTTATAAAAGTGAACAAATTTTTTTAAATGAAAAATCTAAAAAAATAATGCACATTTATTTATTTTTATAGAAAATTAGTTGATTCTGAAAAGTAAAAATGGTAAATACTTCTTAAAAATATATTTGCATGTGATAAATTATAATTTTTAAATTTTTTATTTCTTCATTACATTTTACTATGTAATAATTAATATGTAAAGTAATATTTAAAATTAAAAAATAATTTTTTAAAATAATTAGTGGGGAGTTTACAATATATTCATTTGAACATAAATTTTGTCAATTGAATTTTTTTAAATTTTTTTAAAGATTAAAAAAATAAGTGCATGTTTTTTTTTTTCTTTTTTTCTAAATATTAAATTTACTCATTTGAATATTATATTTGAATATTGTTTTTATTTGTAAAATATATTTATTTGCTATTGTTCATTTTATAAAAGAACATCTTTCCAAATATAAGAATAAATATCAAGACAATAAGTCTTACATTTTAAATTCTATATAATTTAGACTTTTGTAAATAATTTAAAATTATATGTAGAATTTATTAATTGAAACATTTAATATAAACATAAAAATGAATAAATTTTTAGTTAAATACAATTACTTTATTATTTGTACATTTTATACATTTAATTTAATAATATAACCCAATCCAACCTTTAAATATTATTTTTCCCTAATATAAAAATATTGAAATTTTAGTATTTTAAATTAAAATTGATTATAAAATTAA
Source organism: Chamaecyparis obtusa (assembly GCA_027943335.1). Classification (NCBI taxonomy): domain Eukaryota; kingdom Viridiplantae; phylum Streptophyta; class Pinopsida; order Cupressales; family Cupressaceae; genus Chamaecyparis; species Chamaecyparis obtusa. The sequence goes on along the minus strand of BSBK01009882.1, from coordinate 213,957 downwards.
GAAGTAAAAAAGAGCAATTGTACTAATGAGTGGTGGGGAGGGGGAGAGAATTAATTGAACCTAGCCTTTTTTAAAACACTTCTACTAATTCAATTCATTAATGACCTTGAAAATAAAAATATTGTATTATTTCCTTCTAGATAATCAAATATAATTTCTATCCTAAAACCCTATATACTATATAATCTAATGAATGTCATTAAAAATATTTATTTATGAATTGGTCAATTAAAAGAGTCAAATGTCTTTAGTTTTATAATCATAAACCAAAAGAATAAAATGTCTTTAGTTTTATAATGTTACACTACCCCATAGGATATCACACACTAATGAGTTTGACTCAAAAATTACACAGTTGAATCCTAATAGCAATACACAATATGAATTTCTATGGAAAATATCTCCTACTTATCAATGGATGAGCTTAAGGGGATTTTATGTGTTCCATTCATTCTCATGAGAGATGGGTTCTTGTGAATCACTGCTCATGAAACATGGGTCAATGAGTTTGACACAAAAACTACACTATTGCATCTTAATAGCAATATCATAATTTGAATTGTTGTGGGAAATATCTCCTAATTATCAATGGGTGAGCTTAAGGGGATGCTAATAGTATTCCATTCACTCTCATGAGGGATGTGTTCTTGTAAAACACTACTCATGAAACATGGGTCAATGAGTTTGACTAAAAAATTACATATTTGAATCTTGATGACAATACCAAAATTTGACTTGCTATAGAAAATATCTCCTACTTATCAATGGATGAGCTTAAGGGGCTTTCTCATGAATGGTTAATAAGGAACACCACTTACTGAAGGTTTTTCAAATGGAGTTGCAAGCAAAGTGGGCTTAATTGTGGAGGAAACTCCATGGTTAAGCGAACTTGAGCTAGAGTAGTATTGGGATGGGTAACCTCTTGGGAAGTCCGGATGCTTCACCTATGTGAGAATTAACTAGATGCAATGGATAAGTGTTCCATTAATTCTTATGAGAGATGGGTTCTTGTGAACCACTACACATGAAACATGGGTCAATGAGTTTGACTAAAAAATTATATGGTCGAATCCTTATAGCAATATCACAATTTGACTTCCTATGGAATATATCTCCTACTTATCAATGGTTGAGTTTAGGGGGATTTCTAATGAATGGTTCATAAGGAACAACACTTTGTCAAGGTTCTGCAAATGGGTTGCAAGCAAAGTAGGCTTAATCGCGGAGGAAACTCCGTAGTTAAGTGCATTTTAGCTGGAGTAGTACTGGGAAAGGAGGCCTCCTAGGAAGTCTCGATGCTTCACCTCTATGAGCATCACCTAGATGCAATGAGTACTAAGTGTTCCATTCATTCTCATGAAAGATGTGTTCATGTGAATCGATACTCATGAAAAATGGGTCAATGAGTTTGACTCAAAAACTACACAGTTGTATTTATATTATTGATTATCAATATTACATAATTATTTATCTTTACAATTTAAAATTTATATAATTATTAGATGAATTTTATGACTATGTAAGAATAACCTTTAATAAATTCTCTATTTATCTATATATGATTTAAAATTATGTATTAAAATCTAAATTTTATTTAAATTTGGAATCTAGAACCTATTTTTATTAATAGCTATTCTTGTAGCAGCAATGTTGAGTAATAATTGAGGATATAGAAGATTTTTAATGTTTTGACATTTATTATATTAAATTAATATGAGTATGCACTCCATGTAATGTAAATGATGGAAAATCAAAGTTAAGAAATATCTAAAAAAATGGCATCTACCAACCAACATAATATTAGTGGTCTTCTATTACCTATTAAAAAAAACATTGGTGGTCTTTTAGTGGGTTTAAGGGAATCTTTCAAAGTCTAATTTTATATTACCATTATAAAACTAAAGACATTCTATTCTTTTGGTTACCATTATAAAACTAAAGACATTTGACTCTTTTAGTTGACCAATTCATAAATGAATGTTTTTTAATGACATTCATAAAATTATATAGTATATAGGATTTATGATAGAAATTATATTAGATTGTCTAGAAGAAAATAATATTTTGAAGAATTTTATTTTCAAAGTCAGTAATAATTGAATTAGTAGAAGTGTTTAAAAAAATGTTAAGTTCACTTAATTCTCCCCCCCTCCCCTACCACTTATTACTACAATTGCTCTTTTTACTTCTTAATTTTTTATAATCAATTTTAATTTAAAATACTAATATTTCAATATTTTGATATTAAGAGAAAATAATATTTAAAAGTTAGATTGAGTTGAGTTATATTATTAAATTAAATATATAAAATGTACAAATAATAAAGTAATTACATTTAACTAAAAAATAATTTATTTTTATGTTTATATTAAATATTTTAATTAATAAATTATACATATAATTTTAAATTATTTACAAAAGTCTAAATTCTATAAAATTTAAAATGTAGGACTTATGTGTCTTGATATTTATTCTTATATTTGGAAATATGTTCTTTTATAAAAATTAACAATAGAAAATAAATATACTTTAAAAATAAAAATAATATTCAAATGAGTAAATTTTATATTTGGAAAAAGGAAACATGCACCTAATTTTTTTAATCTTCAAAAGAAAATTTCAAAATTCAATTGACAAAATTTATGTTCAAATTAACACATTGTATAAACTCTCACTAATTATTTTTTAATTTTAAATATTACTGTACATATTAATTATTACATTAAAATGTTAATTCAATAAAATGTAATGAAGAAATAAAAACATAAATAATGATAAAGATTTAAAAATTATAATTTATCACATACAAATATATTTGTAAAAAGTATTTACCTTTTTACTTTCCAAAGAGTCAACTAATTTCTTATAAAAATAAAGGAATGTACATTTCCATTTTTTGTGAATTTTTTATTTAAAAAAAACTACTCACTTTTATAAAATAAATGACTACAGAGATTGAACTCTGCCTTAATACGAAGACTACCAGTTTTCAGGGGATGTACTTTTCTATTGACAAAGGTAGACGTTGGACGTATGAAAGTAACGACACTAGTTATGAAGGGTGCAAATAATCGGTCATTTAGCCAGTGCCTAGTCTTACATCCAAGCATGACCATGTGTGCTTTCTCAACTTCCATATCGTCATTTGTAATAAGTGAGCCTTTCATAAACTTCATAATTTTTTTTGTGTCTCTTTAGAGACTTCACAAGATTGAGCTCGTAGTTGTCGGGATGGGAATATCTCAATGAAAACAAGGAACATAACAAGCCTTCCTTCTTAAAAAAAAGAAAAATTGGTTGTCCTCAAGCAATAACTGAATGATCATAGAGACTTTCCAGTGCACTACTTTGATGTATTTTTTCTCCCTATTTTGAATATCAATTAACATCTATAGTAGAAACTTGGAAAATCTTAACATAAGACGAGTTTTCTCCCATCTTCCAAAGTGAAGGATTGAGGCCATTAAATGGTGCCAATTATATTTGTAAAATCTAATATTTGCATGATTCATTTAATAATTCATATCTTTTGGATGTAGTCGAGTTAATCTCTTATTCTATGTTGATGATTTCTTCAACCAAGATCTAAGAGATAAATTAGAAGCACAATAACATAAAATGAGCCCAAATTAACATTTCATTAATTGGAGAAGCAAGAAAAAATAGGAAGACTGATTCCACAAAATGTGCGATGGACTCCTTCAACCTAGAGTGGTGGCAAAACTACCCAAGGAACTAGGATGAGGTGTCAAAATGGAATCAACACCTCTCTAATAGACTCCTAAATCTTGACAACCAACTAGACACCTCTCCTAGAACAAGTCAAATAGGTGACACCTAACTAGGCTTAATAAAGCCATGTGGAGAATTAAAAACACTAACACCCCCCCTCCCCAAGCATAGCTTAGGTGGAAATGAAAGATATGAGTCCTAATAAGGTAGTCATTTACAATGCAAATATCTAAAAGCAAGGAGAAATGAGGAAAAATCAATGGGAATAAAACCTCCCTCCAAAATGAGATAAGATGCAATGACATGTACAAGTGAAGAAGAAGAGTGATAGATGGAGCACTTATGATAAACCCCCACAGACTACTTCAAAACAATTGTATCATAAAGTACAATATGTTCTCCCAATAGGAGAGAAAGTAAAGAAGATCATATGACCCTTCTAGAATATATGAAGTGATGAACTCCATGTAGTGTTCATAGATGCTCAAAATTGGATGCTAAAGACGATCCATGAATGTTGAACAACATTCCTCCCTTTGGGAAGAAAGAATATCATAAACATGTGCAAGATTACTTCCCATTCTTGATAGGAACATGTAGGAAGCACTATGAATGTCTCTAAATATTGCACATAATCCAAAGACTAAAATGATGCCACTGATCCATTCGAATGATGCTCAAAGATATCCAATCCAATGATGATGTGTGATGGATCATGTACCATGAAATATTCTAGAACATGGATCATGGATGTATGGTCATGTTTGGACCAATGAGAATTTGATAACTCATGAATGTCTGCATAAGTTGTAAAAATAGGAACTAAAGTAGGTGAGGTAAGAGAAATGTCCAAAGATGGAAATGGTGATTTAACTTCATGAAATTCATCACCAAATAGAAGATGATTATCTTCAATATTGTCATCCAAATCTACAAGAAGAGACTCTATAAACAAAGATGCTATGTCTGATAGATATGCATTCCAATGTGGTGGATCTGGTATGACTATAGAAAATACCTGATGCAAAGAATCTGTAGAACTCATTCAAATGAGTGAACAAAATATTTAGATGTAGCAACAAGTGATGGTGTTCTGTTAGATGACCAAGTAAGACTGGATGGTGTTTCTATATGAGTTGGAGAATTAGGTAAGGCAATACCACGATTGAGAAGAATTTATTGTATTTCCTCAATTTGATGAAACCAACATGTTTTTGTTGTATGCCTATTCTTTCCACAATATCCACATTTGATGTTCCATTTATTAGGAGGATTCTACAGAGTACTCGAATGGAAAGGATTATTTGTGAGAGCCATGATCTTTTGAACCAAAAAATTTAATAATAGAAACACACCAAGATTGCCCCTAGAATATTTGGTCCCCCCCTAATTTTGTACTTTATAAGGAGTTTTTTACATTGTCCAAAAGAAAGCATAAACTGACACTTTATAGAATTAGTGCGATAATATGCTCTTTTGAAGTTAAAAAAAGTTATTAAACTTTAAAAAATTTACCCTTTACAAAAATTGATTCTCCTTTAAATAAATTCTCTAATTTTTAGAAAACTACTTTCAGTACAAAATTCAGAATGGAAGGGAATGAATAAAAAAAGGATTTTTAAGCCCCCTTAAAAGGCTAAATCACCATATGACCAAGGTCATAAGAAACTTTCCTTTCCCAAACCACATGCAAGAGGGCCAAAATGACATTCTCAAAGGTGCTGGAGTAGCCCAACCAACATAGGAGGTGGAGGTTCCAAACTCATCATGGAGGATCCACGTGTAAGGTGACGCCTCTGGAGGATGAGATCACAAGGCACCTAGGGACATCACAAGATCATACTACTGACAGATGCTTAACAAAACACAGACATCATGGGATTAGACCACTAAAGGATGCCGAGAAAAATGCCCATCGATGCCAAAAGTTTCCATGATGGAAAAATTATGGGAAAAGCCTTCAGAATATCTTTGTCTGCTCTGATACCATGATGATCTCTTCAACCAAGATCTAAGATAAATTAGAAGCACAATAAAAAAATGATACCAAGTCAACATTATATTGATTGGAGAAGAAAGTACAAATAGTAAGAGTGATTCCACAAAATGTGGGATGGACCCCTTCAACCTAGAGTGGTGGTAAAACTACTCAAGGCACTAGGATGAGGTATCAAAATGGAATTAACACCTCTCTAATAGAATATTAAATGACAAAAACCAACTAGACACCTCTCCTAGAACAAATCAAATAGGTGACACCTAACTAATCTTGAAAAATCCATGTGGAGAATTAAAAACACTAACATACATTAACCCAAAAAAAATAAATATGAAGTATACACAATGAAAACATAGACCATACATGAATACACAAAGTATACATTAATATTACAATATTTTATTTTGGGAATCAACCAATTTTATGTTTTCTTTACTAGAGCTATGCCTCCTCAAAGATCCTTAGGTTTTCCATCCCTTCATTATTTGACTGGATATTTTTGAGATCCCCTTCATCATGTTTTATTTTCTTATAAGGTGTTCCTTCTATTTCCTTGTTGAGTGTTTCTTCTATTCTATGGGCTTGACTCCTTTTCCCACATATATGATCTACATCCCATTTTTCTTCACGTTGAGGCATATCATTTTGTCTCTTCTATTACATACATGTCCTAGCTTCCATATGTCTTTACACCAAAAACATGAACTTTCTTATGGCTCACACTTGTGTCCTGGTTCACATTTCTTTTTGAAATGAAAGAATAGTCTTCTCCTCCTTATTTCCTCTCAATCACTTCTAGGTTGGAAAGCCCTTTTTTATTCATCCTTCTAATATAAGTATTTATCTTCTTTATGGAGATGTTTAGAGTTTGTTTTTGATGCAAAGTTTGTGGATCTATCTTTAGGTGAGGGTGTATCAAATTTCAACACTTTTTGGATTGCCTCTTCCAAGTTTTCCATATCCAAGGAACTCACCATACTTTTGATCAATTCTTTCAATTCCTCTATGAATAGGTAAGTGAGCCTTTCTTGAGAGATTTCTAGTACCATGACCACCAAATTTTCAAATTTAGATGCAAATATGTGTACTATCCTTTCCTCCTTGAGTTGGGTTAATTTTTTAAAGTACTAGACTTCTATATGTAACATGCAGGGTGGGGGAAATGGCTAGTAAAAGAAAGAACTATATCTCGACACTTGATGAACTTCAAACATTATGTCCAAATGACACTTTCTTTAAGGTGACTAGTTACTCTTATGATAAGTTTTGTTGGAAGAAAACTGATGCGCATCCCCCTTTGTGTTCCAATCTTTAATTTTCCACCCACCCTTTTTATCAAAAGGTAGGATAGAGATGGTAGGAATGAGATCATCCAACTCATATTTCCCCTCTCACCCCTTACATGCAGGGATGGGTGGGAGGAGGAGAGGGGATGGTTTGGATAGAGCATGCTAGGCTTCGATCAATTTTTTTTTAATAATTTTTTGTGAGAATTCATCATAAGTGTTTACATGTTGGTGTCCTAGGTGATAAGGCCATGGTGCCACCACTCATGAGCTATCCACTTTAAGTGGAGAACCATGAATTTAATGGCATTTTCTTCTATCATGGGGCTTAACGGGGTAAGTGCACCAAGATGGTGTGCAAAAAGGGGGTATAAGTGGCCACTTTTTTTTTTTTTTTTTTTTCTGAAATCTGGTAAACTTGAACTTTGAAGATAAATTCAAGTGTCATGCACTCAAAATTAGGAGGTGTACAAAGATAATAATTGTAGTACTTTGAATCTAGTTTCTAAACTACTAATTTTTTTAAAAAAGATGGATACAATTAAGAGGGTCAAATCCATTGTGCACAAAAAACTATTCTTATTTTTTTAAAAGAAAAACATAACATAGTTGTTTTCGTGCACTTCACAAAAGATATAGTTAGAATTGTTATTTTGCAAAACCCTTTGGTAGGATGATAGGTAAGAGTGATATCTAGAAGTTTTGTATTTTTTGTAATTTTTCATTGAGTATTTTAATTATGATTTTTTAAAGTGACCACATCCTGAAAATTTGGTACCTGTTCGTGTGTTGGGCATAACTTGCATCAAAATTTAATAAAAAATATAAACTTTTTTTAAAGTGTATAGAATCAAGTGTAGAATATTAATATGTAATTTGTTTTGAATTTGGTCAAGTAGATTAGAAGTTATTAAGAAAATAGTAGACATATGTCTCTGAGGACTGTCAAGGCACTGGTAAAGAAAATTAAAGTTTACTATGCTAATGTTGTCCAAAAATAGAAAATTTATGTGGTTAGAAAGCTGAGAAGACATGTGAGATTATGGTGGTAATATTAGAGATACTCACTTGAACATATGTAAACTTAATGATGAGGAAGTTGAGAAATTATCTTGGAAGATGAAAAAAAGTGTAAAGGGACAAAAATGGAGGGAAAATGGGCTTGCAAGCCTTAGGGTCATTTTCTAACCCTCTTACCAAGACATAATGCATACGGGTTCCTATGTGCTAAATAACTCGCACAAGTTTTGAAAAACCAAAAGTACCCTTCCAAGTTCTACATAACTTGTGCAGGTTATATATAACTAAAAGCATCATTTTGACTACACATATATATTTAATTAAATATATTATATATATATATATATATATATATATATATATATATATATATATATATATATATATATATATATATATATATATATATATACATACATACATACATACATACATACATAGATATATATATATATATATATATATATATATATATATATATATATATATATATATATATATATATATATATATATATATATATATCTATGTATGTATGTATGTATGTATGTATGTCTGTGTGTGTGTTTGTGTATATATATATATATATATATATATATATGTTTGTATACATCTCTCTCTCTCTCTCTCTCCTAATTCTACATAACCCACATGTAGGTTATGTAAAACTAAAATCTTGAATATTTTTAGTTCTACAGAACCCACATGCATTATGAGGAAATGTGAGCATTAACCTTTTTATCTCAATGGAACGCGTATGTGTTCTACTGAGCTACATATATTATTTCCAATGGCCAAAAAAATAGCATGACAAGTTGTTCCAAGGGCCCACTACTATTTTTCATGTCTTTCTATGACAATATCATACATATTTTCATGTTCTTCATAACCCATTTTAGAAGGTTTTAAAAAAACTTATAGTTCTTAATAACATGTGTGTGTTATGAAGAACTTTTTTTAGTTCTTCATAACCCGCAAGGGTTATAATGAACTATAAGTTTTTTAATTATTTTTTTAGTCTTGGCATGGCTCAGTTTTTCCAAGCCTAAATGTTTTAAATTTTAAATAACTTGCACAAGTTTTGTAAAATTTTGAGTTTTTTTCATATGCCCCCTTTTTTGACCAGCAACTTGGTGCTCTTACCCAATGAGAGATAGGTGTCTAACTTTTGTACCCATGAATATGTTGTGATTCTCCCTGATCACTCAAAGGAAGAGTTATTTTTATTCACTCTTTCTTTTAAGTATTTATCTTGTTGTACCTTATTTTCCCTATTAGAGGTGGCTTTCATCTTGACATCACAATAATCCTTAAAAGAGATGTCCCTTCTAAGTTTGGGGTCAATTCTAGAGTATGCCTCTACAATCTCATCAATATTATTCATCAAAGGGGTGTTTGTTTCTTCTTCTCCCCTAAGTTCCTCCCTAGGTATGAAGGGAGGTCTTGTTGGCCTAAAATTTTGTATTCTAGAGGAGCATTATTATTATTTTTGGAATGGTTAGAATTTATATTCCTCTCATTGTTACTCATATTTTGAATGGCTTGAAGGGGGAGTTAATTTGTTCTCTCATTTTGTTCCATGAGAGCTCGAGCAGTTTGAACTATTTATTCCATGAAGGCTCTCAACTCATTACTCATTTGTTTAATTATGGTGGACATAAGAATTCTTCTCTCTTTTTTCAATGACCTTTGAGCCCTTTGGCTAGCAATTATGGTAGACATAAGAATTCTTCTGTCTTTTTCCAATGACCTTTGAGCCCTTTGGCTAGTTCGTACTAACTAACTCTCATAGAATGGAAGGAAAGATGCTCTAATACCATTTGTAATGTTCCTTCCCTAATTTTCCCTAGAATTTTTCCCTAAAATCACAATTGCACAAGATTAGGGTTAGGGTTCCCATACATTGGGTTTCTTCAATTTTGTAATCCATAATTTGAAATCCTACAACAAAGTTAGGATTCATTCATAATCATAATGTCATAGTTAGATTTCTTTAAAAATAAATATGAACAAATCAATAGAGTGCTAATTTTAATATTAAGGTGAACCAACTATAGTACTTTAGGGTGATTTGATGAGGTTCCCCAAAAACCTCCTACCCTCAACCCAAGAGTGGATACATTGTTCCCCCTTGGCCTCATGTGGCCCTTTCCATATATATGAGGTGGGCTACCTAGTGTAGGATCCTATCATTTTTTTCTTTATCTTTGACCTCCTACCCTAGGGCCAAGACTAGATACATTATTCCCCCTTTGCCTCATGTGACCCTTGCCATACATATGTGGTGTGCTGCCTAGTGTGGGTTTCTATCATTATTTTCCTCCATCTCTGACCTCCTACCCTAGGCCTATGAGAGGATGCATTATTCCCTCTTGGCCTCATGTGACCCTTGTCATGCATATGAGGTAGGCTACCTAGTATGGGTTCCTATCACCACTAATCAGATGGCTACAAATTCCTATTAGATCATTGATATACATATGCATATAAGCCTACAAAAAATTCTACATAAAAAATTATTTATTATGATTGAAGTCTAAAGTGTACATAAAGACTTTATAGAAATACAAGAATACTTGTAAATTAATAAATGTATCAAGTGATATTCATGCCCAAAAACCTAGTAGACTGAAGCATTCAGTCCTCTTATCTTTTCCCCTATCTGATATTTTCCTTAGGATACTTGATATAATATGTTAAACTGATTTGATTTAGAAGCCATTCTTTCATGTTTAAAAAGGTTGTAAATCCTCCAATCTTTTCTCAAGTTGTACTTTCATACTCCAACTTTATAACTACCCAAAAGAAAGAAAATACAATTTTCTATCATAATATTCTCCAACCTTTTCCAGCATACTCCCATCCAACACCCAAATGGGAATTTATGGAATAGGTTATAGCCACCCATTGAGACCATAAAATAATAAAGATTTAGACCAAAGCATAGGATTGACACAATGCATTTAAAGACATGTCATCTCATTGCATGAAATGGGTGGAAGGAGCATATCTTCAACAAAATTTGAGCTATTTTTGGATATGGTGATTAGAAAGATAAAACAAATGAAGAAGGGAAAGTACCTAGACAAGATCACTAATTTCTTCTTTTTTCAAGATTACAAGTTCCTAGTTATCTTTTTGATAAAATGACTTATGCCCCTTATTGTAACCAAAAGTTAGGAAATGAGATTTATTTCCACAAAAATGATGGAAACACTAATCATGTAAATTTTGTTATTTCAAAACCAATGTATTTTCAAAGAGTTAGTTAGGGGGGTGGTTGTCAAGTTAGTTACTTGGTAATTATCCTGTAAAGGCTATAAACACAAGGCAATTTGTAATGTAAAGGGAGGACTCTTGTAGAGGGAACTCTAAAGGGTCTTCTATAGAAACTTTTGGAGAACTTTGATGTTTGCACATTGTAACTAAAAGTTTTTGAACCTGTGTATTTTCAAAAGGATAATGAAGAATGCATTTTTCTAGTATGTTTGAATGTGCTACCTAGTTAGTATTATTTATTTAAATAATGTATGTAATTGATGATACACAATCATACCTTGGTATCTTGGTTTAAATGTGATTAGATAACCTGTTCCTTTGTATCTTAAGATTTATATTTCTTCATTCATCTTTGAGTATCAAATCTCATTTTGTATTAAACCCCCTTTGTAATCATTATCCAATTTAAATCTCAAATGGTATTCATATGTCTACTATTTGGGTTTTTAGTGGTCATTTTTTTAGTTTTTTCTTTTCTCTTTTTTGCACTTTTAGCTTAAAAGTACACAAATCTTAAAAAATTTGCATCGTACAAGGGAGTTGCCCCTCTCAAATGCAGAGGAAGATTGTTATTATATAACAATCTCTCTAATTGTTGGAACCATTGTCACTACTCTTCAAGAAAATAGGGTGATCTTTGGAGAAACAATCACAGTGACAAATCTATTTACCAGCATGAATAATACTCAATTTAAGGAGAAAAGGAAGCAAGAACTAGAATACCTATTTTGACATAGCAAGGTGTCTAGGGTTGTAACCATTCACTATGATTGAATTTTATTTTCTATAAATGAAATGCACAGTCAAGCTAACAAAGGGATTTAAAACAAAATATTGCAATTAATTTTGTATACTTGAAAATTGAAACAAAATGGAATGTGGCCAAATATGAGATAAAACAAAGAAACAATATCTACAAGACTAAAATAAAGGACAAATAAAAAAGAAATGAAGCCAAAATAGCTAGACCTTATTAATTGTCTAACAAATTTTAGGGGATAGGGGTCGATAGTGGTGCATTCTATGTTTGAAAGTCTACGTGGAGTGTGGTGTGGGTCCAAATCAACATCCAATAGGATTGTTATGGGGTAAACTAGTTTTCTACATGAAATAAATCTTTTTATCCTCCAAAGAGGTAATTTGCCACATGTAAAAGTTGTTTTACAGTTTCCCTACTCTATAATATGATGCAAATGTTACTATGTAACTCTACAATTGTTTTCTAGTAGCTATATGATGTAAATATTGTTATTTTGTTTATGCCTTCAAATGCCTATATGTTTTATACATGATGTAAATTATTTGTAGTCTATTATGTGTCTGTAGACACCCTAAATTTGACCTCACAAATTTATTAGTTTGTATCACTACTTGTTCTTCTAAATCTTATAATTAATTAGTACCATCCGTCAATATAATTAATTTAAATAATTATATCTCCCCCATTCTTCTAATGTTTAGTTAATTTTAGTAAATTGAACATATCCAACTATTCCTCCTAAAGTTTAATTAATTACAATTGACCCTTAGCCTAATGACTTATTTCTTCTAAAATCCTATTAGTTAATTAATCCTTGATTACTTAACTAATCACCATGATTCCTAACTTTATTTTCCTTTTCCTCCAATTCAAAATTCATTCCCTCACATGTGACCAATTTCTTCTAATTTAAAAATCACACTCCCAAATGTGACATGCACATGTCACTTTGGACTAGTCTTTCCCATTCGTCCACCTCAACATGTGAACCAAATAGTTTATTTGGTGCACATATGTGGGAAATGACACCTTATTCCTATAACCACCTTACCACTTCCAAATTTCTCCATTTGTCACCCATCTCCACTTACACCTCTTCCACTTTGCTAAAGATGTTTCTACTTGTCACCTTCACCTTCTCCCAAGGCTTCTCACACATGTTTAATAACACCTTTCCCTCTTCCCCATGCCAAATGGTCTTCCCAATGTCTTTCCACTTGTCACAAGGCTATGACCCCAATACAACTCATCTCCTCACAATGAATCTCATCTCTCCATTAGATTTCAATCCTAACTATCCATTCACTCTCTTCAAACTCTATAAATTGGAGCCTTCTCCCTTCAAAAATCATTCACTATCATTAAAGAATTTTTATGCTAAAACTATTCCAAAAATCCACCTTGCATACCATCATTATACCAAAATCTTGTTAGAACCATATCCATTGTTGTTATGAGCATTAAGAACATTCCACATAGTATAAAATCAAATGAAGATTAAATGTACATTAATTCATCTCATCCATTGATATGTGAAGGTATAATGCTTGTATTTTGCATTTGAGTTATGTTCAATACATGATCATTTTATTTTAATTTCACATATCACATTTTGGTATGCTCTATGGGACCCATGTCCCTTTGAAAGTAACATCCATTGTTTATATTTTGTGAAGTTTCACATCATAGACTAAAGATTGACATCTTAGATCACAATTTGATGTCTCTTGTTTTTGACATCTCTACTCCTACAATGACATCTCCACCTTAGTTTTCTAACTTATTTATTATTGCAACAATTTTGGTTAGTTTTAGTACATATTTTGATGTTTTTTTACTAAGCTACTAGAAAATACATTGTTTTACTAACCTGTGTTCATT
>BSBK01009882.1:147500-195000 GCA_027943335.1 Chamaecyparis obtusa | reverse complement strand
AGAGCACTGAGTGATTGGTGGATGTGGTTTATCTTTTCTACTCTCTCTCCCTCAATTTTGTGTGAATCGAGGTCTTCTCACCGCTATGGAAAAGTGTTGGCACTCTAACTATAATAGATTTCATTTATTGATGGGGGAGATGATGATCACCCCTGATGATGTTTATCGATTTTCGAGGATCCCTACTCATGAGGAGATAGTATACTATGATCAGGCATACGATGCAGATGCCTTTTTGCTGATCCTACCATAGGAGATGAGAGCATCTAGTGGGCTCAGTTTACTTCCTTTCCAGTACTTGGTGTTCTAGTTGGTGTTTTCTTGGTTCCTGACCAGCGAGGACATGATTTTGCAATTGGTTGGGGTAGGATTCTTGAGGATATGATCGCCCATCCTCATAGATTCAATTAGGGTTCATGCGTACTCACACAGTTGTACCATGAGCTGCATGATGTTGTATATTAGTGTGGGGCTACTCTTTCTGCTGGAGTAGTTATTCTTTAGTCATGGACATGGGAGCATATTCCCATTATTCAACCTATTTCCGTGTGGCACCGAGATCATGGATGTCCTTTTGAATGGATATATGAGGGGATGGTTGTGCAGGCCCACCTGGTTAAGGTGGATTATTAGCGGCACATTATTGACGATATTGATTAGGTGGTTTGGAGACCATATATTGGATGTGATCCATGGACTGAGGATGCAGCTGAGCTTCCTTACATGTTTATGCCACATTGGATGATAGGGTGTATGCCCTTGATTATTGAGCGGTTATGTTTCTTGCAGGTTCTATGACAGTTTGGGCAAATACAGGGGATGCCACAGAGGTTGGCCCTTTATGCTTGAGTACAGGTGGATAGATCCCTTTGGGGTCCTCAGATTGATTACCGAACAACTCGAGATGAGTTGCTACAACTACCCCACCTTGCCTAGGATATGAGAGATCACATTATTGATGCCGGCATGACTGATGATTATGCGCAATGGTTCTTACATAATCCATTTCCCAAATTTACTGATCCAGCAAAGCCAATGCTTAGTATCAAGGAGCAGTCACATGATAATGGCGGAGATGGTGGTGGTGGTGGTAGATGGGGTTGTCAGGTATGATGGGATGATAGAGCAAGAAGAGGAGGAAGGATTGTTATTCCTATTATTGCTGCCCCCGCTCCAGTCAGAGGTGGAGTTCGCATGAGAGGAAGATGAGTTAGGGTTAGGGGTGGCCCATTCAGAGCACTTCATCAGGTGGGTGTGGACAAACTACCTAGATGGGGTCAACATAGAGTTCAGGTTTATAGGCCAATGGGCACATAGGTTTTTACAGATCTAGATGCATAGGTGGCCTAGATTCTAGTAGATTAGGCACATGCACCCCCGACACCTCCTCCTCCACAGGGTCCTCCTCCTTTTGTTTAGATTCTATTTTCTTCACCCATTCTATCTTCTTCTATTCCTCCATCTTCTTCTTCTATTCCATCTTCTTTGGTTCCTTCCTCTTCGGTTCTATCCTCTTCCATGGCTCCTACTACACAGGTACCAACATTAGCACCTGATGTTTAGGCTTTATAGTCTAAGATGCCAGATATGAAACATTAGGTTACGTAGCTTAGCACGATGATGTAGACATTCATGGATGCTATGAGTCAGCATGGGCTACAGGCGAGCTCCAGTTGAGGTCCTGATACATGTCCTAGTATTGATGGCATTGATGGTTTTGGTAGTTGATGATATATGATTGAGCCATTCTTTTGATGTATATTATTTTTTGATATCAAGACATTGTACTTATATTCTTTTATCAGATGATGTTGTTTGTGATCAATACTTATCATGTTGGCTGGACTCTGATTCACTTATTTGAGATAGACATCGATGATACTATGGACTTTATTTTCTTTGATAGGTCCATTTTATATGATGTCATCATGTGTTGGACTTCTTTTTAGGTGCTTTATATGATATGTAGATCTATATGATTCATCTCTACATGCTTTGTTTTTATGCTTTTCAAATGTAGTTTATGATATGAATACCCATGTCTATTTATGAGAATGAGAATGTCTTATTTATGACATAGAGTAGATGGATGCAAGTAATACATGGTTTAATGTTAATGATGTATGAAGATTATATTTAATGTTTTAATGATTAATGCTATGAGATGATGTTTTATGGATGTATTTATATGATATATGGATGATGTAATGCAATGGATGAACTTGGATGTACTTATATGATGTAATGTAATGGACTTTGATGCAATGTAAGTGCAATGGATGAATGGATATCTAATGCACTTCTATGATTTGATGTATGGATTTAATGAATGTAGTGATTAATGTAATGTTAGATGGATGAACCTTAATAATAGATGGATGCAATTAATGATATAATGATTAATGATGATCTAGATGCAAATGCAATGATGTATTAAATACATTTATACTTAGAATATAAGGAAATGGTTTAAATGTAACTGACCCTTAATGAATGTACCTTAATGAACAATTCAATGCACTAATGAGATGAAATTAAATTCCATGTTATAAAATGAACTTAATGCAATGTAATTAATAACCTCATGATGTGAACTAAAATGATTTAATGCAATGAATGCAATTAACATATGGGATCTAAAATGAATGCAAGAAAATGCAATGTAATTTTAAAATGAACTTAATGATATGAACTATAACGATTGATGCAATGAATGTAGATAATAAGATGATAAATGAATCTCAATGCAATATGATTTAAATGCAATTAATGTAATGCAATTGCACCTTTGATTTTGATTTTTGATTTCCAACACATTCTATCACATAATATTTTTGATGAATCTTTTGATTTTGATTTTGATTTAACTCCACCCCCTCTTTTCTCTTTTTTTCAAATAGTCTTTGAGTTTTAAGAAAGACAAACAACTTAAATGCATTTAATCTAGGATGGATGCAACTAGCTATCACTATTCACAAATTAGGAGCTTATATTCATCATTGAGCAGTTTTTGAGACCTGAAATTTGGCACAATCATCATTGGTTCAACCATGGGGATATGAATACCATTTTTACTTCCATGTTGCATTCCCATTCTTGGTACAAATATCACTGATTGAATTCAATCACAAGAGTATGAATACTAATTTTGTCAGATTCTATGTTGCAAGTGGATTTTGGTATTATGATATTTAACATCAAAATATCCAAGGTATCTTGTTGCGTAAACAAACAAAGATCTCAGTTTTTCCATATGTACATGTCCTCAATGATTCTTTAATTATCATGTCCTTAGATAGATGGTACATTCTTTAAAACCTTGAGCTTAAGACACTCATTCAGAAACCAATAAAATATCATGCTTTCATCATTGCTTATCTAGTTTAAAAACTTTCATCAATTTTCTAGAAAAACATGATTTCATCAATCAAGCAATCACTTAGAAAAAAATTTGCACTGTTTTTCAAATCCATATTTCAAGTATAGTTCCATCCATTTCATACTTTTAATCCTGATAAAGACAAGGTCTTTGTGACATTTTGGATCAAAATTTTGCATTTGTTTGATTGATGTTAGGATTAGGATTTGATCGTGTAAGTGTTGCACTTATATTTTGATGAATTGATTTGGTGTCAGATTGATGTTTTCTTTGATGAATCCTTCCTCATTTAGAATAGATTTTCCCCTAGTTTGATATTGTTGTGTTTGTCAGACTTGGGACATTTTTCATATTGGTGATGAAAGCTTTAGGTACTTACAAATGCAACTGTGGGGTTTTATTATGCAATATATACGAATGCTGATGAATGCAATATTTACAAGGATGACGACTAGGCATGAGACTAACTTGGACTTTCAATGGAGCCTGTTTATCGGGTTTTCACTGATTGAATTGATTTTCTCTTTTTCAATTTTTCAAGCTTTTTCCTTTTTTTGCTACCAAGGTGCCTATTTGCTAGGTTTTCACCAAGGCACTTTTTCTCTTTTTCCATTGTTTTGTATTTTCTCTTTTATTTTTTATTTCATATCATCATGGTGCCTATTTTATAGGTTTTCACCAAGACAACATCTTTTTGAGGATCATTTTTAAATGTTTTTGGCTTTCTTCATGTTAATTTTCCACTATTTTTTATGTTTTTTGCATTTCTAATTTGTTTTCTTCTTTTCTATTTTTCAATGTTTTTGGATTTTTCAAGATCTCTTATGACTATGTACAATAAATAGGATTCTCTCTCATTTGATTTTATGATACTCTTTTTCTTTATACCCTTTCATCTACTTTATGTGTAGAATCTCTTCAGGTGTATACTATTGATGGGTTCTTGCAACTCTTCTCCCTCACAATTAGCTAGTTTGTAGGTGTCTGTTCCAAAAGAAGAAGTGATCACAAAAGGTCCTAACTAGTTTGCTGCCCATTTTCCTTTCTTCTCTCTTTCCGCTTGATTTTCAGGGTTCTCTCACAAGACTAGATCACCAATTTGGAATGTCCTTGGTTTTATGTGCTTGTTGTAGTTCCTTGACATTCGATTTTGATACACTTTTGAATGGTCAAAATATTATTGCTTTCTTTCATTTAGTAGCTCCAATTATTGCAACTTAGCAACCCTGTAGTCTTCTTCACTCAACAATCCATGTAGGGAGACTCTTAAAGATGAGATTTCTACCTCCAAAGGTAAAACTACTTCAGCTCCATAAACTAGTGAGAATGGTGTAGCTCCTATTGGCATTCTGATACTTGTTCTATAATCCCATAGAGTAGGGTTTATTTGAATGTGCCAATCTCTACCTGAATTATCCACCGTTCTCTTCAATATTTTTAGGATGTTCTTGTTTGTAGCCTATGTTTGTCCATTACCTTGTGGATAATATATTGAAGATGAGTGATGTACCACATGAAATTTTGTACATAATTCTTCCAAGTCCTTATTATTGAAATGTTTTGCATTATCTGTTATGATGGCTTAAGGAAAACCATACCTAAAAATTATGTGATTCAATATGAACATGGATATTTTCTTTCCTATGGCAGAAGATAATGGTACAACTTCTACCCATTTGGTAAAATATTCAGTTGTTGTAATGATGAATGTATGACCATTTGATGATGGTGGATAAATCATTCATATTAAGTCCAAACCCCATTGATAAAAGGGCCAAGGTGTAGTCATTGGATACAATTCTTGTACTGACACATGAATTAGGTTCCCATGGTATTGACATTTCTGACAAGTTTTTGCAAAGTGACAAGCATCTTTTTCCATAGAAGGCCAATAATATCCTATCCTAATGAGTTTCTTAGCTAAGGTTAAACCATTCGAATGTGACCCACAAATTCCTTCGTGGATTTCTTGTAAGGCTTAAGTTGATTCCTCCTTCTCTAAACACCTTAAAAGCATTCCATCTAGACTTTTACGATAGAACGTGTGGGATACCAGGGTGTAACAAGAGGCTCATCTAATGAAACTTTTCTTTTGGTTTTGGGTTTGGTCCATGGGTAAAGTTTGGTCTTTGAGATATATATAAACAAATCCATACCAAGGTGATTCATCTCTCACTAATAGGCAAATGGTTTGGGGATGGGAAGGGTCAAATGCGGGTTGTCCAACTTCTTCACCAAGAGTTCATATCTGGCACTTTGATCCAGCATTTGGAGAAGTGAAGCTAATGTAGCCACTGCATTTGCTGCTTTATTCTTGTCTCTCAGAACTTGTTCAAATGTTATCAATGTGAAGTATTTCTTGAGATCTTCTATCATATTTTTGTAGGGTATGAAATTATCATCTTTGGTTTGATACTCATCATTTATCTGATTAATAACCAATCAAGAATCTCCAAATATCTGCAACTCTATAACCTTCCATTCCAAGGCTAATTTTATGCTAATGACTAATGCCTCATACTCAGCTATATTATTTGTGCATGGAAATAGTAGCTTGTATGACTTAGGAATTGTGGATCCTTGAGGAGTAATTTATAGTATTCATGCACCTGAACCATGTTGGGTATAAGAGCCATCAAAGTATTACTGCCATATCTTTGCTTCAACATTAATTATCTTTGAATCTGGAAATTCTACTTGGATTGGATGTTTATCTTGTAAAGGTGAATCTACTAGTTGGTCTTCTATCACTTGGCCTTTTATTGCTTTTCAATCCACATATTCCATATCAAACTCACTTAGAACCATGACCCATTTGGCCAATCTTCCCGTGAGGGCTGTTTTGCTTAGGAGATATTTCAATGGATCAATTTTTGATATAAGTATGATTTTATGAGATATCATATAATTCCATAGTTTTTGTGAAGCAAAAACTACCACCAAACATGCTCTTTCAATGAATGTATAGTTCAGCTCATATTTTACTAATGTCCCGCTGATGTAATATATGGCTTTTTCTTTACCATTTTCATCCTCTTGAGCCAAGAGTGCTCCTAAAGCATGTTCTATCACTGAGATGTACAAAATCAATGGCTTTCCCCTTATTGGTGGCATCAAAGTAGGTTGATTCATGAGATACTTTTTAAGTAATGTGAATGCTTCTTCACACTTTTTGTCCCATCTAAATACTATGTCCTTGTGAAGGAGTTGAGTAAAAGAGTGACATTTCTCTACCAGTTGTGATATGAACCTCCTGATTGACTGGATTCTACTTCGAAGTGATCTCATTTGGCTTACATTTTGCAGTGCCCCCATTTCCATAATTGATTTTACTTTTGCGGGGTCTACCTCTATTCCCTTAGTTGAAACTATGTATCCTAGCAATTTTCCTGATTGTACACCAGATGCACATTTCTTAGGATTGAGTCTTACTTTAAATTGCTCCAACCTTGTGAATATCTTTTCTAGAATAGGTGTATTTTCTTCTCTTGAATGAGATTTTTCAATTATGTCATCTACATAGTCCTCTAGGAATTTATGCATCATATCATGAAAAATAGTAGTAATTGCTCGTTGATATATTGCTCCTATATTTTTGAGACCAAAGGGCATAACATTCTAGCAAAATGTCCCCACTGCGCATGTGAATTTTATTTTATCTTGATCCTTGGGTGCTATTTTAATCTAATTATAGCCACTAAATCCATCCATTAGTGAGAACATGGAGGGACCTATTGTCAAATCTACTATGGCATCTATGCTCGGTAATGGAAAACTATCTTTTGGACATGCAAGGTTGAGATCTCTGAATTCTGTGCAAATTATGATTAACTTGCCTACATTTGAAACAAGCATGATGTTTGATATCCATTCAGCATAATCAATGGCTCTTATGAATCCCACTTTTAATAATTTTTCCAACTCCACTTTGACTAGGAGTGCTATGTGTGGGTGTATCTTCCTCAATTTATGTTTGACTAGTCTCACTCCTTTGATGTTTAAATGATGCATTATTAGATTAGGATCTAGTCCCAACATATCATCGTATGACCATGCAAAATTAATTTGTCTCCTTGAAGAATTTTATGAAATCCTCTTTTTCTTCACTAGATAAAGATGCTACTAGGTGTATAATCCTTGCTTTTGATTCTAACCCAATGTTGACTTTCTCCATTGGTTCAATCAAGATGGGTGATCTTTCCTCATAGTTCTCAAGAAAAGTATCCAATATTTCTTCCTTAGGTTCCTCTGTTGGGTTTTCACCTTCAGAAACACTCTTTATTTCTTTCTCTTTTTGACCTAATGTTGCCACAATGTGGTTTTCAACATTAGATTCTTTCCATTTTTTTAATTTTTAACTGAACTGAAGGATTGGATACTTCCCTTTGTCACTTATTCTTGATATTCAATGGTAGAAGAAGGTTCAATCACATTTAGGTATTGGGAAACCAAGTTGTCATTCAAAAATGTGGGAAGGATAGTAGGTTCGATGGAATCCCATTCAATGAGCTCTGGATAGATAAGGGATAAGGGATCAATGTTTTGGTTTGGTTCGATAGGGTTTAAGGACATGGCCTCATAGGAAGGCTCAAAAATTGTATCGCTCAAATCTATAACATGTGCCTCTTCTAGGTGTTCTAGAGAACTTTGGTCAAAATCTACCTCACTCAAATCCTCTTGGGTTTCTAATAGGTAAAAATCTCTTGGGTTAAACCTAGGGTTAGACTCTCCTATAGTAGGTATCCATGATGGAACATAAGGATCTCCTACCCATGTATTTTCTTCAACTTCTTGATTTGGCACATTTTCTAGCACCTCTTGGCTCAAACTTGAAGCTTGATTCTAATTTGATCCTGAGGCTTGTTCTTTTCCCTTGTTGGGAGTATAAGTGTGAATCACATCCACACCTTTACCTTGGCAAGACTCACTTGACAATGAGCCTCACTCCAAATTGTTAGAATCTTCATCACTTTGGGAACCTAGTTGCAATATTTGATCATAAACCTTAGGGTACTTCTTTTGAGTGTATCCTTGTTTGAGGTACCCCAATCCAGTTTTCTCCTTACTATCTCTCCATGACATCTTGATGGGCTCAATTAGTCCTTCCTTTATATCCCATCTTCTACATTATTTGAAATCCTTTTCCATATTAATGAGTAGGAATTCTTATCTTTTGAATACGTTTTTCATGGGCACTTGACTCATCATCTTTGTATAGCCATTTTAAGATTTCATTATCTTCGTCATCCATAGATGAGGAAGTTCAAAAATTAATAACCTTTTTTCATACACCCCATTAAGGATGAATTCATTTCTTTTTATAGTGGATCATATTATTGTGGCAAAGGTAATTGTATCCCACTTTGGGTTCCTCTCACCGGCCTCATTAAGGAAAATCTTGGGAGGCGAGTCCACTAAAGATCTAGCATGTTTATTTTGAAAGAAAATAAATGGAATTAATAGATAGGTTGAGGAGTTTGATTCACCAAAAGGTGAAGAGCATATCCCTACTATTCTTTCCTCCCAAGCACAATCAATAAGGTTCAATTTACCAAACCCACTAACTAATGGGGATTGAGTATTTCTACTCTCCTCCAAAAACAAGGGGTTTTTGAATTAAGTGCTTGATTTATCCCATAGCCTTTCTTTTAATCAAGGAATTTGATGTTTTTGGCATTTGCATTCACGTAAAAAGTGAAGAGAATAATCCTAGTATCAAATCCCTCAAACAATAATAGGCTACTTTAATTACTAGATTTTGAAAAGACAAGGCCATAATTTAAGCAAAAATTGACCAAGTTTTAGGCTTACCTTAATTTGAAGTTAGCAAAGGCTAGGGGCATTTTTAATTGATTTTTCTATGATTTTGACTCATCTAGTGGCAATCGTTCCCACTCCTTTGCCTCCTCTTCAAAGAAGTTAGTCAACATAACCAAGAAAAATGAATAAAACTTAGCAAAAATTGAATTCTAAGCCTTAGTTTTTAAATTTAACAAAAAATGATTAAGGCATGTAAATCCAATTTAAGGATACGAATTTCAATTTATAAGCTTCTACAACTTGTAAATATTGTTCGTAAGCCTTACCTTCTTGCTGTGTATCCTCCAAAATGAGCTTAATGTGTGCTATATTCTCACATTTAATCTATTTTGCCAAAGCTTTGTCTTCATCGTTATATCTGCTCTCTGTATTTTTTATCTTTTTATGCCCTTCCATTAGAAAACTAGAGGAAATTCATTTCCTGACTGCCATATTTTGCAAATTTGAATTACAATCAAAAGTGCTGTAGAACTAATTGAAAGCAATGCAACAGAAATTGAAAGTGCTATTTTAATAAGAAAATGCACATAAATGAAACATTAAAAGTGCAATAGGATAGTTTGAAAGCACTGTGAGGTTAGGGTATACGCGTTGAAAGAGAAATAGACAAGATATTAATTGTATTGAAAGCACTCTTTCTCTGTGTAAAGACGCAAAACTTTGTCATGGATGCACTATTTCAGGCCTTGAACGCATTGTTAAAAGCCTCATACGCACTATAGAAAGTCTCAAATGCGTTATTAAACTTGCAAAATAGAGAACAAAATAAGAAAAATCCTAGAATCTAGCAATTTTCTAAATTTTTAAAAGAATGAGGCTTAAGGCCCCACGGTGGGCACCATTTTGTGTGTTGTGGAAAACACCTTCATAGGGTTAGTTTGTCAAATAAATGAATAATATAAGCTAAATACCACAATTAGTGAGCTAAATATGTAAATAAAAGACAATTACCATTCTACGGCTCTCTATTTAGATATGCTAATGCAAAGCTCTCAGTAAGCCTCTAATAGTGACAACTCTAAAATGAGAATGATATGATAAGTAATTAAGTAAATCAATTCCAAAATAAAATTATTCTTAATTAACTCTGTATTTGCCTTTCTAGCTCAAAAATGCAAGAGTTTTGATGCTATTCTTAGATTTGTGGATGATTTGTTCTTGATTTATGCCTTGCTTTTATAGATTTTGGCAAGGGTAGGGGGTGGAGTTGAGTTGATCACAGTTGAGTTGAGGTTAAGTCTATGTTTCCACCTTTGGAGACAATTTAAATGGATTGTCCTCAAAGCTTGGGACAAAGAGACAAAATGGGTGGCCAAGATGCTCTCACCTTATGTGTGATTGAGATTCGTTGTGAGCTTGATCCATGTGATTTTGATTCTTAAATCCTATTGGTTGAGGCATTTCCCTCCCATGTGGTATTGAGGGAAAATAGGGATTTAATAATTAAATTTATTTAATTTTTTTAGCCATGTGTACCCCTTAAATGGGTTGATTTGATTTAAATTGAACTATACAATTAATTAGATTAATTGCACAATTTATTGATTTAATGGCTTTTGATTTTCAAATAAATTTGAATTATGGATTGATTGCAATTTTGCTTGATTTCAATTTATTGCTTTGATTTTGCCTTAGTTTCCCACATGGATTGATCTTGTCCATTTTTAGTATATGTATGTATGTATGTATGCATGCATGCATGCATGCATGTAGGTTAAGATTTACATATTTATATTATGTGCATTTTTTAGTACTTTTGGATTTCTTTTATAGATTAATCTAAAATTATGATTAAATATAATCAACATTAATCCTTGTACATTATATGTCCACCATAGATGATGATATGGATACCATATAAAATGAATCTTATATTCATTATAAGAGATGGATCCCATATTTGGAGGGGGCGAGAGGAAATTGTTATAGTTTCTCTAGTATTGAGATTGTTATAATCTCATATAGCCAATATATATACGGATGCCAGTCACATGCGTAGGCTTGGAGAGCATTTATTGCTTCCAAGAGATTCTTATGGGTAGTTCTCTATGGGAAGATGTGTCGATAGCCTGATTTCTTAGAGTGGATCTTATATCCCTTAAGCCAAGAATTGAGAATTCTGTGAAGCTTGACCTAGAGGAATCCTTAAGAATCAAATCCCCTACCTTACTAACTTAGAGTAGAGTATGAGTCATGTAAATATTGTGTAATATTTTTTACTAACGTCGAATCTACAGGAAATTACAAAAGGAGAATATGAAGGGACAATTTAATGTACCCCTCATTGTGAGGTAGAAATCCCTCGGTTACAAAGTTTTCAAGAATTTGAGGTAAGAGGAAATGTGTGTTGATGCCATCCTTAGATTAGTGCCACCTGACCTCTATTTTTCCACCTTGAATGAGCATTTTAATGTTTCAAGAGCTCCAACAAGTAGTATATACTTTCTAGCCTAGGTTGTGCTTTCATACAAGTCTTTTATTTATGGAAACCAATTTTATCACTTTGGGATAATCTAGGCTCTATTTACTTTAGTGTGTGCTAGATAATGTTTTTTGTGCTTGTTATTTTCATGTCGCTTGCCAAGGAAAACCAAAATTCTCCACCATTTTTTTTCTTTCAAAAAATAAGTTAAACACATCCACAAGTCCTTTAGCATCTATGCCCTCATCTAATCATACCACAAACTATACCTAGAGAGTTATGACCATCAAACCATGCATTTGATCTACTTGTAATCATTAGACCATGCATTTGACCCACTTGTGATATCAACCTTCCACATCCATTTGAAAAATTTAAACCTACCCCATGACCCTAATATCATCCATGTCCTTTGACAACATTTTTCCTATTTCAAAATTTAAAACCTTGTCATCCCCCTTTCATTTCATCCAAATCATTTAAGTATTTCATCATCTCCCTTAGTCATCCAAAACATATTTCATCAAATCATATCCTAACCATCACCTTGGACTTGGGAGAACAATCCAATCAATGTCAATCAACTAATCCCAATCAATCAATCAACCTTAATCAATCAATTCATCCAATTTATCCAATCAATCATCCAACCATCAATCGAATCTAATAAATCATAATCCTAAAGGTCAAAAAAATTGAAGTTTGGTTAAGATCCTTTAGATCTTCCTTTAATCTCTAGCTAAATACATTTCTTAAGAACTTGCTTATATTAACTATTGTATTTAGTTATCCCTTTAGCATTTGGATTAGTTAGCTTAGGAATTGGCTCTTCCTAAGTTAGTGATCTCCAAATCATACCATCTTATCTTGCTTGAAAAACATTCCTATCTCAAGTAGGAGAAGATAAATCCCAAAATCAATCCCTAACATATCAAACGATATAACTATTACAAAGTCACTTTGACCTTTTTATTTATCTAATAAAAATTAATATCCAATCCTATCAAAAACCTATTTAATCCAAACCAATCAAAATAAAATCCAATCAATCAAATATTTTTCTCATAGTCCAAAGGTCATCTTTCAATTCAATTTTGACACTCATTAAATTATCTTTCTTTCATCATTGTTTAGTTAACCAACCAAGCATTCATCAAACATCTTCATTCTTAGACATCCTTCTTTCAATTTCAACCTTCATATCATCAATCTAATTCCACCTTCCTAACATCGATCCTCATTAATTTTACACATCCATCTATACACCTTATCCAATCACACATCCCCTTAAGGTCACACTTGTATGTGAAACACTAGATCACGACTCAAGAAACTTGTGGATTCTAAACAAAATACCAGTGAGAACATTTTTGGGATGCCTTATATAGAAGACTTAACCAGCCAGACTGAGGTGGAAGACTTAGTGGACCGACCCGACATGTCACCTTGATTGGATAACTTTTTAAATGGCCCCTATAATCAAGATATGATGGAAAAAGATATCAAAGTCAACAAAGAAAATGTCCTTTAAAGTTTCATTAGGGAAGGAGCTAAACTCCCACAAGGTTTCAACACATCCCAAAATACAAAAAATAATTCCAATACATATTCTATGACTTACCCATCTAATCAAGAATCCATCCAACCCCTTCAAAATTCACAAAGTGTCATTCAAAAACACCTTAATATTATACCAAACCAAAAAACATATACTAGTACACATACTACCACCAATACCATGGATAAATTTGTGCTTAATGTCGATCAATCCCAACCTTAGTCTACCCCATTCTCTACCATCAACACTTCTTCATTCACATCCCAACCTACATCTTCATCTTATCAATATATGAACCTCCACCACCTCCACCCACATATGGTATAAACACTTCCACCATTGGAAAACATCATACATATAACCAATTCAATACCCATAATGTGTCAAACCTTGCTTGAGAGTTACAAGATTTGAAAAATATGCTCCTAAAGTTCAAAAATAGAGGAAAAAAGAAAGAAGTTTGATTTGAATAAATATTCCCAATACTCTTTTGATTGATCCATCTCAATATAACATTTTTCCCCACACATTTAGATGCCTAAATTTTATTTTTACTAAAGGAAAAGGTTTCCATGTCCAACATCTCAAAGTTCTACATAGCATGTCAAGAAGTCTCATACACTAATAATTGTCTAAAGAGAGTTTTTTGTAGAATCCTTAGTGTCTCCACCCTTGGATATTTCATGAGTATCCCGCAAGGATCAATATCTACATTTCCTGAGGTAGCTAAAAATGTTGTTGCACAATATTCCTAAAATATTGAACATAAGGCATCTTTTACTGATTTGTGCAATAGAAAAAAAGGAACACGAAGACCTTTTTGAACTTTTTACAATATTGGAACATTTCTAATACCTTCCCTTGGGCCATACTTGAACAACATTTAGAAAAAAAATTCATTCAAAACTTGGTCCAACCATTGTCCCATCAATTACAACTCCTATCTTTATAGGAATTCAAAATAGTCATAAAAAAAGGCATGCATATAAAGAAAGGTCTCGTCAAACAAGGCCTTATCAAACATTGTAATAAAGAGGATCATGCCTTGTCTTCAAATGAAAAACCAAAATTTTGAGCTAAGAACAAGAATTTCATTAATGATGGTGTAACCAATTCCAAATAAGTTTAAAATATTCAAACACCATCTAATCAACCCAATAGGTCCAATAAACAAAATAGCTCCAATCAAACAACACCACAATAAAAACCACAACAAGGTTACAATCAAAATAAAAATTTCATTGTCCCTCGTCAAAAAAACAACAATAACAATACCACTAATAGACCACATCACTAACACACTCTTACTGAACCTCTTGATGTCATCTTTCACCACTTGGCTACACAAAATATGATGATTTATCCTATCACCGAGCCATATGATGAAAACTAACCTAAACCTACTTGGTTTAAGGACAATGAATATTATGAGTATCATAGGATCAAAGGTCATGATACCAATAAATGCATGAAGCTTAAAAAATTCATTCAAGACCTTATTGATAGAGGTTAAATTGAAGTAGAGGGTCATACACCACATTCCACCAATGCACAACTCAAGATATACGATGTTCCATTTCCCAAGAATAGGAAAGAAAAAGCTTCATCATTTCATAGTGTCTCATATGACTATGCTAATACATTAGCTGCATTCAATTTCCTTGTTGGCCACATAGAAGATTCTAATCCTCAAGTGTAATACCTCTCATGCTTGCATTCTATATTGCTCTATTTTGATCAAAGCTAGACTCTTATATGTAATTATGTAACTATTCATATAGTATGATTTTTGTATTGAAATTGTGAGATGTACATGGTTACAATATATTCTTTTGTTCATATTGATATCACTGTTGACATAGATGACATACTATATGTATGCTTTCAATGATGATTATATATGCATGCCGATCTTACTGAAATGAGACATGATGCTATATGATGATATATCATTTATTGTATATCTAAGGATATTTTGATTATGTTTATATTGATGTGGTTTCATGAGATTCATTGATGTATGTGCTAGTCATCACTGTGATATTGTACTTTACTATGCTTAGTTATATTTGGTTCAAGGTGTTATATGATATATTCTCTTAAATACTATAAAATAATATTTAAATGCTTTGATTAAATGAAATGATTATTTATGATATTATTGAGGTTTAAATATGAAAGAAATGATTTTGTAACATTCGAATACATAAGAATGATCATGCCACTAAAACATCCTTTCATTAGTCTCATTTCTAGATTTTATATATTTACCTTTGACTATTTATCATGGGAGCAACTACACTTGATGTGTGAGTGATTTAGTGATGAAAGGTACCAAACACTAACTCCACCTAGTTCCATAGGTCTGAGCATGTCTTATCACTGACAGTGGCACAAGAGATAGTTGCATTGGCCTTTTATGACATTTAGCCAAATGGTTCCAGTATGGATGATGTATTCATAATTTTAGTATTATACCTTTGGATACCATGTGGGTAAAATCCATATTGACCTTTATTTTTTGTGATAGACTAGTAAATGTGTGTGCATCATCTAGTATCCATAGTTTTCGCAATCTAGTAATTTAAATGCATATATTTATTTTATGTTATTGGTTATTTTATTAATTACTAGTAATTTTGCGTAGTGTTATTCCTTTTAATTAGAACTAATCAATTTAATCCATGTTGGGTTTTGGGTTATTTAATTGGTTTTAATTTATTCAACTTAAGTGTTCTTCATTTTAGCCTTTTTGGCTTTGGAATAAAAAGTGAATTATATGGTGGAAAAAGAACTCTTTTTCCACACTTGTGAATTTTGGAATTGTATTTTGCTCAAAAACCCTCTTTGGAGAATAATTTGATTTTCTTCTTGGCTTTGAATTGCTTGCATGAGTTTTGTGGGTAGTGGCCCATTAGATTCATGTCATGATTTCTTTGTATTACCAACAATCTCAGTTGATTTTGTAGTGTTTTGGGTTTCATCCTCTATTTTTGGGTTTTTGCCATTGTGTAAGTTGGGCTTATGCGATTTATATTTCAAAATGATAGTTGAGATTGGTTATGCTGACCAATTTTTTGTGGAATAGATGAATTGTCTATTTGAGTGTGTTTTTGTGGTATTGGAGATGTAGAGACTCAAAAGGTATTCTTATTTTTCCAAGTTTTAAATTCTAAATTTTGGAGTGTGCCCATGCACAAGATTTTGCCATTATTTTTATGGCTTTTCATTGCATTGTTTCAGTTTGCAATCATGGTTATCATGGATGTATGATGTTGAGACCAAATCCTTAGCATAGTTGACAGGACATTTGAGAGACTCATACTCTTAGTTTGAGACTAATTGAGTACTTTTTGTATCATAATGGAAGATTTGACCTCTAAATATTTATTGCCTTAGTATTTTGCCTTTATTTAGTGCATACTTCATGCTTGAGTTAAGGTTGAATTTTGTAATTATATGTATGGTTTTTAAGACTGCATACTTAACATAATAGAGTTATTCTCATTGAAAATATCTTTGAGAGATCTGTGCTCTTTGTTTGAGACCAATCGATTTTACCTTGCCTTTTTATGATTTATGACTTGGAGTCTTTTATTGCTTTGTACTTTTGTTACATTGGCATTGCATTATACCTCATTTTTGTAATGGGATGATCTCATTTTGTGTTTGAGCAGTGGAGTGGAGTGGCTCTCTAAGGTGGGTTTGGACATAAAGGGGTCACTAGGATAAACCTTGGAGAGTTCCTAATAAGAACTAATAACTTAGATAAATTATTGGGGAATAATATATTAACAAGCATTAATATGTCTACCTTGTCATTGAAGGATGTTGATATGGTATGTCATTTCCTTTTGGTCTTAGGATGTATATATGGTATAGTAATTTTTCATCTGAGGATGTTGATATGGTGCAATACCTTGCCATTTAAGGATGTTGAAATGGTATAGTTAGCCATGACCATCTAAGGATATTGACCCAACATAGTCAATGACCATATGCAGACATTGATACGACATAGTAGAACCTCCTTATTTGAGAAGGATTTCTAAAATTTGTATAGTTCTCCTTGTGCCATACAATGACACTCACAATCTTGAGTCTCTACATTAAACCAATGTTTAGGCTTGTGTAGTGACCTTGTGTATATGTGATTTTTTGTCCTTCGATACATTTGATTACATTGAGCTTGGTTATGCCACTATCTGATTGCATGTAATTGTATGGGATGAGTGTTAGCCTACTATCCCTTTTGTGAATTTTACTTGTTTGGGCTATGTGACTATCTCCATAATTATGGTGGAGTGGCCTAAGGGTCCAAATGGTTGGGTGGTGTGACACATCATTATTGGGGACTAACAAACTAGTAATGGAATAGATGTAGTGGTGCATTATCAAGCATGTTGTGCTCATTTCTATCCTTATACATTTACTTTATCATTTATACTCTTATCATATCATGTTTAGTGGATTAGCATGTATTTTTATTTATATTGATCTTATCAAGTGAGTTTGGCCTCTATCATGTGTATTTGATACTCCCTAGTGTCAAGCTTAATGTATTTTGGTCATACTTTGGTGTCAACATTAGTTTTCATCCATTTTTCCTCCTTTTGGGTATTTTGGCACATTCATCCTTTGTTTTTAGGCATTTGTCCTCTATTTCAATGCATTTACCCTCTATTTTTGTACATTCATAATAGAATGGGGTTGTCATGGGTTTGTGTAAGCATCAAATAGATTTGTGGATACCTTTTATTCTTGGAATTATTTTGATATATTCACAGTTAGAGATTAATTTTTGGAGAATCACATTTCTCTTGGTGCTCTAAAATGAATCATTGTTTAGTTGTTTCTAAGGATTGACCTAGTCTCCTCTATTGTTAGTCATGAGCTATTGTCTAGATTGGTCTCATGTAGCTTGTTGGACTTTGTTTGATCTCTTGTGAGACAATATGTAGAATGTGTGTATTCCAATTTTGTGGTGTATTTTGGGTTGTCATGGAACCCTTGGGAGTGTGTGAGGACTTCCTCTTATGTGTGATCACGTGATGATTGGCATTCCTTCATTCTTTATTATGCAGCATATCCTATGTTTATTCACTTATGTATTTGTTTCTTATGTTATTATTATAAAAAAATATCATTGCACTTTTACCATATGTTCTAAGGGTTCCTTGGTTGGGAATTATGTCTAGTATCAAAGCCCATGTTCATATGCTGGGGGCTCTGGTGTACATTTACTCATTTTGATTGGTGTTAGTGGTGTGCTCTTTTTATATCTTTTGATGCTTATCACTATTCCCTATTTTCCTTAGAGTGACTTCTAGGCATGTTTATGTTTATTTTGATCCATATCTTATTTTTCTTTGTGGAATGCCTCCTAGGAATAGTGATGGTCAAAGGAATCCCTGTCAAGGAGACTATGAGGAGGATCATCATAAGGAAAATAATCACGATGATCATTAGGAAGATCATTAGGAGGATCACCAAGAGGACTAGAGAGGTGATCATGGTGGTAATGATGGGAATTTCTAGATAGTTTAGTTACTTAAGGAGCTTATTGCTTGGTTGGGACCTCGTCAAGAGGAATATCACCATGACAAGTCTTAGTTATCTAATTATGGTACAATCAATAGGAGGGGAAAGTGTGTGAGTATTATAATACCCCAAATGGCTCCAAAGTAGATCATAAGAAAGAGAGAGTGGTGGTGGATGAGGATTCTATTCATGCATGGCACATGAGAGACCTTCTTAGGTTGCATCCACCCACTTTTGATGGATTGTATGGTAGTACAAAGGCTAAGACTTGGCTCATAGATCTTAGACATTTATTTTCCATGCATCTATATGCAAGGAACAATATAGCTTGGTGAACCATCCTACATATTATGATTTTTGCATCCACTTGGTGGCATATATAGGAGAAGAAGCTCAAGTTGGATATTGCTACTATTTCATGGGAGATATTTGAGGAACGATTTTGGGATAATTTCCTTTTTATCGTAGTTGAGATATTTGTACCCTTATCTTTTTGGAAGATTCCAAGAGTAAGCCAATTCCTAGGGGGAGGATGTTGTGCCTCCTATGTTTACATTTAACATTTCTCTACTTTTATTTGAGCTAGACTCTTATATGTGATTTCTTTACTATTAGTATGATTTTATTTTTGTATTGGCATTGTGAGATGCACCTAGTTACAGTAAATTCTTTTGTTCATACCAATATCACTACTGGCACAATTGATTATTATACTTGTGCTTTAGGTGATGATCATATATGCATGGTGACCCTACTGTGATGTGACATGATGCTATATGATGATATCTATCTTATCGTATATCCAAGGATATTTTGATTACATATATATTGATGTAGTTTCATGATATTTATTAATGTATGTGCTAGTGGTTATTGATATGTTATTTCTAATTTACTAATGTATGTGCCAACAATCATTGTGATATTATTCTTTACTATGCTTAGTTATTGTTTAGTTTGGGGTGTTATTTGATATATGCTCTTAAATTCCACAAAATGCTTTGATTAAATGAAATAATTATTTATGCTTTTATTGATGATTAAATATAAAAGGAATGGTTTTGTAACATTCAAATACATAAGAATGAGTATGCTGCTAAAATGTCCTATATAATCCTAAATTGTAAGAGCATAATTTGTGTACAATTTAAGGATTATTTTGGGTCTACTTTAGTGCTTCTCTATGGTAGGACCTTATATGGCACTTAAAGAATACCTAAATTCAAATATGGGTCCTCCATTCCTTTCAATCTTTCTCAAAATCAAGGTTGGCCCTTATCTACCTCAACCTCATATTGAGTTGTAATTAGAAATACCACACATACCTTATTCCTTGGGCACCTAGCTCAAATATGGGCTCATTTTCCCAGGTACAAGATGCCATTGGTATCCTGTCTCTAGTATATGCCACCATTAGACTCCAGTCTCATGGTTGGCCTACTTAATTTTAACTCCTAGAAATGATGTGAGATGATTATAAACCCTCTATCTCTCCTCATTTTTTACCCAAGATCTATTGTTATAATTCATGATCAATATTTCACAAGTGCAACCATTACTGTTAATCAAGCTATCAAGTACAAGGACACAAATCAAGTAAATCGAGAGACATTAGGTTCAATAAATTCAAGCATTCATTCCTTTTAATAAATCAAAGTGTTTTATTCCATAGATCTAGCTTCTTTCCCCATTGGAGGCCAAGCAAAGGATTTTTCTATCAAGGAAGGAGATCCATATGCATCTATCTTCATTCAAGTCTTCTCTCTCTTCTCCTAAATCAAACATTATGGAAAATTTCAACTTCTATTCCATGTGGTTTTGTATTTCATGATTTTCTTTTGGGTTTTTGTGTTTAGTCAAAGTTATTGCATCAACATATTTGATCTCATTCTAGGAATCATTTGTATTGTCAAGGTATGATATACTTCATTATCTAGATCTAGCCTCTGCTACATGACAACACACTTTCCTTTATTTTATATCATTTTATGGTTGATTCCTAAATAGGGGTTCGACTGAGGAAAACCCCTTTATTCAACTGTCTTCCCCATTTTTTTTATGTGTAGGAACAAGTTACAAAGCCACCAGATCAAGATCAAGAAGATCATACATAGATAGAAAAACCATGAATGTTTTAGTTAGAATTTCCAGGTTTAAAATGCCATTGGCATCCTGTTCTTGGGTATAAGATGATTTTCAACCTTCTCTTGCCACTTTTAGCTCAAATTTTTCCCACATGCCAGTCTTCATCTCCGCTTTCCAGATCTGTAACTTTCTACTCAATATTAGTTTGTTTCTATCTGTAATTTCCAATTTTATGCAACTTATCTATTTAAGCACTTTAACAATATTAAGTCATCATTTCCACTTCACCAATAACATCCATTAAGTCAGGGACCATTGTCCCCATTTAGCACTTGAGTCTCCTTTTGAGCCTATTGGGGGCATCTTCCTTTTGAATATATAATTATTGAAAAGGGAGGTGATTTACCAAATATCAACTCCACCTAGCTCCATAGGTTTGAGCATGTCTTATCCCCAATAGTGACATAAAAGATAGTTATATTGGTCATTTATGAAATTTAACCAACAATGTTCCTATATGGATGATGTATCTATGATTTAAGTAATTATAACTTCAGTTACCATGTGGATAAAATCTGGATTGACCTTGCATGTTTGTGATAGACCAACAAATGTTCGTGCATCATCTGACATCTACTATTGTTGTGATTAAGTGATTAAAATGCATACATTGATTTTATTTTATAGGTTATTTTATAAATTACCATCAATTTTTCATAGTGTTATTCCATTTAATTGAAAGAAAAAGTGACTTATATGGTGGAAAAAGAACTCATTTTCCACACTTGTGAATTTTGGAATTGCATTTTCCTCAAAAAACTTCTTTGGAGAATAATTTGATTTTTTTGTTAGGTTTAACTTGCTTGCAGAATTTTTGTGGTTAGTGTTTTTTTGGATCCGTGTCATGATTGTTCCACATTGCTGAAGATTATCGATGATCTTTGTTGATTTTGTAGTGTTTTAGATTTCTTCCTCCGTTTTTGGGTTTTTACCATTATGTGAGGTAGGAATTCCGATAACCTCTTTTTTCTCAATGGAATTATTTTGTGTTGGTCTCTTTTTTTTAGTGGGATGAATCTCTTACTTTTCAACACAAATTTGATTGAGTTTAGTGCCCATTTGGGCCTATGTGATTTTTTATTTCAAAATGATAGAACAAATGTGGTTATGCTGTCCATTTTTTTGTAGAATGGATGAATCATCTATTTCAGTGTGTTTTTGTGGTGTTAGACGTATAGAGACCCAAAGGGAATCCTTACTTTTTCAAGTTTCAAGTTTTTAATTTTGAAGCTTTTTCATGGTTAACAATGGTGGAAATGGCTTGGGATTGGTTTTTAGCCCAAGTTGTGATTCGTTAAAAAGTGATTTTTTAATGGTTTTATGAGGTTTTATAATGTGGAGTGATGAACTTTATATGTGAACTTTAATTTGAGAAGGGATTCAAGTTCACCTACACTTAGTTTTGGTCATTTGAGTGTGCTTACATGCACAAGAATTTGTCATTATTTTTATGACTTTTTATTACACTGTTTTAGTTTACAATCATGGTTTTCATAGATGTATGGTGTTGCGACCACCTCCTTAGAATATTTGATCTATGCCTATTCTATGTGACCCTTGAGAGACCAATACTCTTGCTTTTATACCAATTGAGAGCTTCTTGTATCATGATGGAATCTTTGACCTCCGCGTCTTTTATTGCCATAGTATATCACCTTTATTTATCTACACAATTTATTCTTAAGTTGAACTTGGATTTTGTGTTTGGGTGTATGGTGTTTGAGACCACATTCTTAGTATAATAGAGTTATGATCATTGATGAAATCTTTGAAAGACCATGCTCTTGGTTTTAGACCAATTGAGCTTACCTTTCCTTTTTATGATTTATGACTTGGAGTCTTTTATTGATTTTTACTTTTGTTGCATTGGAATTGCATTAAACCTAATTGTTGTAACATGATTATATCATTTGGTATTTGAGTAGTAGAGTGGCTCTCTAAGGTAGTCTAGGACACAAAGAGGTCTCCATTGAAACCCTTGGAGAGTTCCTAATAAGAAATGATAACTTAGATAAATATTGGGGGAAAACATATTAACAAGAATTAATATGTCTACCTTTCCATCTAAGGATGTTGATATGGTATGTCCTTGCCTTTCCATCTAAGGATATAGATATGGCATAGTACCTTTACATTTGAGGATTTTGATATGGTAGACTACCTTTCTATTTGAGGACATTGATATGGAACAGTTAGCCATGAGTATCTAAGGATGTTGAGATGGCATAGTCATGACCATATGTGGATGTTGAGATAACATAGTAGAGCCTCCTTATTAGAGAAGGATTGTTCGAATCCATATGGGTCTCCTCATGACCTACGATGACACTCCTACTCTTGAGTCTCCTCATCAAACCACTTTTTAGGACCGAGTAGTGACCTTTCATATATGAATTATCCTTCAATCCATGTTATTGCATTGGACTTGTTATGCCACTATCTAACTGTATGCACTTGAATTGCATGAGTGTTAGCCTACTATCCCTTGTGTACATTTTTTTTGTTTATGCTATATGACTATCTCCACAAGCACAGTGAGGTGGGCCGGAAGATCCACATGGTCAGGTTGCATGACATGTCACTATTGGGGACTAATAAATAGTTGATGGACCAGATTTAGTGGTGCAATATTGAGAATGTTGTGCTCATTTCTATCCTTATGCATTTACTTTAGTGTTTTTCCTCTTATGTTATCATGTTTAGTAGATTAGTGTATATTTTTTATTAATCTTATTGAGTGAGTTTTTCCTTTATCTTGTGTATTTGGTACTCCCTAGTGGTGAGCTTAATATGTTTTGGTTGTACATTGGTGTTCATATTAGTTTTAATGCACTTTTCCTCCTCCCAGAAATTTCTATGCAGACATCCTTTATTTTTGTTCATTTTTCTTCTACAGCTATGCATTTGTTACTTGTTTCCATGCATTTGTTTTTGCGCATTCATAACCAAATGGGGTTTCCATTGGTCTATGTAAATGTCAACTAGATTTTTGGATACCCTTTATTCTTGGGAATTTTTTATATATTCACAATCAAAGATTGGTTTTTGTAGGATCACATTTATTTTGGCACTCTTAAATCAATATTTGTTTAGTTTTTTCTAAGGATTGACCTAGTATTCTCTACTATTATCTATGAGCTATTGTCCAGCTTGGTCTGGTGTAGCTCATTGGATCTTGTCCAAGCTCTTGCAAGGTAACTTGTGGAATGTTTGAATTCTATTTTTGTGGCATGTTTTAGTTTTTCATGGAACCCTTAAGAGTGTGTGAAAACTTTCTCTTGTGCATGATCACAAGAAAATCATTGTTCTTTCATTCTTTCTTATTTAGTGTATAGATATATGTTTATATACTTATGTAGTTGTTTCTTATTATTTTATTTTTTTTCAAAAAAGTATTAGTGGATGTTTTACCCTATGTTCTAAGGGTTTCTTGGTGAGGCATTACACCAAGTCAATACCATCAAAGTTAAAAGTGTTGATTGCAATGTAGCCACCCTAAGGGGAAGGATCATTGTCCAAGTGGCTTCCTCATCCTCTTTTCCATCCACATCCTCTACGCCCACACCACAATATATCCTTATTGATCACCTTGAAAAGACTT
Source organism: Chamaecyparis obtusa (assembly GCA_027943335.1). Classification (NCBI taxonomy): domain Eukaryota; kingdom Viridiplantae; phylum Streptophyta; class Pinopsida; order Cupressales; family Cupressaceae; genus Chamaecyparis; species Chamaecyparis obtusa. The sequence continues at coordinate 170,534 of BSBK01009882.1, read as the reverse complement.
GTGCATAAAATTCCATCCGAGATATTCTTAAAACATCACCTATCGAAAAGGAGATCCTTGAGGAAGCCCTCCTTGAATCACACATCCCTAATAATATCAATGCTTCCCAATTCCAAGCCATGATTGGGAACCTTTCCATGCAACATCATCTTGTATTTACCAATAAAGATGTTCACACACCTGAACTAAACCATAATAAACCTTTACACATCAAAACCTTCAATCATCACCATAAAATTAAAAGAGTCCTCACAAACGGTGGATCTAGCTTAACAAATTGTACACTAAGATTAATAAATCAATTGGTATACCCTAATGAGGTCATTTTTCTTATTAATAAAATCACCATTAAAGATTATGATGGAAGAGAAAGATAATTCAAAGGCATCATCATGTTACCTCTTCAATTGGGACCCACAATAGTTGAAACAACATGCTAGGTTCTAGACATTGCTCTCCCCTACAAAATTCTTCTAGGATGACCATGGATCCATTGCATGCAATACGTTTGATATTGGGATACTCTAATAGTCATTGGTCTGCTTAAGAAAATCACCATCAAGGCTTATGATGAAAAAGAAAGAGAATCCAAAGGCATCATCATGTCACCTTTTTAAGTTGGACCCACAATGGTTGAAAAAACATACTAGTTTCTATACCTTGACCTCACTTATAAAATTATCCTAGGAAAACCATGGATCCATGCCATGCAATCCATTCTATCCACCTTTCACCAATGCCTAAAATTCATGCACAATGGTAGGGAAATCACTATTCCTGGGGATTCTAAACCCTTTTAGTATTAAAAACTTTGTGAAGGGAAACACACTAACCATTGTCCTCTAAATGATCCCACTACACCATGCATTGACCCTTCCATGATCACTTCATCCTCCAAATCCACTAATTCTGAGACCAAGGCTAAATTGATTAGCAAAAGGTTATGAAGAGTATAACATTCAAAATGAACTTTATGTGGGTCAACTCGTACTCTACCATAAATCCTATATTCAATCCACTCCTTTTATTGAAAGGGAGAAACTCATCATCCATTTCCAATACACCACCTTTGATAGTGGGGACCACTTGATGAGGAGAAACTTAAAGAAGATGTCAACTCTTGGTTATATAGAGAAATAGATAAATAACCTATAAATATCCATAAAGAGAAATTTCCTAAGGCATATCATATTTTGGAAAGTATGGGATGTCATGGAACAAGTCTAGGGGCTCAAGAATAAGGCATTCTTGAACCAATAAATTTAATAGAAAATTTTAGAAATAGAGGCCTTTTATATTGCCTAAAATTTAAGGTGACCCCATGGATGTTCCACCTTCATCTCTCCATTCCAATGACACCAAGGATGAATTATATAAAGATCCTTTCAATCACCTTAACAAAATGTTTGTCTCTATCTGTATATGTATCATAATGGGTGTTGACCTTACAACACTTGAAATCCCACTCATGCATCCTAAACTCATTTATTTGGACCAACAAGGATCACCAGCTCTAGACATGTGTGAAAATGATGATGCCATTCCAATATTGCTTGACCTCAAACACCCTCATGATTATGAACATCATATCAAATTTAATGACCAAGCATACTTTGGGGGAAAATTAATCTCTCCTAGTTTCAAAAGTACAAAATCATATAAAAATAATCAAGAGTCTCTTAGTGAAAAACTCTTTGAGGCACTTTAGGGCCAAGAAAAAGTAAAAATAAAGGACGTATCCTCTTGTGAAAACCTACCCGAGGTGATAGAGGAGGGAGAATATGAATTTCTCCTCGTAGTAACTCCTCACAAAAAATATTACATTTCCATTGAAGATACCATAGAGGTCAATTTGGGGATAGAGAATTCAAAGATCCATTTTTATTAGTGCTTCCTTGACTGAGCAAGAGAATAAAGATATGTGTGTCTTCAAAATGCCCAACACAATTTTTCATGGTCTTATGTAGATATGCCAAAATTAGATCTATAACTTGTAGTGCATCATCTTTGAGTATACCTTGATTCCAAACCAATAAAATAAAATATTAGAAATGTATCCACAAATAGCCCTATTAGTCAAAGTAGAACTTCATAAGTTATTAGATGTGGTCTTTATCAAACCAAAAGATTATGAAGAATGGGTCTTAAATGTTGTACCTATGGGTAAGCCTAGTAGGTGTATCTATATTTTTATCAGTTTTAGAGATATTCATAAAGCATTCCCTAAGGGAAACTTTATACTTCCCAACATAGACATCATTGTGTACCTAGAAGTTGGGCATAAAATGCTCTTCATTATGGTTTTTTTTTTATACAACCAGATCGAGATTGTAATTGAAGACCAACATAATATTTCTTTCACTAAACCTTGGGGAACCTTTTTCTATCAAGTCATTCCATTTGGATTGAGGAACACAAGATCCACATACCAATGTGCAATGAATATTATCTTTCATTACCTCCTTCATGATATCATTGAAGATTATGTAGATGACCTCTTGGGAAAATCAAAGACAAGAGAAAGACACATCACCATACTAACTAGGAATTTTGAGAGACTTGAGAAATACAAAGTATGGATAAATCCCATGAATCTTTGGTGTCAATTCAAAAATTGTATTAGGCTTTATTGTGTTCCATAGAGGTAAAGTGGTGGACCCAAAGAAAGTCAAGGCAATTCTTGACATTCCACCTCCTAAAAGCTTTAGTGGCTATGAAGCTTACAAGGAGAGTTCCAATCCAATGGTATTAACTATGTCAAAAGGATTTTTATCAAATCAAAGCATATATTGCATCACAATCATTCCTTGTTCCTCTCATTGAGGTTCAACCTCGCCTCTTATAGATATCAACATTCATTGTAGCATCGGGGGAAATTTTACCACAACTAGATGACAATGGGTTATGAATTAACTTTACACCCATAGAGAGAGAATTTCCAAAGATTATCTTATAGTTGTTTTCAATGCAAAGAAACTCCACCATTACATGCTTAACCATAAAACCAAGCTTATGGCTAAAATTAACCCATTGAAGTACCTTATATTCAAAGTAGCTCTTATAGTAAAAATTGCTAAATGGCTCATGATTTTGAGTGGGTTGACATTGAATATGTTGATCACAAAGCTATCAAAGGACAAGTATGATTATAGAAAAATTGGCCAAAGCTGTCTTATAGGGTGATCATCAGTAAATTTTACCATCATGAATGTTACCCCTAGTACTCAATGGAAAATCTATTTTAATGGCTCCTATACACAAAAAGGATCAGGGGTAAGTATCCTCTTTATCACCCCATACGGATATTGTATACCTAAGTCCTATAAAATTTCATTCTAGTCAATTAACAACATATGAGAATACAAGGGTCTTGTCCCAAGACAATGTATTTTCATCAACTAGAAAATTACTATCCCACAAGTTTATGGTGACCCCCAATTGGTTATAAAAAAAATTAATGATGAGTATCACACAAAAGATGACAAGTTGCTTCCCTACAAATGCACGGTTGAAGACCTAAAATAGAAGTTCATCAAAATCCAACTTGACAAGATTCTTAAAGAAAACAAAAAAGTCACAGATGCCATGAAAAATATTGGATCTAGATAGAAATACTTGAGAACAACCATGCATGTGAATTCCCTATAGAACATCTATTAATCTTGATATACAATCTTCCATAGTTTGAAATAGTGAGCGATGTTGTTGGTCCTGACTCCCCTTGGTATCAAGACATTTACACTTACCTCCATGACAATATCATCTCACCCAACCTCACCAACAACCAATAGAAAACCTTCATTGCACTCCTCTCATGACACCATTATTGGAAAAAAACCTCTATATAAGTTTCTTTGATGGAACCCTCCTTTGATGTTTAGGATTAGAAGAAGCTCAAACAACAATATGTGAGCTTCACCAGGGAATTTGTGGGGGCCACTCTTCTAGTATAAGTATTTCAAAGAAACTTCTCAATGGACTATTATTGACCTACTATGGAACAATATTCCTATCATTTTGTGGAAAAATATATCCTTTATTAGTAGCATGACAATTCGATACATGCACCCTCCCAAGTTCTAAAACTAATTTTTACATTATGGCCCTTCTCTCAATGGGCACTTGATCTCATTAGTAAAATTCACCCTTCATCATCCATTGGCCATAAGGTCATAATATCTCACCATATAATACTTCACCAAATGATTTGAGGTTATCCCCTTAACCTACATTACTGGTAAATAAATCTCCAAGCTTATCTGGAATTACCTCATATTTCGTTACAACATCCCATAATGTATTGATACTGATAATGATAAATCTTTCAAAACCAAATATGTATGTGACATTTTCTAGTATTTCAATATACAACACCATTTCTCCACCCGATACTACCAATAAAGTAATGGTCAAGCTAAGGCTCCAAATAAAACCCTCCTTAAATCCTAAAGAAAATAGTCAACGGAGTTGGTTGTGATGGGAACCTACAACTCAATATTACCTTATGGGCCCACCGCACTAGTATTTTCATACCTAGCAAAGCCATAACATATTCCCTTGTCTTTGGTTTAGAATTTTTTTCCAATTGAGATTGAGCTCCCCTCCTTGCGGGTTTCACTTCAAAAATATTACCTTACAAAGAGTATCAAGTTGCATGTCTTCAAGAGCTCCATATCCTAGATAAGAGGCACCTTGATCACCTTCATGCTTATCAAAATTTCCTATTTATTTGGTACATCAAAAGTATCAAGCCCCAAGAATTTTAAGTTGGTGACTTGTACTTAAGGAAAATAAGAGGAATCTAAAGGATCGAGAAAAGAAAGATAAATTTGAGCCTAACTGGTTGGGGCCCTACATTATCACTATTAATTATAGGTCAGGGTCCTATCATCTTCTTATACCACAAGGAGACCCTTTTCTTGAGCCTATGGAAATTTTCCATCTTAATTAGTTTTACATCTAACCCTTCAAGATATCCTAATTCTCAAAATAAAAATATAAAAAATAAAAAAATTTAGTAAAGAGAAATAAATCCGTCCATATGTGAAAACCACTTTGGTGGTTCTATGCCAACTTGATCTATCTATATTTTGGTGTGTCTTGATTGGTATATATTGGGGCATTGCTTTTGTAATATGGTGTATTTATTGGTTATCTTAGTACATGGTCGCACAATTTTCTATTTGTATCATCCTAGAATTGTATCACTATGCAATTCTGCATTTAGCTAGAACCTCAATTTGAGATTTTGATATCTTTTAGGACCTTTATTAATTTAAATTAATATAATTAGTCCTCTCTTAATTAATTCTCACAATAATATTACTTTGGGTTTCTTACTATATTGTACCTTTTAAATTATTTCATATCCTCACTTTAAAATGTGCCCTACCTCATTTGAAAGTTCAAGATATATTTTCCACATCTATTGATCTCACATCTCTATTTAGCGTATCTTTTTGGAAACTAGACCCTATTATTTTATTCTCTTAAAATTTTGTCACTTGTAGGTATGATTGAGTTGAAATATTCCATGATCCCCTAAAGACGCCTTGGTCCCAAGGTTTTTCCCCAAAATTTTGGGAGTGAGATTTTGTGGTTCAGTACTCCCCAAAAGTATGTCTAATTTCTTTTTTTCTAAGTTAGTCAAAAAGTGATTTCCCTTTGAGATCCCTATATAAAATCATTCCTCTCAATTCATACAAGGAAAAAGTACATCATATCAATTCAAAAATCCAAGCTATGATTTCGCGTCTCAAAGTCTTCAAGCATTCAAAGCATTATTTTTCTTCATCAAGCATTGTGGCAAGCTTCAACAACTTTCATTGATTTCCTTTTAGGTTTTTGTGTGGATTTAATCTATTCCATAAATATTTGTGATCACATTCAAAGAAGCATTAAACTATCATGGTATAAGATACTACATTTTACATCTAGCCTCTGTTTTGTACCAACACACTTTCAATTCAAGTATTTCTCATTTCAATTTAATATTTGATTCCTAAAATAGGGTTTGACTAAGGTAAAACCTTTTCCTCCCAATAAATTCCCTCTTTTCTATGTGTAAGAATAGGTGGTTTCAATTTCATGATTGGATCTCAAAACTATAGGAGCTTGGCTATAATTTGAGACTGAAAATGGTTGAAAGTGTTAGGATAGAGTCATCCCAGATAACTTGGTCCTTGGAAATTTTTGTCGTAGATGACTTGCTCCCTCCAAATTACCTTTGAATTGTATTTTTAGGTCATTTATTGTCTCACATATGTCTCCAAAATTAGAATTAATATGTCAGTTCTCAGTCATTTTTTGCTTACAAAAAACTATCTTTTTCTCATTTCTAGTCCTAGATCTTATATTTTTCAATCACATTTTCATAATCAACCCTTAGTTAAAATGAAGGATCATTTCACCCACTCAACACTTAAGCCTCTTTGAGCCTATTGAGTCATCTTCCTTCCAATGCAATATAGGAGATAGGCCCAAGTTTACTAGTTTTCACATTTGAACTAGTGAACCCTATTCCTTATGTTACATTTTGGTGACCCAAAATCCTCACATTTCCAAAATATGCATTAGCAGTAGCTAGACAAGGCATTCCTAAAATGATAGGATATCCGCCCAATGTGGATTTAGGAGAGAGTATCGTAAATCATATGGGTATTCCAAAGAATCTAAGGTGACAACTAGATTCTCTACTATTCCATCAAGCTTAACAATAGAACTATCAACTAGCTATAGGACAATAGGTGTAGGCCTAAGGTTGGTGATTTGAAGATCCTGCATGATATCTTTTTTCATCACAATAATGGCTTCTCCTAATTCTATTAAGGCATTTTTAACTTGAATACCATTAATGATAACCCCAACTATAGGACTTACTAGGATCAAAATATTTAGGTATCGTCACCTTCCCAATCATAATGTTTTCTAACTAACCTAGGAGATGCACAATTTGAGGATCCTTCTTCTTTCTCCCAGGGTTATTTAAACAAGATTCCTTAATGGATTTACCATATGTAGGGACATCTTTTATAGCTTGGAAAAGAGGTAGCTTGACACATATATGCTTTAGTTGGTATATAATATCAAAGGTTGAATCCTCTTTTGGTTTGAGTACTTCTTCTAATCTCTGAGAAAAGGGAGGCATTGCACTTGACTATTTTGGAATCTCAATTTATTTCATAAAATTTGGTTGGATAGGTGGAGTAGATAAACTCTCTTTCTCTAATTCTTCCATAGGCATCTTAGTTATAACTGGTGGAGCTGGAGTTAGAAAATGTGTCCCAGACCTAAGATGTATATCACTTATATTAACAACATATGTAGGGTGTTGGTTAGGGTCTATAGAATAGACATATTTCTATTGTGGCTTTCTATTAGGATTAGGAATAGTTTGTGTAGGTAACTGAGTAGGCTTAGGAGAATTAGCATTGGTTGTAGGAGGTGGCATCAAGGTTAGTTTTTATGGTTACTGAGGTGGTTGAGGATAAAAAGTCAGTTGATTCAGCCATTGTTGGCCTCCTCTCCACAGTGAGGTTATTTTCCAATTACCTTGAGGTGGCTTCCATGAACCTTGAGGATGTTTCCAACTTCCTTGAGGCTACTACTATCTCCCTTGAGGAGGCTCCCATTGAGGTGCAAGGTTATAATAATTTAGCCAGGTAGTTTGAGGACTACTCCAAGGCTGAGGTGGATATCCTCCAGGATTTGGATCATATAGAGATTTCCATTTATAATTATAATAATTTGAATAAGGACCACTGAATGTTAAGGGGTCTTTTGGCATACCTTGTCTTGGAGCCCATTACCTCCTTTGAGAAATGAAGAAAACATGGTCATCATCTCCCTTCACCTGCTTGAACTCGGTAGGAATTTTCTTTCTTTCTATGTTGGCCACCATCTTACATTTGCAATCGTTATACTTTTGTCTACAATGAGGGAAGTATTCTACTAGCATTGCCTATGCTTCCTCAGGATTCTTCTTGGATTGCATTGTATCCAACTGAGTGGTCACATTGTTGATGATGTCTTTCTTGAAATTTGAAAGTGTATTTTTTTTGTCCTTGAAACTCTGTTGCCAGTTGATTTACCCATGGTGGATTGGTAACCTCTTCCCTTCTTTCCAACTACTCTAGAGTAGTTCTGACATATCTTCTTAATGTCCTCCCAAGTTTATTGGGTGATATCTCCTCCCTCAACAAGTCTAAAGCTTCAATACAACTTTCATTGATCCCCCTTAGAAAGATAAATTTATGAGATTCTTCATTAAGTTGATGGTGTGTGGATTTTTGAAAGCTATAAAGGAACCTTGAAATATAATCCTCCAAAATTTTATCTTATTTTTGCTACATTTTGAAGATGTCATCTCCTCTCATATAATTTCTCCTAAAATATTCTTTGTACTTTTCTAAAAATATTATTTTCATCTCATCCCAAGTATTCACAACCTCTATCCCTAGACCCATAAACCATCTTAATGTTGATTCCTTTAGAGTAGAAGGGAATAGCTTAAGCCTATGAGAATCAATTGTATAATCATAGCTTCTACAGAGGATATTAAATTAAAAAAGGATTGTATTAGGATCCTCTGTCACGAGGCCATAGAATTTAGGAAGAGCTAAAGCAAGGATATTCTTAAGGTTATTGTTGTCATTATAATCAGTGATAGGAAATGGAAAGGTAGGAGGTGGAGGTCTAGTCATCCCTTGTTGATTCCCTTAATGAATCTTTTGTTGATAAAGTATCAAACAAATTTGTTTAACAACTTGGTTTTGGGAAAATGAGTCCACTAGTGCAAGAATATTTAGATTGGAAAATATGTCAGCAAAGGGATTTGGATCAACTAGTTCTTCTTTTGAGGAAGAGGAAGAAGGGGATAAATTTGTAATTGCATTATCATAGGGGTTATCTTCTTCTTCTTCTTCTTCTTCTTTGTGGACAAAGATCTCATCTAATTGGTTACTAGGATAAGGGTCATTAGGAAGAAATCTTCCTAAAGCATGTCTTCTTCTTTCTCTATGCATGTAGATTGTGATGAATTTAAATTGACTTGTACTAAAACAAAACATAACATTGCCTAAATCTAAAGAAATTTAAAGACAAAATGAAAATAACTAGAAATAAATTAAACTCATGGTTGCAATAGGTCCTTAGTTTGACACAATCCTCGACAACAATGCCAAAAATGTTAGACTTCCCAATTAGATCAATAAATAGGCTATAAAACTCAACTTAGGGATTGAACATCCAGACTAAGAAATTATTTTTCTCATGGTGAAGGTTCATTAAAATTTCAACCTAGAGGAATGTGTACTTGAAATGGGCCAACACTGTATGTGCACTAAGTCCCAACTAGAGCCATGCTATCCTACAACTTGAAAGAAAATAATATTGGAAAGGAAATTATTGGAAATTAAGTAACTCAAATGCTTAAAAAACCCCAATGCTAAAGATAAAATCATGCAAGTAAATACAATAATGTTCAGGATAGATAAAAAGAGAACCACTTTGTTTGCAAGAACAGTTAGTTGAAATTATTTCTTGTGGCTGCAGAAACAGACAAACTTTAAAATATTTACTACAAATGAAAGGAAATTAATTCTTAAATGAAAAGGGTTTACTCGCCAAGTGGGTCCCCTTGGATGAGTATATCCAAAGCTCAACTAAACCTTATAAATCATTTTATTCATTCAAAAGTGTTGTTATACATCATAAGCTAGAAACTAAATTGAAACTATTCTTAAACTGAAAACTAGAATTCTATATTACATTGAGTTCTACTTATTTCTAACCTCCGAGGAAGTTTTAGAAGTTTATTTATAATCAAAGACTACTAACTAACTAGCTACTAACTAGTCCATGTCCAAAGGAATAGGTAGACAAGATTTAACATAGAGCAAGAAAGAAGGAAAGCTACCCAATAAATTATTTAGTTACACAATGAGAAAATATAGTTCATCCACTACTTTCCTAGATTTATTCCACATTAGGAATCATCATTAAAATCCTTTTACCTACTCTAAATGAGTTATAGTCAATTCATTTTTTACTGTTTCAAATACAGTTCCTTTCTCAACTATCTTGACTTGGTCCTATGTCATGATCCTTCTTGAGCTCCAACTTGACTGTGTTACTTCATTAATTACTCCTACATCATGATATTAGTATGGACAAATATATGCAATGCATATATTCATTTATTTTCATAATAAAATTCATCAAACCACAATTAAGATAGATTAATATATATAGATTGCATACTCATTATCATATAGGAGTGTTTATCATCCACAAAGGTATTTAAAAGATAAGTTCATGTTCATGGAAGTAAGTTCATAAAAATCATCAAAAGACACCTATCAACCAAGTACCAAGAATCTGATAGTGACACAAACCTATGACCAAAATAGAGAAAGCAGAGTAAACATGGGTAATCATGAAGGCATTATTTGGGCTCTTCATTTTGCACATGTTTTTTTTTCAATTAGAGTAGTTTTATAATATGTATACATTTTCTAGAGGTGATAGTGGCTTGGCCTCCATTCTATCACTTTATCCATCTCCTAACGACCCCCGTATCCATGAGGACATATGGGTGCAAGAATATATCACGTATTTCCATCATCTTCCTATTTGGGATGGCCCATTGGAGGATGATGTTGATTATTCTCTTTATATGTACCTCCCCCATGAGGGTACCTTGGTGAAACATGAAGATTTTGTGAAAGAATAGATAGATATGGTTGTTAATTCCCTTAATGATAATTTATATTCTATTCATTTCAATTATCTTCCCTCTAGAGATAACATTCATGAGTAATGTTAATCTTTCTCCTATGATGTACCCCCCCCTATGAGGGTATTTTGGAACAAGATGAGATAAACACCTTTCTTAATGTCCCTTTTAGAGATAAATTATATATGGAATTTTATAATCCCGCTTCTAAACTTTATCCTACTCATAAGGATACCTCTGAAGAAGAGGATAATATAATCACCACTATCCTTTATTCTCTCCCTTCTAGAGTTAAAACCTTGAACAACTAAGAACCTAATCAAGTCAATCTTGTCCATATTTTTGGTAGCGAGAACCCTAAGATTATTGTCCATATTTGTCAATATAGCTCTCTTTTGTTGTAATTCCCTTGGTTAATTCACACCTAGGTACTAATTACACTTTACTTAAGCTTACTTAGGTAATTACATAAGAGTAGTTGGAGCATTTCCACTTTATGTGGACTTATCTTATCATATCCACTTATAATGGATGGACTTTTCCACATTTGGTGGGTGATCCACCTTTTGCGGTCTTATCAATTTATCACCCTCACCTTTGTTGCACAAACTTTCATGTCATGTTACTGATAATAATATGTATATTATAAATTTACAAGGTTTAATATAGAATATTTAGAAAGTTATAAAGCTGCAATTTGCAATTATTTGAAATTCCTAAAATCAAATATAATAATCCCAATTTCATTCTCTAATGCATGCTTACAAATATTATTGTGCCAAAAATAAAGATATGTTTGAACTCCATTATATTGTTAGTGGCCAATGTAATAGATTTTTAATCGTTCTCTATGTGATCTTACATATTTATTTAATTTTTTATTTATTTGGATTTTATATGCTCTCAAACTAGGAATAAAAAATGATTGAAGTCAAAAATGTGCTTTGAAATAAATTTTAAATTATGATGCTTGTTTTCTTTTCTAATATTAGTTAGATAATTTTTACTTTGTCCATAAATATGAATAAGTATGTATCAAGATTAATATAAGTTTTATTTTTATCATTATATTGTATTATTTTTAAAGAAACAAAATGGGTACTTAGTAAAATCTTATCTTCAATATTAAATTTTAAATTTATATAACTTATATTTGACCAACATAGTAGTTTTGATCTTTAAAATGATTACATGAAAACTTTTATTGCTTATGTATAATCACCATTATTGATAAAATGACCTATACTAAGTAGGCGCTTATATTTATCTTAGAATAAAATGTTCAATAAATACTTTGGAAATTTAGCAAACAAGGGAGTTAGCTTGCTAGCATGTAGTTAGTACTAAGTCATTAAGTGGTCTTTGCTTAATAGGAATATTTATATATTTTTTGAAGAATGCTAGTGAACTAGATTCTGTTACAAGTGTGGTTGTCGTTGCACCAAAAGATCGACCTGTCAATGCTTGATACAAACACTAGATTTATAGAATCCACAAGAGGTGTTTAGTCTGTTGTCACAAATCCCAAGGGGAGTGCTTACCATTTTTCCAACAATCTCCCCCTCAGCATTACCTGAGGGGATTCAAACATGTGACCAAGCTCTGATGCCACTTGTTACAAGTGTGGTTGTTGTTGCACCAAAAGATCAACCTGTCAATGCCTAATAAAACCACTAGACTTATAGAATCCACAAGAGGCGGTTAGTCCCTTGTCATGAATCTTGAGGAGAGCACTAACCATTTTTCCAACAAATTCAACATTATATCAATATACTTTAATTTATAAAGTATGTCATGAGTAGCCATCACTTTAGTTACCTTAATATTTTATTATTTGTATGGAGAGAGGAAATTTGGTTTGATATGTTTTTGGTTCTTATATTATGGGTATAGTCGATCTTAAAAAAATAATTAAGTGTTCTATCCAAGCATAGACTCTATATCTATGATCTTTAGGCTTATTATCTATAAATTATTATCATGTTCATAAATTACCCTTTTTGAGAAACAAAAGAGTTTTAATTTCACTTGGGTATTGCATTACAATCATGTTATCTTAATTTTATGCACGTGTTATCATTACATGTTTGTATCAATTGTATGACTTTGGATCATTGACATAATGCATTGTGTGCTTTACTAAAATATTTACTATTTTTTCTCATTGTTTGAGATGAATTTGTGTTATGATAACTCTTCGAATATTTGTGATTGAGATGGGTCTCAAGTCTATAAAATGATATCATATAGATAAGTAAATATTGTTTCTTTTGTATTCATATGTATGCTATATGCATCTTGTATTGTTACATTAGCATTAGAGTGTAAAAATATCATGTCACTTAATTCTGCTACTCTTGTCAATATTGCTTTTCTAGGTGTCCTCATGTTGGGTTAGTGACTCTTCATATCAAGAAGTATTTCATTGGAGTGTAAATATTTTGTAGTGTCTTCAAGGGATAAGATGTCAGAAGTCCTATCATGGTTGTCTTCATGATTTATTTCTTTATGTTTTCATTGCATTGGACCTTGTGTCTATTTTGCAAAAATGAATATGTTTCCTTATGTTTTGCCTTGTTATTGGTTTATGTACTAAATCTTTATGTCAAAATATAATTTTGAGTCTCTAATCTTGTATATTTGAACACATGGAATTGTTTTATGCATTTTTATTTGTATTTAGTAAATTATGTTATTTTGAAATTATGGAGGTCCTTACATCTGAGAAGGCTAAATCCATAGATGATGATAACATAAGAAAGATGACACAAAGCATAGTAATTCTCTACCACTTGAATGAAACCTTAACTAACTAGTATTTAAAATATTATCTAAATAATGAATAATCAACAAGAAAGAAATATTCACATGTAAAAGATGCATTGATAAAAACACCATAATCATCATGTAACAAATCCTCACTAATAATATAATCATGTAAAGAACAAGGAGTTAATAAAATATCACTTGCATCTACATGACAATATAAGGAAACTACCATTATAATTATTAGTTTATAGATTTATACCACTTAAATCCTCAATACAACGTGCCCAACAAGTGGCTATTTGAGCTTATGATGTGGAAAATGGTGATCAATGATAGACCCCCAAATTCACTCACACATTGGAATACAAAACCCTTAACAAAGTGAACCCAATTTGCACAACCGAGAAGGCAAGGGCGCAAATTTATGATCTACACAATGTGGGGTTTTGTGGATTCCTTCTGAGAAAGATTTGATATATGGTTAGGGGAAATTAAATGCAATGAGAGAAATAAACTCATATTGAGGGCTAGAAGAGGACAAAACTTCAAATCTGTGTTTGACTATCTCAAACTTGTTGAAATCAAGAACCGTTTGGGATCTGGAACTCTGAGACCTGTAACTTCTTAACGTGAAATTTCTAGATTCTTAGGAATATGCCGAATCAAGTTGGCCTAGTCCCAAAAAGTAGGCCTAGTCCTGGAAGGGTAAAAAATGATAAAATATGTACAGGATCAAACCCTGGTTCTAAAACCCTTAAAAATCTGGATCTAAAACCACGCCACCTATTCCTACATACAAGAAAAAAGGGGAAATTATTATGGGGAGGAACTTTCCTTGGTCAATCCCCTGTATATGAATTAAAACCTTGAAATGAAATAGATAAAAGTAATGGAATGTTGACATGTAGTAGAGATTATATCTAAGTTGATAGAGTATATCATACCATGTAGATGCAATTGTGCTTAGAATGTGATCAAGAATGTTGATGCAATAGCTTTGACTCGACACAAAAACCAAAAGAAAATTATGTAAGACAAATCCTCATGTATTAGATGTTGTAATTAGCCACAAATTTTTGATTTGAGAAGAAGAAGACTTGAAGGATGAATGTATATCTCCCTCCTTGTTTGCAGACTCCTTTACTTGACCTCCAACAGGTGAAAAGAGAAATATCTATGAAGGGAAGAATTGAATGATTTCTTTGCTTAAATGAATGCCTTCAATGAATGCTTGTTTGAACTCCTTGAATGCACAATAGATTTCTTGATAATTCTTTCTTGAAGATGAAATAAAAAATAATAAATTTCAAAATGAGAGGAAGAGGCCTCCTTTTATACACATTTTGAGGCTCAAATTCATGAAGCTAAACCAAATTGAACCCCAAAAGGAAATATCCTTGCATTGGGCCCAGAGACACCAAAAATCAACCCCCAAGGACGAGGTTGACTTGATTCTCGAGGCCTAGTTCAGGACTAGGCCAAATTTGACCTAGTCCCTAAGAGGCCAATTTTGAAATGGCTTTAGGACTAGGTGCTAACAAAGGTATTGGAAGTTGCAACCCATTAGAAGCTAGGGGTGAATCCTGAGATCCAAAAAGGTATGTGAAGGACCTAAGTGTGAAATGAATTGTTGTGATTGGATGGAAAATAGGAAATTGTACATAGAAATTAGAGCCAACCTTTAGTTTAGGCAAGGAGGAGGACCTTAGTTTAAAGTATGTATGCAATTAGGAGCAATGTGAGGTCCTACCATAAGGAACACACTAAAGTGGGCTAAAAATGGTTCCAAAATGAACACTAATGAAGTGATTACATTTTAGGATAGTACATGACTAACAATTGAATTGGGGGTGATGATTTTCTACACCAACTCTCTACTTATTTTGGAAGGTGTAGCTACCTTCTTATGATTAGAAACTATAGAAATTAAATCATGTATGCTTTTAACCAGAAATAAAATAAGGAGGGGAAATTTTAACTAGAAGTTTTTCAAAGGAAAGAATCTCAAATATTTAAATAAAATGAGAAGAACACAAAGTTTCCTTGAATTTTAAAGAAATCATAAATCATCATTGATTTCCATTTAACTTCACAAAAATTTGATGATTAAACGCCAACTTATAAACTCATATCCATAAAGTATTTCACCAACACATAAAAAGAGTAACATCCAACAATACTACATTCAATATAAGATGAATGAGCAATCCATAAATCATAACACACAGTTCATATTTCACAGGACCACTTTCAGATGCCTTTCATTAATATCTAAAAAGTTTCTCTTTTAGTAGATTTTCAGTTCCTTGTTATATATAAAAAACCGTTAGCAAAATAAAAATTCAGCAACATATACTCATCTAGTATCATAATTGACTTTGGTGACCAATGGTTTCTTGAAGATAACCGCCCCAAAGATCAGTGAAAGTTTTTAGAAAATAACCTAAAGACAACGACCCACCAAAGCTAATAGTTTTTTATTAACTTGAGAAAAATAAACATAATTCAAAAAGACTAATTGATAATGACTAGTTCCACTTCCCTGATGCTTTGTTCTCCAACTTTGTAACCCATGTGTTCCCCTTTCTCTACCACATCAACTGTCTGAACTTGTGCTTCTTGAGCTTGTACCTTTTCCCTGTAGACTTTGTACTTAGAGATGACATCAAGCAGTGTTTTGGAATTAGGCTTACTTGTTACATTCACCTTCACCTTATACTTAGCCACTTTTCATTCCACTTCGACAATATTTGGGTGCAATTCATCAACTTCTTCAAAACTAGAAATATTCCCTACCAAATTTCACAAGTTTTCTATTGCATGCTCATTGACTTTATCCATAGAAAAGTTTTCTCTTATCTTATCTTTGAACCCATGAATTATTTTAGCATTGTCTCCTAGCTATCCTTCTTCTTTTCCAAATACATCTACTTCAATAACTAGAAAGTGGGACACAAGGTTTTGAAGGTTGTGTTGAAATTGGTCTAAGATGTGCCTTATAAACTCTACAATTCTTCATAGGAATAAATCTTCCACTCTAATGTATCTATCTAGGTCATAAATTCAGAATTAAATAGTCCACCTATTATCCCCTCACCTATTGCAATTGCAGGGGACATGTTTGAAATCTCTTGAATCTCATACAAGACAACTAGAAAGCCACCACTCTCCATTTTAAGTCTCAATAGATCATTCCTCCACTTTTCCATTTTACCATTTATTTATGTGTACATATTTATGCCCTCTTGGATAAAATACACTCCATCAAAACTAAGCTTCCCCATCCATTTGTCCAATACTAGAGTGACACTTTGGACTTGTTTGATTTTCTTTAATTTGCTAGAGCCTAATCCATTAATATGAGCAATTATGTTTTATTCAAGGGCTTTATCTTCATCTTGTAGAATAGATCGAATAAAAGATATTAAGGAATTTACCCACCTTCGTAGCTCCAATTTTTTATTTTCTTATTTCTTTACTATCTATGCTAAGGCCCCGTTTGGTTGAGGAATTAGAATTTGACTCAAAACATGATTATCTCAAAATAAGGTTTTGAAATTTCGGTTTTGTGTATTTGGAAGATAGTTTGAACCGTTTGGTTGACCCGGAAGATGACTGAGACAATCCATCTTTCAAGTTTGGTTGGCAATTTCAAAATTAAAATTAGAACTAAAAAAATTCATATTTAGGTGGGAAGTTCCAAACTGGTGTATGAGAGGAAAAGGCCTATCTGGAATGTCCAAAATCTTTGTATCCCCTTCCAACATCTTTACAACCTCTCCACCATAACATGCACACACATTATTCCCACAAGAACAAATCTCTCCATCCCCTGCTTCACCATTTCAATTTCTCTGCTCACTTTCATAATATTCCATGCCCAATCTGTCACCAGATAATCGTAAGCATTCTCCAATGAAGTATCCAGAACTTTTATGCCACTCATTATCTCCAACACAATGACGCCAAAGCTATAAACATCACTATTATCCGTCAATTGCCCATACAGAGAATACTCAAGAGCCAGGTAACCATGAGTGCCTGCAATTTGCGTGGTCAAATGTGACTCCCCTTGGCCGCTCATTCTGGCCAGTCCAAAATCTGAGACATAGGCATTCAAATTGGCATCCAGCAGAATGTATGTGGCCTTAATGTGTCTGTAATAAATTGCAGGTTGAACGCCATAGTGCAAATAAGATAAACCCTTGGCTACCCCAAGCACAATATATTTCCTCTGCGGCCATGTCAGCGGTGGCTTGAATTCTCTGCCAAATATGTGGTCATCTAAACTACCATTCGACATGAAATCATAGATCAGAAACCGCTGTTGTCTTTCCACATCATCGCTCGCTACACAAAAGCACAATATATTTCCTCTGCGGCCATGTCAGCGGTGGCTTGAATTCTCTGTCAAATATGTGGTCATCTAAACTACCATTCGACATGAAATCATAGATCAGAAACCGCTGTTGTCTTTCCACATCATCGCTCGCTACACAACAACCTCTCAGAACCACCAGATTTGTGTGCCTTGTGTTGTTGATAATCTCCACCTCGTTTAAGAAATCCGTGTCTCCTTCTGGAGAATAGTTCTTTATTCTCTTCATGACAATGACTGGTGCGTGAGAGGCAAAGGCCTATCTAGAATTGGGTGCAGAACTTTCACAAAAACTTAAAATCTAGAAGATGATTTCAAATTCCACCTATTGGGTAGGAAGACAGTGCCGCCAATTTTGGTGCTTAAACTGGATTTTGATCTTCAAAATCTGAATTACATTTTAGCATCCCAAACGGCGGATTTGAAAAAAAAGTGAAAGTTCTGCACCCGATTCTGCCCCAATTCCACTAACCAAATGGAGCCTAAGGTACTGATAAAAGTTGTAGCATGATAAATGTCAGCTTTTGTTGTAGGTGGCCCCATGCAAATCCTCCTTATAGTGAAGTCCTCTTCTATAACTTTGTTTTCATTCTTTTCACTAATGGGGTTGGCTATCTCTAGGAACCTTCGATCACTAATAGGATCTATCACCACTCTAGATATTTTTTTACCCCTTTTTGGATTATGAGCCCCTTGAAACAACTTTGTGATAGTGTCCAAATCTATTTCAACCATAGAGATATATCCCTTTTTCTTTTCAATGACTTCTTTAATCCAAGGAGATGAGGTATTTGTAGTAGGGAAATTGACAATGACATTTCTTGGTGGAGGGGTTGTAAATTGGGCATGGCGGGAATCACCAAGGACATCAAACTCTGGATTATCAAAGATTGACTTAGAAATATCATCCTCTCTAATTGGGTGGAAGATGAGGGCATCAATTTTTGGAGTACTACCATCGGCACAGGGAAAACCGATGGTAGAAAGGGAAGAGGGGGTTGAAACCTTACGATCAGTAATTTTCTTTGAGAAATATGGGGCATTCACTTCACATTTAGACTTCAATTTTATTTGCTTTCCAGGATCTTCTCCATACGTGAGAGGTTTTTTCCCAAGGGTGTAGATGCAAGGGTTGTTGGTACACTTATAATATTGAGGCTCTATGATTCACTTTGTTTGGTACTAGTAGACCCCACAGGAGTTGAGGACTCAATGTATTCCTTGACCTTTCTCTCAATCCACTTTCTAGTTGTTTCTATTACATGAGTAATTATCTTCTCTACATCCGTGTCATTTTTGTCATACCAAGTAAGTAATTGTGTGGTAGAAAGGGTAGTATTTTGGTTGCCTCATCAATTAATTCCAAGTCATCATCAATCATTAATTAGGTACAATGATAGATAACTTATATTTTATGACCTAATCTATTGTCATTCTCATCAGATCCCTCCTTTGTACTTCTCTCATGTTAGCAAAGTTTTCCAATAATCTTCAATGTGAAGCTTGCACATATAAGATTTACTCCATGGAAATTAGTATGGACATAACCTTTAATGTCAAAGGGGATTCTTGGGGGTGGGGACCGGAATTTGAACTTTGAGAGAAGTCTCTCTATGGTGGAAGAAACATCAAAGCCTTTATAAGTAAGAAGTGACAAAGAAATCTAAAAGGAATAACCCCTTTTCTTCATTTTAGTAATATATTTGGCACTAACCCCTTCATTTGTCTATAGACCTCTAGAAGAATGAAGTAGTCTGGTACATACTTGGTAACTTTTAGGGGTTGTGATTAAAACCTTTAATTCTGATGTAAGAAAAACTATCAAATTGGATGAAGAAGCTACCATAGCACCTGACACAGGTCATGACTTCAACGAAGATTCTCCGTTCTAGGGACCCTTCAGTTTTTTTAATCATCACCCATATAAATGAATCATTAACATCATAATATTCATTCAGCCTGAATTTATTTTGTATTTATAGAAAGAAGTCAAGAACAGGTAAGCCTAGGGTGGTAGACTCTAGGGTTCTCAGACCCAGCCAAGTACCTTGAGTGGTTGCTAACACAGGTCAAGAAGGAGCACATATGGAAGGAACTCGCCCGCCTGAAATGAGTTGATTGCTTGTGCAAATGTTGGCTTATTGTTTCTCCTCAATCAGTATATTGTTCATCCCTACAAATAAGTATAATGAACTGATACATCCAGCCTACAAATTCTTCAACCACCGAACTTCCAATAATGCAGTGCAACAAGACAACTGCGTCCTCAATTTCCTTCACAAAAAGTTCCTTCTTTAGAAATTGAAGGGAGTCGTAATTGACCTTTTAGCTTTGTTTTGAACTAGGCAGTGACAATTTTGTTCAAACACCATTCTTCCTTATCATGGAAACAATCTCAGACCTTTCAACTGATGTATCTACAAATACTTTTCATTCTGGTAATTTAGGAGCACAGACCGCAATATCTAAATCAATTTGGACAATAACTGAGTCGTCAAATGCCTGAATCTCATGAGACTCTGGGTAGTAATGATTCACATAAGAAAGCACCAACTCTCGACAATGAATTTATTTAGGGAACCTGACCGCTTCAAGAAGCCACTATCAACTATCTTGTTTGCTATTGAAGAGCAAAATTTTCCTTTAATCTATCAAGAATTTCTTGGATGTCAGATTTTTCTATGTCTGTATCAAAAATTCCATCCAAACTACTGTCTATTACCGTAGGCATGACGAATGGATAATGTGATATTTAAATATCTGAGTTGGGAAGGCGCAGGAATGTAGAGAGTCAGCATAAGATTTATTGAGCAGACTCATGGAGGGGCAATTCCCACCACCTAACTTAGACAATAAGCTAGGAAAAATTGAATCACGCCTTAAATAACCAGAAAGAAGGAAAGAGTTTCACGACCCAACTTGAATTCTGCCTGCACCTGTTACTTTCTTTCGATGTTATCATTCCACTTTCTTTGAACTTTTGCGAAGTGAAAAACTAAGTACAAACGCTTGGGGATTTGGACCGACTGTACATATGTTAAGTTTAGCAATAATGACAAAATGGCTTAGGTCAGGCACTACTTTGGATCAAAATTATGCATAACTGGGATGGGAGTCGGGATGTTGAAAATTTTTGTCATTAGTATCCATAAGACTAACATGAGAAGCAAAAGAATGATCATTGCAAGGACACATCATCATGTTGAGGTAATATAACTCTAGAGAATATTAATTTATGGAGATATGATAGAAAAATGCAAGCAAGCGTGGATCCTTAGTAAATTCGATACAGAAAAAAAATGTAACTTAGAAAACAATCTAAAAATCTTAATGAAGATGAAGGTTTAAACCCTAGGTCATTTAAAAAAGTTATATTTATCAAAATGTAGAAGAAAAACACTTCTACATAGAATGGTCTAGATATTAAATAAATGCAATCAATTAGCAATGGTCTAGACATTAAATAAACACAATCAAATAGTAGTTAGTTAACCTAAATTAAATGAGATGGGATTCATACATGATATAATAGGAAGAATAAATTTGTAAGTTGAATAAATAAATGATTTTGTGTTCAATTCACACTCAAGCCCAGTAAAATGTAGAGGGAAAAACACTTCTTAAATTATAAAATGATTTAGGTTGGCTTAATAAGTGTACCAAATAAAAATCAATTGAGATAAATTAAATAGGTGAGATTAATAATTAAAATTCCTAAAAATTAAACGTAAAAGTTAAATAAATTAATTGCATGATTATTTAGCTTTGATTTTGTAAATCCTCAGAATTTGCAGTTACATGTTTTTCCCTACTCAACAACATTGAAAGTGGTAAGGATAGACAATATTTCTAAACACCTTTAAGTAATTTAGCAAATTTGGAGTGTCATGCCCTCCTCATTGAAACTCTAAATAGTCATCTTTTCAATTTTGAGTGAAAATATTGAAGACAATGCAAAAAAATGCAATGATCCTAAGATGATGTGATGCTAAAGTGATTGTCTTGTCCGCTTGTTCATTGAACTCTAGTTGTGATCTCATAATTATCCTCTTTCAATCCTAAATTCTAGATGTTTTCTAGATAATCCATTCTAATTAATAATTAGCTTTAAAATAATTTTGACATGATTTGTATTTTAATTAGGTCATAATGGCTAGTGAAAAGGCAATAAAGTTTTTGAGCTTAAAATTCTGAATTCTACAAATGTGCACTTCAAATGTATGGTGCAAAGGCGATGTGGAACACTTCTACACTTGTGGACCTTAACCAAGTCAATGAACAATAAAGTTAAAGCATGTGATGAATGTAAAGGATGAGTAATGTGAGAATCATGAATAAATAAAACCATTTACACACTTCAATGAAAAAAATCTTATTACTATCATTAGTTAATGTATTTAAGGACAACCTAATCATTATAAGCTCAAAATATACAAGAAAGGGTGATCGCTCCAATTCCAAAGTGGAACATTTGTTACCTATGTATTATAATTGCAGAGGCTCCAAAGCCATACACAACATCTTTTACCTAGGTAATCTAATGTGGGGCATCACTCCAAAGCCAACACAACATTTCCTTTGCCTCCACTTTAAAATTCAAAAGCTTTACCTATAAGTTAATCATGGAGTTGTTCAACTACCACCAACTACCTCATTAATTACCTAAGTATATTCTTGTTTCCATCGTGAGTGAGATTTGAGGATTTCAAATTAATTTTTAGGCATGCTTAATATTTAATGCAATTGTTTGACACACATAGTCACTTGGTAAGTTTTTGGTTGATCATTGAGAGAGAGAGAGAGATATTGCTAAAAAATAGGTATGAAAATCATTAGCTTTATGAAATTTTGGGACTTCAATATTTATGCTTATCCATTATTACAAAATCCATGGAACCCCCTCTTATTAAAACTCCTAAAAAATCTAAGCATCGAGACTGCAATTCCTAAGCGGGTAGCATAGTTGGAGAAGGTTGCATGGAAACAAAGATGAGAAATTCTGATAATAAGATTATGTTATGTGGCTAAGGATATTCAACTACAAGGTGAGAGAGAAACTTACAAACAGACACCATTATTTCCTTAACAAACATTTTTTCCCATGTGTAAAGAGAAGGAGAAGATCCATGTAAGATGAAAATAAAGACTAAGA
>BSBK01009882.1:0-142500 GCA_027943335.1 Chamaecyparis obtusa | reverse complement strand
GAAATTATTTTCCCCAAATTAGGTGATTGTTCTTTTTAAGAAGATATTAAAAGTGTAAGATCATTTTTCAAAATGGATATTCCTTGTTATATGTATCTTTAAACAAAGAAACCACAAATACACTTGTTCTTTTTAACCCTCTACACACAAAGTGTTTGAAATGTTCAAACTTTATCATGAATTTTTTACAATAAGTAATTCCAAGCAATCTACCTAGTTGTCAAATTGGTTTGTAAGCATAGATTTACAAGTTATGATTTCTAGATTAACAAGGTATTTATTAAAGATTCTATTCAAAAGAGATATTAAGTTTCATCCCCCAAACATAAGGGGCTTCCCACCACTGGTATGTCAAAGTTTTGTGTAATCCCAAAGGACTACTAGAGGAAGTTCGATACTTAATATCCTTTTTTTCATACACCCCATTAAGGATGAATGTTTTTCATTTTATAGTGAGTCAAATTATTGTGGCAAAGGAAATTGTATCCCACTTTGGGATGTCCCTCTCACCGGCCTCATTAAGAAAAATCTCGGGAGGTGAGCTTGTTAGTGCTTAAAGTTGTAGATGATCAATACCTCTCAGAAAAAATATGATACTTAACTCTCGTGGTCCCAACATATGCACCTATCAATACTAAACACTAAGGTGTTATGGATTTAGATCCTTCTTTGACACTTTGAGCTTCAGGCTCAGGCGGGTGTACCTATTAGATTCAATTCTTCAAAGAATCACAATAATAATTTGCATACTTGACACAGATAAGAACATTTATTTCACTCAACAAAATCTAAGACAAATTGTTATTCAAATTGATTGATGGTGAGAAATGCAATTTAAGCAATGACCAGTGCCAAATCCTAGGGCATCAGATTCAAAAAACATACATCTACAAGAAATCTCTCAAATCAAATAATCCCAAAACCCAGATAAAATTTCTTACAAATTATCCTCTCATTTACATGGACTGTCATCAGATTCCTACAAAAATTATGAATTCCCTAAGATCTCCCTTAAGATTTACCCTTCCCTTGAAAGAAACTTAAGATTAACCCCACTATCTACCTTGTAGATGATGTATTCAAAATGCCTAACAAATTCAATACATAAAGAAATCAAAATTCACACATGAAGACAACAGAATATATACAAGGAATTTTAGTATATTTTCATTGATAAATCTTCTGTATCAGTACATTCAGAGAGTAATATTCTTAGAATCAAAACACTAATACAAAAACTCTCCTTACAATAAGTATTCCACCACCAATTACAACATAGAAAACTAACTCTATATACACTAGCCATCTTGGAATCCTCAAGAAAAGGATGCAACAAGCTTTAGATGGCTAGGATAGTGACTTGTACTAGAATAAAAATACATTTCAAATTGAACAAAAAAAGAGAAAATTGATGCCAAAATTATGTTTCTACTTATAGTGAACTTCTCAAGTGGCACCTTTGTCTGCAAGTATTCAAAATAACCGTTGAAAGTTGTTCTGTGAATGATGACTACCTACCGGCTAATATACATCATCCTCTTCAAGATAGTTACCCTTCCTATGCTCAAGGATCAGGTGCCATGTTGCATTTCACTCTTCTTCCATTGCCTCTAGGTCAATAGTAGTTGGATTCTTCTTCTTTGGTTTGGTGCTTTTGTCCCATGCTTCAACCTCTTCCTCTATAGGCCAGGTGTACACCTTTAAGCTCTACAAAATCTTGACCTATTTGTCCCATCTAGAATCAGTAATAGCCTTAGTGTCATCAACAAATCTGGTGCACTCATTTTCAACTTTAAAAATGTCATCCATAATATTGTTGAATCTATCCATGTCTAAGGAGCCATCATCATTTAGGAAGGCCCCTTGCCTAGTCATCAACTAGTTTACACCTAATTTCAATTCCTCATTTACTATGATGCTACCATCATCTTTGTGAATTGGAGGGAGATATTTGTTGAAGTCTAGGCCAAACATGTCCATCTTTTCCCTTACTTTATTGGCCTTGCCCTTAAAGAATTCCCAAGTTGCATCAATAAGCTCTATATTTCTCCTACTTTTGTAATTGACTCTAGAATATCCTGCCTATGTGGCTGCAATAATTTCATCTTTTCAAAGAAGGCCCCTCTAGTAGACCATATGTTGAACAGTGGCTCTAAAGTAGCTATGGAATCTTTGATATTTTCATTTACCTTTTGCAAACCAATGTATGAATTGTGGACTAAATCCATCTTCTTTTTTATTACCTCTAATATGTGTTGCATGATGTCAGAGAGGGCCTTAAGGGCTACATCTAGCTTATCTTTCTCTGATTTATCTACCCCATCATTAGGTACCTTAGCAATTGACTATATTGCAGCCTCAATTTGTAGGATTGGATGAGGGGTTGCTTTAGATGCTTCTTCAAGCTTAGATTTTATTTCTTCAAGTTCATCCTCTAGTGCCTTAATTTGCATCAGTCTT
Organism: Chamaecyparis obtusa; assembly: GCA_027943335.1. Lineage (NCBI taxonomy): Eukaryota > Viridiplantae > Streptophyta > Pinopsida > Cupressales > Cupressaceae > Chamaecyparis > Chamaecyparis obtusa. Next base: position 140,040 of record BSBK01009882.1, on the reverse strand, counting down.
TTCTCTCTATCCTTTGCTAGAACCATAGCCTCATCATATAATTTTTCATACCATTTTGACAGTTGAGCAGTTTTAGCCTCATTCAAGTGGGCAAAATGCGTCACTTCTTTTGACACTTTAAGATCACTGGTGTTTTGAACAGTCTAGATGATCTTGTTCCCTTCCATATTCTCTTCTATGCTGACAAGGGAAGGCTTCTAAGTTCTTGGGGCAAGAGATCACATTGCCAAATCTTGAGATTTAGGGTCATATCTGTATGCACCCTAAAATGGTCGCCTAGACTTTGGGCCCCCATTCAACAATTTATCAATTTCCTGAATCAACATTTTCAGCTCAATATCAATTTCCTTGGTCAAATCCTATTTTTATCATTTATTTGATTATTCCTTGGGCTAACCATTTTATCCTAAGTTTTTATTTAATTAAAAGGAATAATTCCTCCCCTTTTATTAAATAAAAGTCCCCACTTTTCCTCTTATCCTAAGTTGCACAAATAAAACATTATTCTTATTTTATAAAAAAGGGAAAAAACACTTTTTGTCTCATATGGACACAAAAGTCAACTCTTATTTTCTCATTGGAGGATATTTGTGCACATAGATTGCTCCTCTCTCAAGCTCCACCCTTGATTAAATCTTTTTCCTCTTAATCTCCATGGTCCATTCCTTTTCATTTCCTATAAAAGGAGAGCTCTCTTCCTCATTTAGATAGAATCTTTTTATGCTAATGTTATGCTACATGTTTTCTAGGTGACTTTGGAGCTTTTGGAGATTTGGAGCATTCTTGGCTTTCATATTTACATGCTTTCATAGTTTCATTCTTGCATAGTAGTTTCATTATCATGGCATTCATAGTTTAGATTTCCTTTCAAGCTTTAGAATAACTCACATAGCTTAATAGGAAGGATTGTAACACTTGCATCTTTCATTTCCTTTCATATCATAGCTTGTACTTTCATTTCCATAGCTTAGCTTGCATTCTCATATTAATCTAGCTTGCATTGCATTTCATTTGGATTCTTGGGGATATTGGCATTCTTGCCCTTGTCTTCATTTGAATCTCCCATAGTGTGGTTTACTAGCAAGGTTATAGGCCTAATAGCTCTAGCTGAGAGCAATATTCAAACTATCCTTGTGACTCCATGCTTAGGGAGCTATGGATCGATTTTTGAGACCTCATTCTTGAGTGTTATTGATTGTAATGATTCATAGAAGTGCACTATTTTAGAGTACACATTTTTGGTGCCCACCGTGGGGCAGAGCATTAGTGTTTTGTCCTTAATTTGCTGCATTTTTCGTTAATTTTTCATCAATTTTTTAGCTTCATTTTCAGCTCTTAGGTTTTTAAGTCTCAGAGTATCACGTGATAGTTTGCCAGTATCATGCAATAGTTTGTGTATGGTGGTGCGATACTTTACCAGTTAAAGTATCACGCTATTTGAGACATTCTATCACACTATTCAGAACATTCTGTCACCCACAAGTACAGTAAAGTATCACCCAAAAATATATTATCGCCCCAGTATACTGTAAAATATTGCGTGATATTTTTTGTGACTGTACTATCACCTGTACTTGGCAAAGAGCTGTTTTGAGTTTCCTTTTGCTGAATCTTGATTTAATTAGCTTGCTGGTTTAGTTTGTTGTGGTTGGACAGATTTCATTTGGATTTTGGATTTTGCTAACCTAGTGGGCCTAACAAGTTGTGGTTGTAGGTGCATTTGCTTGAAAAATTTTGCCAAAATTGCATGCATAAGGGCTACTAATGGTTTTTGCAGGGCTGCCCAAGCATAAATACAAAAAAAAAAAAGTGTGCTTGTTTATTTATTTCATTTCAAGTGTGGCAATCTACTAGTTGTTTCATTTCAATAGGAACAAAATATCTTGTGGAAGGAATTTTGAGGTGGTAGGAGAAGTATGCTCTTCACCCTTGTGCTGAAATAGAAAATCTTGACCCATCTTGGGATTTTGGAAGCAAGAGGGTAATTGAACCTTTGCTTGGTGTGTTTTGGAGAAACTTTGAGATAGGGGAGTATGCTCTTCACCCTTGTGGTGAAACAAAAACCTTGAACCTCACAAGTTAATCCACTTTTTTTTTAGTTCTTAGAATCCTTTAGCGGGCTTACTCTTGAGCAATCAAGAGGAATGACCCAAGTGGGGACAAGCTAATACTGAGCTACTCTGACCCACTATAAACTCAAGGCTATCGAGGACACAAAACCTTGGTAGACATAGTACTTGTCTTCGCTTGATGTGAGTAGCTTGTGGGATTGCGACCATGAGGAAAATGTCAAGCAAGAATGCTTAAGGTACTCTTGAGGCCGCGAGGTACTAGTCCTTTATGAGGAGCAAGAGGGATGCTATGAACGGAAGCCCTTATTAAGAACCATAGTTAGAAGCCACCTTGTTTTGCCGCTTAGCTTCTTGGTGCAAGGATTGATCCAAGTGGAATAACCCAGATCACCCCAAGATTACTCACCATATGTGTTCCTTTGGTTGTGTCTTTGGCACTTCCATGACAAAGCCAATATCTATTGTGGGCAACCACTTTGTGTGAGGCAATGGGACATCAAGTTGTGGGCCAAGTTGTTAAGTAGTGAGCCTTTGACTTTTTAGGATAGTAAGTGCTTGAAGTGTTCTCATTGTGCTATACCCGTGTAAACGTTCTTGCATACTCAACATCATGGTAGCATTCATAGGGTTTTTCAATTTTGATATCACAATTGTTTGTTTTGGCAAGGTTGCTTTTTCCCTTATTTCAAGTGTTTGAAGACATGTTTGATCCCATACTATTTGCAAACTTATCCATTTACTACTATAACTATGATTGAAATTGAAAAAACCAACCTCTAGCCTAAAATTTTGATCAAATTGACCTTAAAACTGAGATTTTGCACCTCACTAGTCAAAGAGTCATACAACACTGATTAGTATCGCGCCTTGTTCAAAGAAATATCACATGATAGTTCGTCCCTGCTGGACTATCACTTTGCCTACCTGGAAAGTATCATCCAGGCTTATTGGAAACTATCACCCTACTTAAGGTGAAATATTGCCTCATTATAAATTGTCACCCAGTTTGCCTGGAAAGTGTCACCCAAGATTTTTCTACTATCTATCTAGTTTTGGCCACTTTCAGTCTCTTTTAGTTGGCCAGATTTTTAGTAGGTGATTTACTCTACTATTGGAAACTAGTCTGTACCTTGAGTCCCTATTTTTAGGCCTCTTGGATTAGTATTCTTTGACTTTACAAAGTCATCTAGTGTGAAATTGACAAGTTAAAAATGGCCCTTGTTGAAAAAGTATATCTTTAGATCTGTTGGTAACACTCTTGGAGAATTTCAGTCCTCTTTTGTCCAAATTCACTTCCATCAAAAATCAGTTTCAAATTATATAATTTGGATAAATCCATTCTCCTAGTTCATATGTGCAAGGATACTAAAATACTTTGATTAAGCACCTCTGTGACAGTGTTGGTTTACACCTTTTGCAATTTTCTATCTCACCATCTCTTTTTTTGGACAATTGAGCACTTTTATTATCCTAGTTTGGTATTGATATTTTGTAAGGTCATCTTATCACCAAGGGTCTTTTTCTTTCATGTTAGTTACAACAAGGTACCAAGTTAGTTAGGGGAAATGACCTCAAGTTGTCTTCAATCAGTTGCCCTTAGTTAAGACTCGTCAACAATGAAAGGGAAAAGAACCTATCTTTGATCAATCACCTAGGAGTGAGTCTGAAGTTTGGTTTGATCCTAGTAAGTTGGGTACCTCTTTGCCACTTTCTCAATCAAATATGGACATAAGTTACACTTTGACTAAACAACAAAAAGAAGCAATGGATCAAACTCTTGATGACATTTACCAAAGACATAGGGATAACATGATGATTGGTGAATCTTCTTATGATAATCAACCTGAATCACCTCCCATCAACATAAGATATCTAGATGCTCACCAACGAGGTGAAAGACATTATAAGCAAGCTAACCAAGATGAACGGTCACAACATGAGGACCAAAGCAACCAATCTTGGGACACTCATGTGAATGAAAATAACTTATTCAGACATTCAAGACCAACTTCTCCACTTAGAGACAGCTCATGATATACAAGTGAGAGGTTAAAAATAATTGAGCGAGAAAAACAAGCCTTCTTGAATGAACAAGCTTCCAAAGAAGAAAAGCTTAGACAACTAGAAGCTGAAAGGAAAGCTTTGTTGGACATAGAAAGAAGAGCCACACAAGAAGAACAAGATAGGGTCCTAGCTCAACAACTCAATGCGTGATTCAACAATAGGGGTACCAAAGGTGGAAACAACTCTCCACCATCTACTCCCTCAGCAACCCCAAGAAGTAGAAGGCAGTCAAGGAATCCTTCAAGGTCACCCAATCCTAGAGGAAGATGGACTTCGCAACATGCACATTATAGGAGACACACACCTCCTAGACACTCAAGACAACCCTCCCAACGAGCTCATCATGGCTCTCAACATGGAGGAAATAGTGTCGATTTTGATGCTCACAATTTTATGAGAATGCAACAAGAACCACTATTTCAACAATATGTGGAAAAATATGTTGAGAAAAATAAGGATCAATTCTTGGAAAGCTTGATCAACAAGGGTGCAAGGGTCCCTTACAACTTTGATGTAGACAAGAAAATCAAGAAACAAAACCCTTCACAAGGGTCCCTTACAACTTTAATGTAGATAAGAAAATCAAGAAACAAAACCCTTCACAAGAGGAAGAAATCAAGCAAATGAAGAAGATGATGGAGAAAATGATGGCTCCAAAGAGTTCCTTCAACTTGGATTCCATATGTCCTAATCCTTTTGATAGGAGTGTGAGTATGGTTGATTTTCCTAGAAAAGTTGAAATTCCCCTATACTGACGGTAATGGTGACTCGCATGAACATGTGCGTCAGTTCTACTTTATGAGTTTTGAATTCCACTATAATGACTCATATCTTATGGGATTATTTCCAAGAAGCCTCAAGGGCCAAGCAATGGAGAGGTTTACCAACATTACCCCTCCTGTCAAAACTTTTAATGAACCTATCCACAGATTTGTACAACATTTTTCATACAACTTATCAAGGTCAGTCACCATGCTGGATTTGTGCAAATTAAAACAAAATCAAGGGGAATCCTTTGTTACATTCTTACAAAGGTGGAGATGTTTGTTCTCCCGCTATTCTAGGACTTTTCTTGAGGATGAAAGGATTGACATTATTGTTAGCAATTTAGTGCCAGAAATGCGGTATGAGGTTCAGAAGATGGTCTTTGATTCCTTCGACACTATGGTCAAAACCACATGCAGAATAGAGGATGTCTTAAAAGAACAAGGTATTTTGACTAAACAAAACAACAACAACAACCATAGTCAAAATAATAACAACAATAATAAGGATAAAGGCAAGAACTTGCACTGGAACAAGAATAAATAGGTGGTCAATGACAGAGTTGTTGAATCTTGTCAACCAAAGGATCAAGGTGTCCTTAATTTATCTAGTGTAGTTCAAGCCATGAAGCTTAACACATCCTCTAACCAACAAGAGCATAAGCCAAAGTATCAAGATAGATCCAAAAAGGAGAGAAGACAATTCTCTAAACTTGGTGAGTCTTATGAGGATGTTTTCAAGACCCTCATTGCTAACAATCTTGCGCAACCCCAAGATCCAACAAATTTCCACATACCTGACATCAAACCACATTGGTGGAATGAAAAGGCTTATTGCAAGTACCACAATGGCATAGGGCATGATATTGAGCATTTTTTTAAACTCAAACATCTCATTCAAGATCTTATTGAGAGCGGGAAGCTTCAAGTTGATGGGTTGAACACCAATGCAGACCATAAGGCATTTAAAGAGCCTTTGCCCAAATATGAAAAGGGGGAAACCTCTAAATCCAAAGATGGCAAGGCTATAATTAACTATAGCTACACGTCTATGGGGAATGTCATCAATATGCTTGAAGTTGTGGATGACAATGTTAACATGATGAGGGGAAAAGACCTCTATGGTTATGATGTGGATTCTCCTCCCATATTTGATGAAGGACCCATTGTTGTGCTTAGAGGTCCTCACTCTCGAAGGTCATCCCAACCTCTTAATGCTGTCACTAGAAGCCAAGCTTAGGGTCCTGTGGTTATTAGAGGTCCTAATTCCAATCAGTCTAACAAGCCCAAACAAGTGGCATCTAAAAATTTCACCAAATTAGCAGTCAGTCCTGACATGAGCTATAATCTTGTTGACCAATTACAAAGAACACTAGCTCAAATTTCAATTTTTGAACTCCTAGAGTTGTCCCCAAGACATAAGTGTATCCTTGAGGACGCTTTGCGTGCAGCCAATGTTCCCAACAACATAGATATTGATCAATTCCAAAACATGGTGAATAACCTTGCTAGCCCACATTACCTAACATTTTCAGAGGAGGATGACAAAGGTTTGAGCCATCCACACAATCTTGCCCTTCACATTGAGGTCATGATCCATAAAACCTGTGTCAGACATGTGTTGATAGATGGGGGTGCTGGGCTCAACATTTGTTCTTTGAGTCTATTGAAAAATTTGGGATATTCTGAGCAAGTGATTGACACAAGGAAGAAAATCACAATAAAAGCCTATGATGAAGCAGAGCGAAGCTTCAAAGGTCTAGCCATTCTTCCTGTTAGAATTGGTCCTGTTGAAAAGGACATTTTGTTCCAAATTGTTGATGCTGGTCCTTTGGCATATAACATCCTACTTGGTAGACCATAGATCCATGATATGCAAGCTGTACCATCCACCTACCATCAATGTGTTAAGTTTCCCTATAATGGAGTCGAAGTATGTATACCTAGAGATAGCACATTGTCTATAAATGCAATTTCAGTAGGGACTCATGTTCCCTTAAATAGAGCAGTAGAAAATTTTGATGCAACTCTTGAGCAATGCAAGAATAAGTTCAAATCCATAAACCTTGGTATGGGAGATTATCAACTTGAATCCTTTACAAAAATGCCAGTCTCACCTAGGTCCTATGGAAAACCGTCACAAGAGAAGAGACCTTCATCTCTAGCCATGACCTTGTTTGGTACATTTGTAGAATCCTCAGTGCCCATACAGGATGAAAAGGAAGAAGTGGCTGTTAGAGATTGGATTTACAAAGAAGAGAAATATAAGCACAATGAAAATTTTTCCCCATCTCCTAAATTTTATGGGAGAGGATACACTTTGGTTAAGAATATGGGCTACTGAGGTCATGGTCCTCTTAGCCACAAATTAGATGCTAAGGCTGAACCACTCAATCATGCTCTTTTTGGTCGTAGGACTAAGACAATGGTTGGCCTAGGTTTTGATAATCAAAAGAAGAAAACTGCTCCTATCCTAGTTGCGGCGGATAGTGATGATGATTCAGACTACATACCCAATTTGCAAAATCAACAAGACATGTGTGAAGATTGGGTCCCTTCCACAAATCTCCTTTGGGGAGATTCAGATGATTCAACAACTGCAAACACAAATGCACGAGAAGGTGATACCCTTCATAACCTTGAAGCTTCTACATCAAGGTGTCCCAAGCCTTCTTGGTGTAAACATCCCAGTAGAGATTCAGAAAATAACTCACATGAGTACGAATGGGACTCTCTCTCTGATTGTTCCACAATTGACACTAGTAAATTTTACCTTAAATTTTGACGAGAATTAGTTGAATTTTCTACAACAATTGGTCGAATAAAAGACTAAAACTGTCGTCGATCTTTTTTCGTTGAATTTTCTACATGTTGATTAATAGTAAAAAATTTGACCATACTACTGGTCGAATTATCGACTGCAACAATCCATTGGAACTGGAAGCATTGCCATTGATTTAATTGGTGCAATAGTCAAAATTTTGACCATATGACTAGTCAAATTATCCACCAATGTTTGTAGAAATTATCATTGAATGCATAGCATTTTGGTCGAGTAAAATGGTTCATTAGTCACAATTTTGACTATATAACTGGTCGAATGCATAGCATTCTGGTCGAGTTTAGTGCTGTGCAATGGTCAAAATTTTGGCCAATACTAATTTTTTTTTAAAAAAATGTTTATTAATTACACAGCTTACGCTGAATGGGATGCCTAATACCACCTCAGCCTTTTGTTTCCTCAAAAGTGTCAACAGTGACATCATTCAATGCATATTTTAAATAAAGTTGATGTCAGTATGCTTTTTATATAGATCCTCTTAGATGCAAGTAAAATAGGTTTTTCTGAAGTCCTATGAATTTTTTTAAAACATTCTTATCATGTATAATGTTTGTTTTATCTATACGCTCTATATTTGACATAAAATAACAAAATGAATTTTTTTTCTCTTTTTACAAATAGTAAATTGCTATTCAGATTAAGATCTTTTACCAAGTTTTCCCAATTTTAAACCCATTCCATTTATACTTTTAGTATGCTATGTCTATGCTATGCAAATGGAATGCAATATGAGTACATTCAATAAAGTTACTAGGATGAAGCTCAGTTCACTTGTGTGATCAGTAGGCATACCGAATAATGGCCCAAAATACAAGTGTACCTCCTACATCAAATCCTGTCAATTAAGACAGCAACTGCAAACCCTTAGAAGTAGCATTGCGATTATATAGCAGTATCAAAAAATAACAACTTACCATTATACCCATGTTGCTGAATGATGGTAACCAGTGAATCAAACTATTCCATATCATCTGCCAATAATCTTTAGCCTGCAATACATTTCTTAGGGAATGTTATGATAGTATTTCTAAAATTCTTCAACTTCAAGTGTGTGTGGAACACAGGGCATACTTCAAACATGTTAACTATGCTCAATGTAAAGACATAAAAGAAGAAAAGAATTTCCAATTTGTACAATAATATTCCAGTCCTAAGAGTCTCTATATAAATAAAAGTAATTCTCACAAAATTTGGCAAAGGAAATTAAAATATGCTCTTCTATATAATAGCTCAGACTAAAGACAAAGAGCTTATGAGGCCTCATTGACTTTGTAGATGGTACATTCATTGACAATATATTGCATAACAGGTTCTCGATAATGGTCTGCGCATCTCCTACATCCTAAATGTGAGATCATGCACCTATTAGGGAGGATAGCTATCAAAGGTCTAGATGTAAGAGCCCCTACCAGGATATTTTGTTCCAAACTTGCAATGTTTCTGATTTTTAGCTAGATGGAATTTTGTTTAACACTCTATGTACAACAATATATTAAGAGTTTCTGAAAGCAATCAAAAGAGTTGCAAATAAAATTTTGAGTCATGTATGCATCACCAAATCATGCCAATGTTCAAAGATATTTTAAGAGACATTTTCTAAAGATGTTTGGAACCTAGAGGTATCTTTTTTTAAGGATACCTAGAACCTAGCACACACTTAAAGGTGCCAAAAGCATGTATTCCAAACTATGACAAATGTTTTAGTGCATGTTTTCTTCTTTGATACTATGCAAATTAATTTAGATAACCCTATTGTATATTTAGTGGGTCACCTTAGTACCATATTGATCCTCATCTAGGTCAAAGATGTTAGAAATATTCTTTAAGAATATTATGCCATAATTCCTTGCTAAAAGTAAATGAAATAAAGTTGTTGCACTTGATGGTATTCTTTCAAAAAATTTATAGCATAATGTCTTGCCAGAAGTAGAGCCATTATACTTGATAACATAGATGTGTTTTAGTGAAAAGTAATTCACTGTGGTTCCCAAAATAACCCTAATGCCAATGTTTGAATCTATTCATTCCAAAGAGAATTCATTGTTCAAAACTGTCTCTTTTCGACCAATACTAACTTTTGTTTTAAAAAAAATGTTTATTAATTACATAAATGAAAGAATAACGAGTCGAAGTTCTATTGTATCATTCCTAGTGCTACATCGGTGGTCTATAGTATAATATTGACATGCCATTTTCTTTATGATTGCAGCTTGAACATTGTAGGGAGTTGGAGGTGTTAGTGTCTGGAAATAATTATGAACTATGCCGAGGGAGAGTAAAAAATAAATATCTCAGCAAAAGGAGCTATGTATAAGGTTTTGATCTTGTAGAGCTTGTACTATGATTGAATGTATTTATCAGTTTTACATCTTTCAGAGAATTTTGCTTGTAATTTGTAGGAGTTTTTAAGCACATACCAATTTGGAGGAAATCACCAAGATACCATGATTCTCATCTCAATTGTACTAAAACTGTATTCATATATTCCAATTTCAAATCTGTTAGAAAAAATTTCAAATGCTTTAAACATAATAAAATTGATTTCTAAATCCTATATTTCTTTTTCATTAAGGCTTGAATTATATTGACGAGTCATGTTCTACTTCTAAATTTGGAATGCCTCTAGTTAGAGCTGTTTTAAGACCATGAAAATGGGATACGTCCTCAACCATCTTATGATTATTACTTAAAAAAATCAATAGGCATAGAATGCATCATCATTAAATTGAAATATCCAATGGTTATTCTCCGTATAGCAGTTATTCTCCAATTTTATGTTTACAATGTCCTTAAAAGGACTCAAAAACTTGATTGTAATGGACTAAAGTGTCCAAGCTTCAATAATGTTTTGAGAAGTATAGAATGGGCATGGGATAGGTCTAGATATTAGAATAAGGGTTAAATATCAAAATAAGGCCATTTTGTTATTCAAATATTTAAAAACAAACGGCTATGCATGTAATTGGAGGGAATTAGTGTTAGGATGTTTCTAGGCTTAAATTAAGCATCCAACTGATGAGAGTTAGTTAAATTAGTTTTGGGAAGTTATATTATTCTATGGGAAGTCTTATATATGTAAGAGGAACTCTTTGTTATGAGCAGGGGAAGACTGGTGCGTGTACCGGTGAATGAACATCAATACAAACCTTTTATTTTCTACAATTTGATTCCATTTTGGAACCTTCATTTTGATCAGTTAGGTATCTAAATGATTTGGTAGGGCTTTGTTAACCAATTTATCTATTATTGATGAGATTCGAACTCTTGCAGTGATTTACTGTCGCACCAGTTGTAGTTACACTAGTCATTCTATATTTCAATTTGCGGTTATAGTAGAGTTTAGGGACAATGTGGATCATTCCATGAATGTTCAGGCCAAATATTCATGGAATGATAGTTTATAACTTGTATTATAGACTAATTGACATTTCATATGTAGCGTTGAGTGGAGAGAAGGCGTGCATAGTCAAAACAGTGGAAAATTACAATGAAATTGAGTGTTAAAGTATAGCAGTGATTGATTTATCCAAATAAGGAGTGGATTGTATGTTTGCAAACATATTAGAATGTTGTATGAATGGTGTTTTGATCATCAATTTGATGCAGGAATGTGAGGAGATAGAACTGTGAGAGAGCCCTAATAAACAAGGGTTTGGGGTCTCAAATTGGGGATTTTGATGTTGCAGAGCGTTGGGAGTTAATTGCTTTTGGATTGGGTTGATTTAAGACATAAGAAGCCACTGTCCAGGAGTTGGAAGTGCCAGGTGGATTCTTTCACATAATTCCTTTGAAAATTTGGTCAATTTTGTGTATTGAAACAGGGCAACTGTTAAGAACAGGGGTAATGGTCCAAAGTAACTGTATGAAATCTTTTGACATGTTGTAGAACTCAGTAAAGGGTATCTAGAAAGGTCATTTTCCTATCAAGAGTCTTGAGGAAAAGTCAAGTTATTCTTATTCTAAGTCTGCAGTAGTAGTCCAAAGGGTCTCTGGGATAGTTTGTGAGAACCTTGATAATATGGAGTATGGGAATTGAGTTGGAGTCTTAAAATTTTTTGAATCTAAGTCATTGGAAGCCTAGGAAACCAAATTTATCCTTTAGGGGTCTTGGAGATAGTCTTGACAAGTTTGATCCTTGAAACAATTGAGGGTTTAGGTAGGCTAGAGTGCCTAAACCTCTGAAATTTAATAAGTCTACTTGTGTATTTGATACCACCACCCTAGTTTAGCTTTGAAAATCCAACTTGGTGCCCTTCATTGCTTAGTCTTAAGGACTTACTAAAACAATAACACTTGCTCCTTTCTTGGATAAGTTTTGAGATGGAAGCTATTATTTTAAAAATGAGGATGTGTTTTGGATTTTTTTTTCCTTTAGTAGTGAAAAGCGATATTTCTTGTTCCTAAGAAAAGTGGCTGTCTAATTTATCAATGTGATTTAATAGTTTAGCAAAAGAAGTAATAGTTTAGCAAAAGAAGTAATAGTTTAGCTGCTTGTGGCCAGAATCTTAGTTCCTTCTAGCAGATTCGTGCTTATCAAATAATTGTGGAGCTCCAAGAAATAATTAATGGTGTGCTGAAAGGACAAAATCTTACCACAGTTGCACTATGCTCTTGACACTTGATTACTGTAGGCTTAGATCAGGAACAGAAAAACATTCTAAAATTTCTATATGGAATCTGGATTCATCCTGCTGTACTAGTGACGTATTTGAAGAAAAATCATATCAAAGATTTTCTTGTCTTAATAATTTTTCATGCCTGGAACAATGACAAATTTTCCACTCGAGTTTAAGTGACATGATTTATTTACTCCTTTGACAGTAGTAGAATTTCTATGAATTAAAACTACACTAGTTTAGTTCTTACAACAAAAATATTCAAAGCGTATGTATTAAAACTACACTAGTGTTCTTACAACAAAAATATTCAAAGTGTATGCATTAAAACTACAAGTGAGAAAGGACCAAAGACACAACAAATCACTCTTTAGTCCAAACTTGATGCCTTCCAAACATAATGGGGTCCCATGTGGACTTGGTGGTATTAGAAATCAAGTCAACTTAGTGAAGTATTTAACATGTTGAAGGTGGCTTATAAGATCACCGATCTTGCAAAGTGGAAATAGTTCTTTGAAGTGGTTTTGTTTAGAGCACGATAATTGGTGACTAATTGGCACTACACTAATGTGGTATGTGTTTGGGTTTTATCTTGACCAAAATGTACATAAAAGCATCAGAAATCAATGCTTTGATACTCTATGATATTGATCAAAATTTTTAGACTCAAATCCTACAAAATCAAAGCTATAAAAGTGCAATCTATTTTCTTCATATATTGAAATTGAAACAGATGTCACTATTTTCTTTTACATTTGGTGCTCATAAATCACACAATAAGAAAAGAGAGAAAACACTTCCCAATAATTAGATCAAATATTGCAGATTTGGGTGGTAGGTTCACATCCTGAAAGGAGTGAAGCTGCATCCTTAGGAGTCTTGAAGTCAAAGGGGTGATAGAGTTCCTTTGTTGGGGTAGGGCTAATTAGGCCTAAATGGTGTGCAATCAGTAGTAGAAATGTTCACCAGTCAAGAGATGAAAGCTTGAGATTGATAGGGGTTAAATAACTATGAAAAGAGTATTAGAAAATATAAAGACATTACCAGGGTGTTTGGGAAAGTTTCATGAAATTTGAAGATTATAGTGTTGACAGGGCTACTAGCCAGGCCTAGAAGGGCTAAAGTGTGAAATGGTAAGAGCTGAGTTGTTTGGAGTTGGTGAAGAGTTATATCATGATAGATAGACCATGATAAGATGATCCTAGGTGTTAGGGTCAGTGTGAGAAGCTTGGTTGAGATTTTGGTATGGTGGAGGTGCTAGGTGCACTAGGTGGCCTAGAATGGAGTTGGTGAAATGAGGGATTGAAACAAGGAAGTGGGAAGATGAACTTGTGTAGATTGGTTGTGGGAATGAACTACAAAGTTAGAGAACTCTATTTGATCTTTGAGTAGAACTGACTCCTTGAGTTGATTCCAAGTTTCTTGTTGAATCCTCGAGTTGAGTTAGCCTACTTAAGGGGATAGTGGAGGGCTTCAAGTTCAACATCAAAATATTGAAATGTCAAATGATAAATCATAACATCAAGTTCAAGTAAAGGAAATAGAGCCTGTATAGCCATATTTGTTTGTCATACCCTTTTTGCAAGGAACTAAAAAATTATTCAAATTAAACAAGTATGAACTATAAGAGACTAAGAAAGAAGGCAAAGGTGTTACCTCACTAGGATGATAGTAATAATGATACAAAGAACCATGAAGAATAAATCCAAGGAGACCAGATCTGAACATCCGGGTTCAATCAAATTCAAAAATTGGTTTGCCTTCATAGCATTGTCAAGTCAACAACATGAGCATTATTTTGTGTCTAGAGTGTCATCAATGTTTTTAAATGTAGAATGAAATGGTTGTAAGTATGCATTTCTGCCACATGAAAATGATTTTGAGATACAGACCTGTGCAATCCAATCTCCCAAGGAATAGATAGCACCACTTATCGCCATCTTTGCCAAAACAAGATTTGTCATAAAGCGATGTTAGAATAGTTACTAAAATGGTCATAAATTATGTTCTTATAGTAAAAGAATACTTTGAATTAAGAAAAAAAACTACACAATATTAAAACATGACATTGTACTTTAGAAACTAAAAAGGTACCTGTAACAAAGAACTTCATTTTGACTTGCTAAGTGGTTGTCACTATTAACTCTAAGCTTGTCTTTAAAGTTTGAGCTTCACTTGGTTTTGAGAATAGTTTAATATTCTCTACTAAACAAGGCCAACCATGTGAAGGTGGAAGCTCATTTGGCCGCTCCCCCCCCCCCCCGCTGCCCCCCAACATCACTCTAAATTCCCCATTAACATTTAATAACATTCATTCATCCATTTTTGAAATATAACATTCAATCATTATAATCACATGATAACATTCATTAACACATAAAATTCATTAACACACAACATTCATGAATAATTCATTAACACAAAATTCATTAACACACAACATTCATGAATAATTCATTAACACATAAAATTCATTAAAACACAACATTCATGAAGAATTCATTAACACATCATTCATCAACATTACTAGTACAAAATTACATCCATTAAGACAACATTCTTTCATTAGCAAAAAATGTTAATTACAATCATTTCTTTTTGGGTTTCTTGCTATTTTTTTTAATCATGTAATTTCTAAGAGGAAGATCAATGTCATCCTCATTCCCCTCCTCTACTGATTCTAATTCCAACTCGTGTCTCCTCCTCATCTATTCAAGAACACGAGGCCGCTATGCCAAAGGGGGGTTCGCTGCAATAACAACTACTTCATGAGTTAAATTCACACCATTTTATATTAGTGAATTACAAGTATTTATTTAAGTAAAAGAACTATAAATCAAAAAATTAATTTAAAAGAACAAAACATAGATTTTCTTTACCTGAATGTGCCACATGATCTACATGGTGATCAGTCTGAACATCCTTTAGCACTCATTCAGCATGACATGATTCTGTATCCTCTAAAATATACACAAAAAGGTTACACCAAATTCAATTTAAGATGTTAAATTGTATTAATAATTACATAATTAGTTTTAAATAGAAAATGAGCACCTCCATGGATAGTACAATGCACATCAGGGGCTTCATGATGCGGTGTATGATCTGTGTCACGATTAAGATCAGGCTGCATTGCAATGTCATGCACATTATTATCAAATAGATTGTTGCTCAAGTAATATTCAATTTCTAATATATTTTTTGGCATATTTACCTATGCACATGATGCAGGAGACTCTTCGGTTGGGCCAGTGGAAGCTTGCCGTAGGCGTTTAGCCACGACTTGCTAGCCTTCCTTGAAGGCAATTTTTTTGTGTTCTTCCGTGGCCTCTAAATTAAAAATCAGAGCCTTGCATTTTTTGATTAAACAAAATTATTTGCATTTTATAAATAATTTTTCTCTACAATTCATTTACTGCTTCTTACAATTCATGCTTTAATTTTTGAATATCCGCTAGAGCCAAGTCTGTGCTGCCCAATCTTTTGCAGCCTAGCCTTTGTTGCCATTGATGTATCCTGCAACCTATGAAAAGTTTGAAATATGTTAGATGATATAGATATAAAGATCACTAATTAGTGCATTATTACATTGTACTAGTAGTTAATACTATTGCATACCTTCTCGCATTTGCTAGTGTAATTCCTCTTTGAGCATCCCCTTTCTCCTTTGCATCCAAAATGAACTCATTCCAATCCATCACTGAAATAAAGGGAGGATGCTCATACTTTGGGTTATGGACGAGAATCTTTCTATATGAGTCCCTCATAGTCTTAAGATGTTTTCAAGCTCTTTCTAAAATTTTCTTCTCGTCAAAAATATTATTACCAAACTCATGCTCTAAATCTTTAATGAGCTGATCTTTTAATTTTTTTTCTTGCAAGTTCCACCTTTTAAGAAAAAACACAAAATTGTTAGATATAGCAAGTAAAAGAAAAGACCTGAATGAAAGGAAAAATATTGTACCAATTAATGATATGAAAAAAAATAGTGGGATAAAGTTAGTTCACTTATGATGTTCCACCTTGTACGTATGGTGGGCTCGAATATATGCAGTCCGAGGTCATAAAGCTTCTTATAAAATGTATTGTTTCCTGCAAAAAATGTCATGGGGTAATGAATCCAAAACTTGTTATGAATAGGTAAATACATATTACAATATAAAAAATAATTATTTAAAGTACCTGGAAGCTTAGGACATTTTAAAGGCATCGATTCATTATTGTCAATCAACAATGACGTCTGCATAACTGCCGTGCTATAAACATGGGTAGATCTAGGAAATGATGGTGAATTATCACCAATACATGTACTCTGATCTGTATCTGGCATACCAGATGGTGCCGCCGGTGTATCTCCTACTCCAACAAAATAATCCACTATGTGATGCACCCAAGATTAAAGTACAAATTATCAAATCATAATTAACACAAAAGCAAATATAGCAAAACAAGGATTTATTAGCTGCCATAGACCGTGAAGGCATCAATGTTTGCATGCCCCTTATTGCCGACATTGCACTCGGCAATCTCGAATGGACGTCTATCGACCTCCTAGGAGGAGTCTCCTGCACTTGATGACTTGAACAATACATTGTTAGCAAAGACATTTTGAAATAATAAAAGTAAGAGTTAACTTAAGAAGTTTTTGAATGTTCCAAAGAAAAAATTTCTTGTAACTTGTCAACTAAAGGATTATTTTACCTGAGGCAGCCAAAGGTCTACTAGTACCAGCCTCACCACATTGTCCTTGACTAGGTACTAGAGATTCCATAAAATCCTGTAACAAGAACACATATTACATATTTTACTTCACAACATAAAAGAGTATAAAATATAAACCTTTATTGAAATTTTGTTATAACTAAAGATTCATTACTGCTTACTTCATAACGACGTGCGAGCACTTTCAATTTAGATAGCCTCATCAACATCTCCTCAGTTGGATTTGCTTCATACAAAATTCTCATTATTTCTAAATTGATTTGTTTTATTTTTTTCTTCAACATAATTGTTACATTAGGTGATTTTGCAATATGATCATCATCAAAAGGGGTAGCTATTGCCTCTGTTGTTGCAGGTGCTTTTCCCCTATCCTGAACATCAAATTGTGACAGAAATATCAGTAAAACTATCATAAAAACTCCAAAACTGTAAATAAAATAATGTAATAATATAACATTTTTCAACTATCTAATTTGTACAATTTCAATAAGGTTTACCCTTGCTAAAGAATGGGTGGGAGGAGTATCCTCATGGCCTCTATCATGTGCGGGATCCATATCGTCCTGTGACAAAGATTAAATATAAAAACTTCAGTGAACTGAAAGCAATAGACTTAGCAAAAAAAAACTTATTAATAAAATGGTATATAGTACTTACCACCCTCATGATAGTAACTTTGTTTGTATCTATGTGATTTAAATGGTAATCTATTAGTAGTTCTTCCCCTGCACTTATTGATTTTATTGCACATACAAAAATTTGATTCCCCTCACGCGCCTCAAATATGCAATTGGGTTGCTTATTAGTTGAGGAAGGTCACGTACTATTTATAAAACTCACAATATTACCTATTGCTTTTGGTCTCCCATCAATGTACATTGCAAATCTTTTACTTTGATCATTTTCTTTTCATTGTATATAATTAGCTCATAGTGCATACCTACGCATACTTTTTTTATATTGAACAATCCACATCCAATCATTGTAATTGTAACATGGACTGACATACTTGAACAATTCAACAACTTTGTTGTAACATACCTTTATCCCATCCATGGAAAATAGGCCCAAACCATGTAATGAGGATGGAGCAATGTGATATATCCTCTCATTAACATAAAAATCAGTGTTAATTGGAGGTAGCTCATTGGGTACCAATTCTTTCTCAATGTGTGTGTACCGAAAGGGCACCTTGATGTCGCCTTTGGTCTCATCATCATAAGAACATGACCCCCCATTAGCAAGGAAAAATTGCATGTGTTTATCAAATTTTTTTCTAATCTTTTGACCTCTAGTTGATCTCCCTATTTTAGCCATACTACATGTAGAACTTTCATTTAGCATTCCCTCATTTCCCTCATTCGATGTAGATAGATTTGACAAGTACCTATTTGGTGGGTGCTGCAATCCATCAAATGAGATATTGTCACGTCCCCGCTTCAAATAGAATTTTGATAATATTTAAATAATATATATAGAATAATCAAGTTGTGACCCATACATACGGTTCTTCTTTGTCTATACGTGAGAGATATAAAATGTACTAAGTTGAAAGTGATTATATAATTATATTTCTATATGATTCTTCTTTGTCTATATATACATTATATGATTATATAATATGTCTATTTATAACATACGTGCTCAGTGATAAACAAGAAGAATATAAGAAAATTATGTCTATTTATTGACTTATACTTGCTGATCCATGTCATTGTGCACGATCCACGCCAAAGAGGTTAAATTTCCTACATATGTTAATCATTTATCTTAAGTTAGCTAAAAATTACATGATACGTATGCTACAAATAACTTAGAAGATAACATGAACAAATTTACTTTATATATGGAATGCAAGATCGTCAATAGAAGGGGTGAAGATGTCTGTACTCAATTCCCTATTTGCAAAAAAAGTGATAAACAAACACAATATATACATGTATCAGTAGCAATTAATTGAGCATCATAAGCAAAACATTGGTAATTATAAATCACATATGTTGTAATCATTAGAATTGAACACAATAAATATGTAATCATTACAATTGAAAGAAATACATAAATATGTAATCATTACAATTGAAAGCAATACATAAATATGTAATCATTAGAATTGAACACAATAAATATGTAATCATTACAATTGAACACAATAAATATGTAATTATTTCAATTATGTCATTGATCATCATCATCATCATCATCATCATCATCATCATCATCATCATCATCATCATCATCATCGCCATCATCACCATCATCATCGCCATCATCACCATGATCACCATCACCATCATCATCAGCATCATCATCATCACCACCATCATCATCATCATCATCATCATCATCATCATCACCATCATCTTGATCTTCATCATCTGCTTCTTCATCATCTTCAATATCTTCTTCTTCCATAACATTATACTTTATTGACCTTCCTCTTGGATCATGTCTAACAACAAATGACCAACCTTATTTATGTGGAACCTCTGAGTAAAACACTTGCTCACATTGGCTTGGAAGAACATAGGGCTCATCTCCAATTGGCTCAAATGACCTTGTATTAATCATTGTAAATCCATTATCATGTTGAATAATAGTTCTATCTGGATCATTTTGATTCAGTCATAGCCTGTACCATTTGATGATGAATAGAACTACTTTGAAGGAGTTAAAGTCGCACTCAATTATATCATCCAAGATGCCATAGTATTGATTTTGAGATTGTTGAGGATGTATGTCATTTCTAGATGATATATTGGTGACCTCAAAAACTGCAGTTATCCCAGAATCACAAGTTTCCTTTGTGTCATCCAACTTTTTTATGAAAAATTTGTGGCCATGATAGTACATAGCTTTATGGTGCTTGACCTGCAATTTTTCAAGCATGTGTAAATTATTTGCATCGTGAGTTGATATGAAATATACAAGTCATGATCATTAATAAATTTGTACGTACCTCTCCACCTCTTAAATCATGTGCTAGATCAATTGCCATTGGCATAACATTGGAATCTCCATTATGATGAGCTTCTCCAACCAATGAAGCAACACCTTCCCATGTTAATGAGAAACTATTTTGTTGACATCGTTCAATCCATACTGTCATCCAATCAAGATTGTTCACAATATACAAATGTATTGCATCCCACTCTCGACCAACTGTATCAAAAAAAATACACCAATTATAAATAACTTATATTGAAGATTTATAAGAATTAATTAACTACAATAACATCTTAGATTTACCTCTCACTTTCCTCAATCTACCTTTGCCCATCAAGTACTCTCCTTTGAATTTGTTAATGGAGTTGGGATCCCAAATATGATCTACATGAATCTTTGCTGCAAACTTAGGAAGATATTCACTAATGTACACCATGGTCTGGTATACCATATATCCCTCCACCATAGAATCCTCAAGATGTGCTCTGTGTCGAACCAAGCCTTTCAAAAATTTCAAGTGCCTCTCAACCATCCACATTGACCTAGTTGGTATAGGTCCACACAATTCAATCTCCTCAACTTGATGTATGAGGTAGTGTTTTTGTGCATTGATAAAGTTGAAGGTAGACACTTTTGCATTTCACACATAAGAAGAGGAATTTTTCTCTTCCAATATTTTATATCTCCTGTATTGATTTCTTTAGATGACAACCACCTCATGTATTTTCCAAGATCATATATAACTTGTTTGACACTGTTGGCGAAGTGGTGTGGGAGAGATAGAGGTAGAACGTACTGCAATATTTATAAAATGATCTTGTCAATATTTTATAAAAGAATGCAATGAAAACTACATGCAGTATACAAATATATAGTGAATACAAAATAATATGAATTACCTTAATAAATATATGCCAATCATGTGTTTTCATCCCTGGCCCAAATTCACTTTTCTTTGATATGAGATCGTTCATGTTCGCAGCAAATCCTGTGGGAAATCGTATTTTTTTTATGATTTCTTTTATAGCATTGCTCTGCTGCTCTAATAATAACCAAGGGCACTTGTATCAATATGGTCTCCATTGTTATTTGATCGAATGACATTTTTCATTGCATGGTTGGATTCTTCAATGCCACTACAAATTTTGACAATTTGGTCTTTATCACGCCTTCCATCCAAGATTTTCCATAATGTCTCTATTACATTCTTTCCAATATGCATAGGATCAAACAAATGCACGATTGGGAGTTTCTTGTAGTACGACAACCTAGTAAATTGCGTAGGATAAATTTTTAGTCCTTTTGGAAGTTGGTCATTGATGCCTTGACGACCTTCATAAGCATCAATTACATCATTAGTAAACAAAACACAATATCAAAATATAAATTTGAAACAAAAATCATCAGATGGAATGACATTACCTTGACAATTTATTTTATTGTATGCCGACTTCCATAGGCGAGGTGTCATCTCCATGGCTTTGATGTAGTCTCTTCTTTCCCATTGAAAATACATTTTTCGGTAATTTGGTACTTATGATTTCTGTGGAGAAAGTGTCTATTCTCATCAAACACCTACTTTTTAAAACTTTTTGAATGATGAGATTTCATCTTTGGACCACAAACTGGACATGCAAATTTTCCCTTTGTCTGAAGACCTACAAGATCGTGTATAATTGGATTAAATGTGTTAACTTTGTGTTAGCACTATAACATACCAAAAAAGAGGTGTTAAGAAGAGAACATACCACAAAAATGTGTTAGCCCAGGGGCATCATGTATTGTCCATACAAGCATTCCATGGAATTAAAATTGTCTTTGTCCTATTGGTCTAGAGATGTCATACATAGTGACCCCACTCCATAACACCATCAACTTGTTGATAAGGGGCTCAATATATACATTGATATCTTTAACTTGGTACTTACCTAGTTGAATGAACAAAAATATTACATAATTATTATGACCATTTTGATGGATTATTAATAATAAATTAATTTAGATGACCATTAAATCAAAAAATACTTGGAACAATCAGTGCCAACATTATGTGCTCCACCTTTATGAACAACCAAGGAGGAATGTTATTGTTGATAACAAAAATAGGCCACACTGAGTAAGTAGATCTTATCTTTCCAAACGGATTGACACTGTCTACTGCTAATGAAAGCTTGAGATTATGAGGTTCTTCTTTAAAGTGTGGCCATTTTTCCTCTATTTCCTTAAATGCCAAACCATCCGTAGGTATTCACATAATGTCATCTTGACTTCTATTGCGTGCATGGTAATCCATAAATTGTGCCAAGCTATTGCACTTGAATAATCATTGAAGACATGGAATAATGAGAATATGTCGAAGAACCTTGCGAGGCACCTTTTTTGTTATTTGATCTAATTGATATCTACTAATATGACAAATAGGGCATTTTGTTGCAAATTCATACTGTTTATGATATATAATATGATCATTTAGACATGCATGTATTTTTTGATACTCCATTCCAATATCTTTCATAATGGCAGATAATTCTCGGTACGAGTGAGGTAGAATGTTTGATGGTAAATAAAATTAGGTAAATAACTAGGGAAACTGAATAACATTGTAGGACTCCTTACCTCAATATATAGGCACAGTTGAAGGATAACATTATAGGACTCCTGAATATACAAACAGTTGAAGGATCCTATGCCACAACTATTCTTACTTAGAGAAATATGATATGAAAATCTCACAACTAGATACAACTGCCCCAGGCAAGGCAAACTATGACATACTATTACATTGAGAGACACAACTTAAATCCTCTCTTACTAAGAGGGAGTGTTGAAAAAGTTACGAGCTTATATATATATGTGCATATCATTATTGATAAGCATATATATATATATGCTCATATCATAAATATATATATTCATGCTGAGATCAACTATGAAGGAAATACAGTCGAATGTCATATATATATCAGTCACAATGTGTATCATGACTGTGATAATAGTTACGATACCTATACATACCGTGATTTATAATAGTCACAATACATATACATACCATAACTTACATCAATGCTATATATACCGGTCACGATATGTATATGTATCATGACTGTAGTCAGGATACATATACATATTGTGACCTATATCGCTGAAGTTGATAATCATGATATTATCATGCATCGTGTGTTAAGTGTTAAAATAGTAATATGAAATGACATCATTATAATTAGAAGTTGATTGTTATCAAATGATTATTATTGTGGAAAGACATGACCCTACGTAACTGTCCAGTCACGTACGGTCATGTCCTTTCACAATAATAACCATTCATTCTTCTACTTATATGAGATCATATCCACTATTTAGAAATCAATCACAGTGGCAATTATCTAATCCAATAGAAGTTTGATTATGAAAAAACATTACGTTTATTCTTTATTTTGATCTATATTCTTTAACACCTTGCCCTACAAAATGTATGCAAAATGTGGAAGTATAGACAAAGGCTAGCAAACTTTTTGACAAAATGCATTTAAGAATCATGGTTTTATGGAATGCCATGATTGCAGGATAATCAAAAAATGTACTTGCTGAAAAGGCTTTCAGAAGATTTCAAGCAAATGCAATCAACACGTGTAAAATCAAATTTGACAACCTGTCAGCATCCTTCCTAGATATTGCCAAAATGGGAGCTTTGGAGCAGGGTATGGACATCCATCAAAGCATAATGATAGGGGTTTTTTACTTGGATATTGTATTTGGAAATGCTTTGGTAGACACGTATGCAAAATGTGGAAGCATGGTAAGGCATGTCATCTGCTTAACAAAATTCCTCAAAGAGACAATTATCTCATGGAATACTATGATTGCAAGCTATACACAAAATGGATTTGTTGAAAAAGCTTTGGAAACTATCAAGCAAATGCAATTAGCAGTTATGAAGCCAAATTCGTCAACCTTTGTCAGCATAGTAGCTGGGAATTCATCCAAAATGTGGAAGCATATACAAAGAACATCAACTGTGAAAAAATGCTTCAATCTCATGGAATGGGATGATTGGAGGATATGCACAAACTGGATTTGTTGAATGTGCATGATTTACCTTCTTGGGCGTGATGGATTGAAGACCATAAAAAAATTAAAAAGATTCTTGGGTGTGTTGGATTGAAGACCATAAAATGGTACATGTTTTTCTATGTAGGAGATGGACACATCCACCTACATAGGAGATATACACAAAGTTGGAGAAACTGGCTTGGGATATGAGGGCAGCTAGGTGTTTTTCAAAGGAGATTTGAAGTGCTTTCTTTTACTTTGCAAGTGGGTTTGTTACATATCTTCCTTTTAGTGTTTCTAAGTGCTTCAACAGTGTTCAATTTTTCTATTAGAGGAGCAAGAGGGTGTTATCAGACCTACAGATGATCTAAAAATTGTTATCAATCTGATATAATCATATTCCAGTGTATTGAATTGAAGTTTGGATGTGCTATGAGGTGTTGGATTATTGTGTGATTGATCTGTGATGTGTTGGGCACGAGGTTGTGTTTTCTGAGTGATTTTGTTTCGTCAAACCTATTGTAATGTGTTTCAAAAGCATTTTCAAACCTGAACTAGAATAATATTCATCATCCATCAAGGTATTTTGTTGTTGATTCAAGTTGGGTGGGTTTGTTCATGATATCAGGCAGCAATTTTGGGTGTTACAACAACTCTTTTATTACCAGCATTTCATAACAATATTAATTCTTCTCAAATAGTGTTTGTTTTGCATATGGAGGATTAATATTTTTGGATGGTTATAATGTTATTATGTTAAAGAGCTTTCATTCCTATGCATTTTATATTGTAATAGGGAATGATAGTACTACCATTGGGATTGATCGTTATCTATTGCTAATACTTACCCTATTGAATTAGTGGATGTACCCATTAATCTTTCCCATTGAATTGATTGGATATATCTACCCCTCTATCACTATATCTGTTAAATCATACTTCTTGAAAATTAATTTTAAGGACACCAATGCTATTGTCATTGGATGCAAATAAATTTTAAACTTGAAAGCTACCTAATGCTCTCTGAAACTTCATATGCTTGTTGTTCGGATCTATTCATAATTCCCTTAATAGTTAATTATGGAGATTTCATGTGAATTTTAGGAGAATGGGATATGGAAAGACTAATTTGTCCAAGATGGACATGGCTTCACATGAAATGTTCAGGACATTTTTGGCAAAGCTCATTCAACCTCTTATCCCAACTGCTATTTTTTTTAGTTGCAATTTTTTGCTTTTTAATTTGGGTTTGCCATCAACTGCTTCAGCTTGCCTTTTAGAATTTGTTATTTACCATCACCTTAGGTAGTGAGTTTAGTATTTACTAGACATTAAGAAGGATTCTTTGATATTCCAAGCTCTTTGACTTTCTATTATTGGCTAGCTGTAAGCCTGCAAGTACTGCAGTTGCACATCTTTCCTTGTGTATTGGTATGTGTGTTCTACTTGGTTTTATATGTTATAGAAAAATGCATTAATTTGTGATTATTGTTTTTTGTTTGCTTAACTGGTTTGTTTGATTTTCTTGATGTGTCAAAATAAATTTTACATATGAACTATATTGTTTTCTTAGTTCTGAATCTAGGTCTCCTCTTGTTGACCACATTAAGTTTGGATGTAAATGGGAAGCTTAAATTTGAGTTTTAGCAATAAAATTGGAAATTTTGTTACTAGTCAGTGAAGTGGTTAGGAAATTCTTATATAACTATTTAAGTAGTGAAGATATTGAAGAGGAAGCAAATGGATTAAATTGTTTCCAATGTGAATCTGATTTAACTTAAATTGTGCCTACCTATCTTATTATGATGTATCTTGCAAAGGAAAAATTGAGCCTAAATTCTCCATGCCTTTCTTATTATGATTCATCCTTGCTTTGGTCAAAATGGAAAAGGAAACATATGGGGGATATGGTTTAGTTTATCCTATCCTTTTGGCAACATGCTTTGAAGCTTTACTTGCCACAAAAAAGCAAAGTAAAACCTCAATGCACCTATATTGACATTTAAGTCTTGATACTGTTTCAAATTTGTGAGGACTATACTTATCAAACTTCTTGTTATTCCTTAGCCTCCAATATTGTTTGTTGGGATCACATTTCCTACCCTTGAGCCTACATGCAATTTGGAGTGCCCAAAAATTTCCCTAATAAAAGTGCTTATAGGGTAATTATTATCTATTAGAATTCAACCTTATCCTGAATACAAATGTTATGTTCTAATATTTTACTTATTTAAAAGGAGTATGAATATGCGTATAGTACATATTACACAAGAATATCATGCATCATCTAATAACAACCCCAGTCTTAGATGTGGGTATCATACAAAATCCTTAGTGTATTCACATAATGAAGCAACAAAAGTACATACCCTAGAAAATGGGCGTCGACTAAGCTCCTAATAAAATGCACTGAAAGACAGAAAAATAAAACTTTGGGAAATCTACAAATGGTGAAAACACTATTTTTTTAGCGATTTCTTTTGAAGACTTGCAATGAAAAGTATGTAGATCATGCACAGTTAATGTCTTTCCTAATTCTGAGCATTGAAAAAATGAAATGACATTACCCTAATTTGTTTTTTCACCTAGCAACATGGAATCTCCGTGATGAAAGCACAAATTAGGGCCACAACTTCATGGAAAAGCCGACACAATGTGTTGAGTTCGGCCTAATAGAATGTCATGGGACAAAGAGGAATAAACACAATGCAAATTGTTTGTATCTACCTAACTGGATGTGTTACGACAGTCACCACATATCTATTCTCTCACGGTCGATTGTGTAAATTGGGAATAATTTGAATAACAAAAACTAATAACACGAATGTATTGGAGTTACTACAACACTGCTGAAATATCAGTTAAACTTGCTGTAGCGTAACAACTGTATGTTCCTTACAAAATCGACTGTGTAAGTTTTGAATGAACAACTTTTACAAGTTACACATGCCGCCGTTACATCCAAACTGGTTGCGGGTATATGTAAATATCAATTACTTGTGCTATCAACCATAAGAAATGAAAAAAATAGATAAGGAACATGCGTACTTAGAATTTTGTTTCACTTTTAACCTCGGGTGTTAGGTGCGCTCTTCAGGAATAAGCTCCGCTCCGCTCCTTAGCTTAGTAATGACAATCCTAATTCACTCACTTGCTGCAACAGTAAAAGTGAAAATGAGAATTGAAATGGTATTTTTAAGTAATATGCCCATATTCGTCGAACATTCGATGGGCATGATAGTGGTCGAAAGTTCGATGAACACGGGCATGGTTTTTAAAAAAAAACAAATTTTTCCTTCTATACCCTGACCAACCTAAACCGTTTTCATTAATGGTTGAAAATAAAGGTCAAAAAATGATGTCAAATGTACTAGTGTGACATGGATGTTGATGTTGTCCATACATATAGTTCCCAACCTGATGTGGCTTATGAGTTTAGTGTAGGATTAGAGGCTTGGAATCCACGAGTCGCTTTAGTGGACGATGCTTCGTTTGGTAGGATAAATCCTGATTGGGGTACCTTAGAGGGATACTTGAAAGACCCTAACTCTGTAATCACCAGAGATGACATCATCCATATCAACAACATTGAACTTGTCATTGACTTACCCCTTGTTAATCCTTGCCTAATTGATTGGTCTCAGCACTATCAAGAGCCTTAGCTCTTGATTTTCTAGAATGATTATGAGATAGCGTGCTACCTAAATGTCCTTGAGCTAGTAGTCTCTTCCACCAGTGAACCAACTACGAGCATGACATAACTAGATATTAAGTACCTCAGTCAAAAAATGAAAAGAAAAAAAAAAGAATAATGGTTCTGATGGCAAAAACCACTATGTGGCGTTATCAGAACCCAAAAAAGTAAAAATAAAGGATGTATCTGAAGGTGAAAACCTCTCTGAGGTGCCTAAGGATGGGGTACTTGATAATCTTCTAAGTTATTTCCACGATAGGTCATCAGTACTTATTGAGCCTACACAACCAGTTAATCTGAATACAGAAGAGGCTCCACGAATTGTGCACTTGGCTCAATCTCTATCAACACAAGAAAAAGAAGCATATACCAAGTTCCTACAAAGAAAAAAGATTAATTTTGCTTGGACTTACTTTGACATGCTAGGGTTGGACACAAATCTTATTATGCATAATTTGTCCATAGCTCTAGGAATTAAACAAGTAAAATAGAAGTTGAGGAAAATGCATCCTCATATAGATCTTCTCGTCAAAGTTGAACTAGAAAAACTCCTAAGTGTAGGATTTATAAGAGCTATTGATTATGCTGAATGGATTTCTAACATAGTCCTAGGTTCAAAACATGACGGGTCCATTCGTGTCTGCACAGATTTTAGAGATCTTAACAAAGCTTGCCCAAAGGATGATTTTCCACTCCCAAACATAGACATGATAGTGGACATGACCGCAAGCTATGAGATCTATTCCTTAATGGATGGTTTTTCTAGGTATAATCAAATCAAGATAGCTCCTGAGGACCAAGAAAAGACTATATTCACATGTGTGTGGGGAACCTATTGTTGGAACGTCATGCCATTTGGATTAAAAAATGTGGGAGCTACTTATCAAAGAGCCATGACAACCATATTCCATGACATGATGCATAAGAACATGGAAGACTATGTGGATGACACCCTAGCTAAGTCCAAGAAAAGAAATACACACCTCAGTGATTTGGAAGTCATTCTAGATTGTATGGAATAGTTTCAGTTGAGATTAAATCCCAAAAAGTGTGCATTTGGAGTCACTTCTAGAAAACTTCTAGGATTTATTATTTCAGCCAAAGGAATAGAGGTGGACCCAGAGAAAGTTCAAGCAATATTGGATATGCCGCCTCCCAAAAACATTAGCCAAATGAGGAGTCTTTAGGGACGCCTTCAATCTATCAGGAGGTTTATTTCACAACTTGCAGATAGAGCCCAACCCTTTAATACGACATTGCACAAAGGGGTTAAATGTATCTAGAATGAGGATTGTCAGAAAAGCATAGACCAAATTAAACAATACTTGGCCAATCCTCCAATCTTAATGCCTCATATCCCAGGAAAACCACTCATATTGTATGTTTCGGCAATAAAATCTTCCCTAGGGGCATTATTGGCTCAACTTGATGACATTGGAAAAGAAAGAGCCATCTGTTACATCAGTTGTACTCTAGTTTCCTATGAGGTCAATTACACATATATTGAAAAATCTTGTCTTGCGGTGGTGTTTGCTTCCCAAAAATTGTGACACTACATGCTTGCACATACAATACACCTCATTGCAAAGATTGATCCTCTCAAATATTTTCTTGGTAAGGCTGCCCTCACGGGTAGACTTGCTAAGTGGATGATGGTCTTATTAGAATTTGACATAGAGTATGTTGAGCGTAAGGCCATAAAAGGACAAGCCATTGCAAACCAACTAGCTGATTTTCCAATTCAAGATAGCATGCCTATTCAAGTTGAATTTCCAGATGAGCACATAATGTACATGACTACAAGGACATGGAAGATGTTCTTTGATGGCTCTTTCATGCAAAATGGTTCAGGAGTTGGAGTGTTATTTGTTTCTCCTCATAGGTACAACATCCCTAAGTCTTACAAACTTTTGTTCCCATGCATGAATAACATTGTTGAATATGAGGCCTTAACTAATGGACAAAAAATGGCCATAGAGTGGAACATCACAGAACTGCACATTTATGGGGATTCACAATTGATAATCAACCAAGTGAATGAAGAATACCAAACAAAATATGACAAACTGATACCCTACAAGAAGATGGTTGATTCATTGCGACTTTATTTCACCTTTGTTACATTTCAACAAATCCCTAGAGCAGAGAATAAGGCAGTTGATGCTATGGCTACATTAGCTTCACTCCTCCAGCTAGAACAACATGAATCTAGATTCGAATTCTTGGTGGAAGAGCTACACTACCCTATTTTTGACTCCTCAAAAAGTCATGTCATTTGTACCTTCGTTAGCCATGAGTCATCCGGCTATGGTGGTATTTACTCATATCTTTGTGGTGGCATCATCCCTGACACATTCAATCACTTTGAATGAAGAAACCTTGTCCATAATGCCTCTCGCCACACCCTTATCTCTAGTGATCTATATAGGAGTGGTTTAGATGGGACACTTCTTAGGTGCTTGGAAAAGGAGGAATTTGACCAAGCATTAGTTGACATTCATGAGGGCATTTGTGGAGGACATTCTAATGGTCTTGTCATGGTCCGAAGGTTGCTTAGGGCTAGGTACTATTGGCCCACAATGCAGATGGATGCTATAGCTTTTTCCAAATCTTGTGAAAAGTGTCAAAAACATAGAAACCTAATTCACGCTCTAGGTAGGGAGCTTATTCCTTTGATATCTCATTGGCCATTTCAGTGCTGGGCCTTTGACCTTGTTGGGCAGATTCATCCCAACTCATTAGGTGGACATAAATTCATCATTACTGCTATTGACTACTTTACCAAATGGGTAGAAGCTATTTGATTGTCTATTGCTTCAGGGAAGACAATTTCTTTGTTCATTTTGAATCACATCATCTGTCGGTTTGGAGTACCCTCTGAAATAATCACTAACAATGGAGGTTAGTTTAAGAACAAAGACCTTAAACATCTCTGCAAGAAGTTCAAGATAAAACAACATTGGTCCTCCATTTACTTCCCACAAGGAAATGGACAAGCAGAGGCTTCAAACAAAACCATTCTTAAGATTCTCCATAGAACAGTTCACAAGAATGGTAGAGACTAGCACTTACAGATCAATCCAGCCTTATGGGCCTATAGAACAAGTATTCGTACTCCCATAGGGGCTACTCCTTTTGCCCTTACTTATGGTGTTGAAGCAGTGTTACCTTTAGAAGTAGAGATCCCTTCACTCAGAGTCTCTCTTAAAGGTTTGGTTACAGATGAGGATTACCACGCCATGAGGTTACAAGAGTTAGAGCTTCTTGATGAAAAGCGTAAAGCTTCATTTGATCACATGAGGGTCTACCAAAAGTGTATGTCCAAAGCATTCAACAAGAAGGTTCACCCTAGGGAATTTCAAGTAGGAGATCTTGTCTTGCGTGAAAATCCTAAGAATCAATAGAATAGAGAACAAAAGGGTAAATTTGAACCTAATTCGCTTGGACCATACATTATTACTTCTTTTTTTGGAATGGGTGCCTATTTACTGTTTGATCTAGAGGGAGAACAACTCCCTGATCCTATCAACATTTTGCACCTCAAGAAGTTCTACCCATGATGCCTATTCTATCTGGGGGTATCCTTTGTACATATTTATTGGTCCTGAAAAATCACAAAAAAAAATTCATATATGATGCTGAAAAAATCCTAAAAAGCATATAAAGCCCTGAAAAAATACAAAAAAATAAAAAAATAGCAAAAAAATCCAAAAAAAATGATAAAAGAGAAAAAATTGCAATAAAATCCAAGTGGTGAAAACCTGGAAACAGGCGCTACTTGAGGCCTTTGCACCCCTACTTCTTAGCATGTGTCCTTGACACTTAGCCTTTTTCCATCATGCCTTATCCTTGTTGCCTTGGTTTGGAATTGGTCTTTGTCTTTGTCTAGGGCGCATAACTGTTAGCTTTGGTCTCTTGGATGTGTTAGTCTTTAGGACACCTTGCAAATAGTGTTTCTCAACATTCCCCAAATTGTGTTTCTCAACACTACCCTTACCCATGGTCCAAGAATGATGTGATATTTCTCACTAAGCAGATGTGATACTCAAGGTTTGACTCTATGACCTACACACACACACTTAAACACTCGACTTGATGAGACTTGTTTGACTTTATTTTTCTTTGTGTGCTATCTATGATGATTTATTTGAGTGTTCTCTCCCAAAGATAGTTTTCAATGATGCATAGCTAGAAGACTGAGGGAATGAGAACATGTTTTATTGCTTTCTCTACTTGTGGGTATATTTTGTTAGTCCTAATTGTCATTAGCATTTATGCTTGATCCACTTGATACTTAGGACCTACAAGGTATTATCCTTGACTATTTTACATGAGTGCATGCTTATAATCATCTTGACCTTCTTGTGTCCTAATGCAAGCATAATCTTGCTATAGAAAACTTAGGGAACCTCATTGTGCTAGTCATCTTGACCTACATGTCTTTGATTCCTAGGTGAGATTTCCACAGTCCCATCTGATATAGATCATATTTAGATTCACATAGTCATACTAGTGTGCATTGTATGATCTTGCGACGCTACCAATAATGGTTGATGATGATAATTAGATGTCTATTGGCTTCGTAACCTTGCAAGTAAACCACTTTTCATCATAGCTTGCATTTCTTAGGTTCATGTTAGTCTAGTTTTACATCTTGCATATGGAGAGAGCTCTCCTTTTCATCTTACGTGGACCTGTCAGTCAACTGCGCTCACCTTCCCTTTTCTCGATCATGTCTTTGGCTCCTTGTCTTTCACATCATGACCTATTCTTGTCATCACAAAGGGTTAATATTATCATCATATCTATATCCTAAAGAGATTATTTTCAGAAACATGAGTCTACACATGAGAATTAAACATACATCTATGAGAGAGAATATACATGAGCATTTATAACATACATTTTGAGCAATATGATAAGACAATATAAAAACTAATACATCCATCACAAGTGAGACATACACATGATATATTGTAAATCCAGTAAATCTCATATATATAACAATGTCATGATACAAAATGCAATATGAGATCCCAAAATCTAGATCAAAGCCTCAAGATATGTCTAAAACATCCATCACCTAAAACCTAAGACCTAGGACTCACTACCTCCATCATGAGGACTTGGTGGTGGAGGAGGTGGTGCTGCATCTGGTACCATGTTTGATCTGCCAACCACCATTGATTAGGAAGGAGCTCTCTAATCTACTGGTACAACCTAGATATAGAGCCCATGGTAATATGCCACTCGCACTGCCTCTCTTCAGCTCTCTGTAATGGCAGCCTATAGCGCTCTCTCTCATCGCTCTATCTCAATCCTCACATCTATCAGTTGCTGCTCCCTAATAGCTATAGTGATCCTAAGCTACTGAATCTCTACCTCTAGAGCCTATATCCTGGCTCTCAGGTCATCTCCTCCCATAAGATGATCCTGCCTAGCCTCTGCCTGTCGGTGAGCTGGCCTCACCACATCATCTCCCTCATCTACTAAACCCTAACCCCATGACCATTTTTGGCCACTAGATCGAGAGCTTTGACCTATCTCTCAAGCTCTCCCCCTCCCACCATCTCCTTCGTCTCCTCCATCCCCTCCATCTCCATCATCACCATCCCCTCCCTGAGCTACTGGCTATGCATCAGGTATAGTAAATCAAGGGAATGGAACCCTCCTCCACTCTACTCTATAGGCTACATCAACCCCTACATCTGCCATGTCTGGGAGATACTCCCAGGGCTCCCTCCATATCGCTATTGTATCCTATACTGCCTGCTAGTAATCCAGCATCAGCAGCCAACCATGACCATCCTCATCCTGGGCCCGTGCATAAGTAGTGGTCTCAGTTGATACTTGCTACTGCCTCCCAAACTAACTCCAGATGCGAGTGATAATGAATCTCTCTATAATCTCTATGTGCTGACCTACCAGTGGCTGACTGCATAGCATATAACTGAGCTCATCCTCTGCATCTCCCCACTGCTCAACTGCCTTGTAAGGTCTTCATGTGAATGAGACAAGCTCATCCAGTACTCTCCTGTAGTAGGTCACATCCCCACTATGTGGCTATGACAAGAACCCTGTATACCTATAGATGAAAGGATGTCTCCTCTCTCTCAGCTATACCCATGGGTGCACCACAACGATGTGCTCCCACACCCAAATCTGTGCTAAGATAGCACCACATGCCTAGGTCTTGCTCTCCCGATAGACAATCTCGTGGAGCTCATGGTACATGTCGGCTAATATGGCCAGATCCCATGCCATCCATCGTGGATGTGCCACTAGATCAACTAACAATCTACTCCATCCCAGTGGAAACCCCTTCTGACTCCTGTCAGTAATAAGGGCTTGTGCAATAATTGAAGCAACAATGCAAGGTACTAAGAAGTCCTTGCCAAAATCATCCATCAATTGATCCCATATGATGTGTCTATCTATGGTAGTGACATCTTGGAATAGGCCTTGGATGGCTTGCCATCCCTCGGTAGCATCCTGATCATAGTACACTTGTGCCAACAAACAATCATGTTAGTTTCTATCATATGGAAACTTAACATCTATGACTATCTATACAACATGATTATACTTACAGGATCGCCATGGCTAGGCACTCAGAGAATCTGATAGATGTCCTCCATTGTGATCGATGCCTCTCCAGTAGGAAAATGGAAGGTGTTGTGCTCGCTATGCCATCTCTCGGCTAGCGCAGTCAACAACCCATCGTCTACCTAAATGTAGGGTAACTATAGCAAGTACCCAAAGCCCATAGCCCTCAGATTTGCCTTGCCCGAATCATCCAGATCTCAGACAAATCGTAACCCAGTCACCTTTGGCACTCTAATGAGTAGCGCCGAAAAGATCTCTTGCAAGCCATCAACCCAAAACTAGGTGTCAGAACATATCATGATGGATGTCTACAAATCAGTACAAAACATCTTAAAAACATAAACATTGTCTAGACCCATGTCATTTTGCTCACAAACACTAAAACATGTCAAATTTTTAAACTGGGCGATACTATTTTTTGCTAAAGTATCATGTGATGCTTTCTACAGTAACAGTGCGATACTATCTTCGCATGTGATACTTCACATAGGATCACATGATAGTTCACCAGTTATCATGTGATATTGGTTTACATACCCGTGCGATACTATATGGACCTATGAAGTATTGCGCGATAGATTATCCCAAAGGGCGCGATACTTGTAAAGTATCTCGTGACTTTTTGCCTAAGTCTAAAATTTGAAAATTTAAAAACTTTAACATGTTTTAAATGCATTAAATGCTCATAATGACTCAACAAAGGACAATTTTTTTTGAAAACATACCGGGGCACCATACTGTGGAGGCCGGTTGTGCAACCGAGAGCGCTCAAATCAATGCCTGTGGACTAGAACTGCTACTTGTTGGGCCATTTTCTCTCTCTAAGCTCTTAAGATTCTCAAATATCATAAAAGTCAAATGATTTGAAAATGACCTTTTTACCCCTTTTATAGCCTTTTGACTTTTTTGACCAAAATTCAAAACACCTCATAATTGCGCAAAAATTGCACCCCTAGCTAATTTTGACATCCTAGATCCATTTTCAGACTCAAAATTGAAATCCAAGTTCATCTTGATAGTCAAAATCACATTTCAAAATTTTCCCCTTCCTCTGC
Organism: Chamaecyparis obtusa; assembly: GCA_027943335.1. Classification (NCBI taxonomy): domain Eukaryota; kingdom Viridiplantae; phylum Streptophyta; class Pinopsida; order Cupressales; family Cupressaceae; genus Chamaecyparis; species Chamaecyparis obtusa. The sequence continues at coordinate 104,609 of BSBK01009882.1, read as the reverse complement.
GCAGTTCGCTACCCATTTGAGGCTTGATCCTTCGATCTTTCTTGGGGCATCTTCATCTCCATGCCTTTCAACGCTTCTAGTCTTTCATTCATCTCCTTCACGTCATCTTTCTAAGGTTTGACTTCATCTTTATCCTATATCTTTTTCAGTCAAACCTAGTCAAACTGGGGCATATCCTCACTGCTTGATGGTTATCCTGTTATCCTTCATCTTCGATTATGATTCCTAGTGATTTGATCAACTTTATCAATTTTCTACTTCTCCTCTACCTGATTTTGATTTTGATTCTGAGGGGCTAGTACCTATCAGCTTCAATCCTTGATTCAACTATATCAATCAGCTTAGCTTGAGATTCTTATCTCCTATTTTGAGACTTGATTAGCACTTAACAACAATGGTGTTGGTCTTGTATTTTGATTTTTATCTCCTATTTGACTTGGTTAGCACTTAACAACAATGGTGTTGGTCTTGTCTTTGTCAGCTTATGTTTATGCTTGTCCTGATGTGTTCCCATTTGTCGAACACACATCTGGGTTGTTTTGTGATCCCAAATCGATCTCACACTTCAATTCCATTCTTTGACTGCATGTGATCCCAAGTCGACCTCACATTAGTCAAAGTGGGGCAAATGTATGCACCCTAAAATGGTCGCCTAGACTTTGGGCCCCCATTCAACAATTTATCAATTTCTCGAATCAACATTTTCAGCTCAATATCAATTTCCTTGGTCAAATCCTATTTTTATCATTTATTTGATTATTCCTTGGGCTAACCATTTTATCCTAAGTTTTTATTTAATTAAAAGGAATAATTCCTCCCCTTTTATTAAATAAAAAGTCCCCACTTTTCCTCTTATCCTAAGTTGCACAAATAAAGCATTATTCTTATTTTATAAAGAAGGGAAAAAACACTTTTTGTCTCATATGGACACAAAAGTCAACTCTTATTTTTTCATTGGAGGATATTTGTGCACATGGATTGCTCCTCTTTCAAGCTCCACCCTTGATTAAATCTTTTGCCTCTTAATCTCCATGGTCCATTCCTTTTCATTTCCTATAAAAGTAGAGCTCTCTTCCTCATTTAGATAGAATCTTTTTATGCTAATGTGATGCTGCAGGTTTTCTAGGTGACTTTGGAGCTTTTGGAGATTTGGAGCATTCTTGGCTTTCATATTTACATGCTTTCATAGTTTCATTCTTGCATAGTAGTTTCATTATCATGGCATTCATAGTTTAGATTTCCTTTCAAGCTTTAGAATAACTCACATAGCTTAATAGGAAGGATTGTAACACTTACATCTTTCATTTCTTTTCATAGCATAGCTTGTACTTTCATTTCCATAGCTTATCTTTCATTCTCATATTAATCTAGCTTGCATTGCATTTCATTTGGATTCTTGGGGATATTGGTATTCTTGCCCTTGTCTTCATTTGAATCTCCCATAGTGTGGTTTACTAGCAAGGTTATAGGCCTAATAGCTCTAGTTGAGAGCAATATTCAAACTATCCTTGTGACTCCATGCTTAGGGATGTTGACTTGGTGGTCAGCACCTCCTTGGAGATTCATGACATGGCTTAACTGCCTCTTGTGGATCGGGTTAAATCTGGCATTTGTATCAGGCATTGCTAGTTTGAACTTTTGGTGCAACGGCAAATGATTCCAACAATTGGTATCAGAGCCTTGGGTCACGGGTTTGAGTCTCCCTTCAGTGGGTGCTGAAGGCTTAGTCGGTGTTGAGGGGGAGATTGTTGACTTGGTGGTTAGCACCTCCTTAGAGATTCGTGACATGGCTTAATCACCTCCTGTGGATCAGGTTAAATCTAGCATTTGTGTCAGGCATTGATAGTTCAAACTTTTGGTGCAACGGCAAATGATTCCAACAAGGGAGCTATGGATCAATTTTTGAGACCTCATTCTTGAGTGTTCTTGATTGTAATGATTCATAGAAGTGCACTATTTTATAGTACACAATATCCACTCCCTCTTATCATTTCACCTATTTGGACCTCATAGGATAGACTACCCTCTGGTTGCCTCCTAATCTGATCAATGATGAAAGGTGATGTTAAATCCCATCCTGGCACCAATAGTATTCCATTAGACTTAACCATTTTCCTAGCTTCTTCAACAAAGATGTTTTCTGACTCAGGGTCATATGTAGCTAGGGCTTTTAAAGCTTCATCATCAGGATCAATGCCCTTAGTCAATGTTCTGGCTATTTCACGCTGCTTCTTCCATATCAGGAAATTCTTGAATTCCTTTCTTTTGATGAATTGGTCATCATTGAGAAATTCTTCTTGATATGTTTCTCATTCATGTTTGCAAAGTAGGAGGGGTAATTCCACCTCTTCTTGTGTAGCCACCTTTTTACCTTCTCTGATGTTCTTCCTCATATTTATGATAGTATGATCTATCACCAGGGACTAGAGTTGCAACCCTATCAGTTTTTTTTTTGCTTCTTCCCTTTTGAGGCTCTCCTTCCTCAAGTCTTTTCTTTTTGTGAGGAGGTTCAGACACATCCTCTACCTCTAGGACATCTTGACTCAAATCAACAATAGGAGGCTCATTTATTTGGGTGGCCTGTCCTCTTTATATGAACTATATTCTTCATAATCAGAAGAATAATATTCCTCTTTCACCTCTTTCTTCTCCTCAGGCTAAGCTTCTAGCTAGTTGGATAGGGTGTCATACATTGCTATCATTCTGTCAATTCTCGTCAAATATGGGAGGTTTGGGAAAACTCCTCCAAAGGAAATTTTAGCCTTTCTGATTTGAGCTTCCAAATTCAATAAGTCATAGAATTTGGTAATCCTCTTTCCTATCTCATCTTCATCTAACATATTTCTAACTAAAACTTCTTTATCACATCAGTCATGGTTTCTAATAGTACCAATGTGGGGGATAAGCGATTTCCTGGCATCCTTGATAAAGTCTTCAAAATCCACATATCTATATATAGCAGAGGCCATCTTGAAGTGATTTAGCTACATACTAATATGTGGCAATGCTCTCTTTCCAATCAGAAAACTAGCCAATTTGAATTTCTAGCGAGTGAAAGTTCCATTCTTATGTGGAGTCAGGTGCTCCTTATCAGTCCATACTAGTTTCCAAATGAATTCCAGCTCGGCAAGCCTTAGTGGCACATATTTTGGAAGTATGTGAGGGGGCTGTGGGAAACCATAGAGTCTAATCAATGTATAAGTCTGACCCAAATATAAATCACCCCAATTATGCCCCTTTTTCCATTTTTCAACAAATTGTTTTGGTCTGAGAATCCTGAGCAACCTAACAGGAAGCCTCGTGATGTATGTCCCCATTAGGTTCAAGATTGGATTAACAATTCAATTTTGAAAGCCACATAAATTGTTTTCATTATAGGTGTAGTTCCACACTCTCAACCAAAGTTGCACTGGATTTGGCTGTCCCTCAAACATTGTCCTTGGTCTCATCATATGTACATCAAAATTATCAACATTGTAATACAAAATAAAATGCATCAACAGAGAATAATGCAATAATTTTATTGGCTTCTTCTTTGCATTGATGCATAACAAACCCTCATGTGTCCTGTCAATTACATATTGAATGTAATCATAGTCTATGTTGACATGTGAGTTATGTATGTCTAGGATTATCATCAACAAATCAACTGGAAATCTTTCTTCATCTCCATCTACCCCCAAAACATGACATAACCCATATGCAAGATATTTCATATAAAAGTGAAGGGATTTAAACTCATAAGGAGATTTCATATTGGTAGGAGAGGGGCAACATATTTACTAGTCCTAGGCATATGACGGGCAATCTGGGTTTTCATAAGTTCAACTTTCTTAACACATTTTTCTTTTTCTTTTCCTAGGTCAATCTCAGTAGATGATGAAGAGTATTAAATGAAAGCTTTCATGAAGGATCCCCTATCAAGAGTAACTAGGGCTGATTTGTCACCTTTCCTAGTGATTGTCTTATACACAGGATCATAATTCCTAGCTAGTTCAAACATGAGGTCAACATCGACAAATATATTAGGAACTATCAAATTAGCCATGCCTAGAGTCCATGCATTGAAAATTGGGATAGGTCTAGAATGATTATTGTAGAAATAATTGAAAACCATGAAACCAGAGAAAGAAGGGGTATTAGGATCCCTATAGTTTGACATGTTGTCAATGAAGACTTCATCACTTGTCTTCTTGTTTTGAATGGAACCAAGTAGAAACTCAATGAATTCTTCAGAAAAGTTAGGTTTACCCTTCTGGTCATCTCCCTATTCTATTGCTCCCTCACTAGACAAGGTTCAACTTGACTCAGGTTGACTCATTTTGTGAATTCTAATGAATACTCTTGGCTTTGCAAATTTGTTCTGCACACTTTACACACTTCAACTTGACTCAGGTTGACTCATCTTGTGAATTCTAATGAATACTCTTGGCTTTGCAAATTTGTTCTGCACACTTTACACACTGCAATAGCTCCAAATTTCACAATTGCTCTCTGAAAGACTGGTAAGTGTAAATGTGTGAACATGCTGTCTATATATTATCAATCAATGAATGTGTAAAGATTTCCAAGATTGCAACAAATCTACCTCAAGTCACTTCAACATTCACTCTCACATAACACCAAATTTAAATCACAACTATTCTAAGGTGAGATGTTGACAAGTTTCATTTAAAATTTGGAAACTAAGTAAAAAAGAATGATTACTGTGTTATTTCTTTAAAACCCTCAAAAAATGATAAAAACCCTCACTTAAAATATGATTGGTTAGCCCTTGTACTTTTTCCATCTCGACAAAGTACTTTTCCACATCAGAACAACTCTTTTTCTTTATTATTTATGAGAACCTAACCCGCCTCAATCTGGAGATTCAATTACTAAAGACTTTTCATGATCTCAAAATACTTCTCTTAACTCTGGTTACTTCTTGCGAATGAGCGACTGAAGCTTTCACACAATCTCTAGATCTTTAACTTAACTCACATTTGATTGTGTGATTCTGCAAACACTACATTCACACAATCTCTCAAACTTCTCTTTAACCTTAGTTGTATCACGCGATTCTGCGAACATTGCATTTGCACAATCTCAAAATGTTTTTCCTAACTCAAGCTTGATCACGCGATTTAGCGAAAAATTTATTTTCATAATCACTAGACACCATTACTAACTCCGGTTATATTACGAGATTTAGCGAACACCTTTATCGCCAAGTCGCTAGATATCTTTCTTAACCTTGGTTCATTCCTGAGATTAAACTCCATCCGTTGATCTTTATTAACATCCATGACCCTCACTGAATCACTAAATGTTCTAAGACTTAACTGTTTCATCATGAGAATAAGTGAATACCTTTAGTTGCTTGATCGTTGAATGGGAGAGAACCTTTATCTTGTTACCTTTTACTTTGTCATTGAATCGCTAGATGAAAAGTCACTAACCACCAGCTTTACGTGATTAAGTGAATACCTTTAGTCACTTGATTGCCAAAAAAATTACCTTATCTGTCAATCATTTTCCAAATATGCGATTGAACAAACTATCACCTTTTAGAAGATTTTCGCTGAATCGCTAGATGTTTCACACTTAACCGCTAGGACATAGAGATTATGCGAATGCCTCTTTTGCTAGTTTACTGAATGTTAGTTCACTAACTATCAAAATCAAATGATCATGCGATAAATTGTTGCGTTGAATCATTGAATGTTTTAAAACTGCAATCTTTAACCTGAGATTTAATAACAACCGTCGATCATGGATTTCATCAACGGTCTTCGCTGAATCGCCAAATGTTTCAGAACTTCACCACTACATCAAGTGAATGGGTGATAACTGTTGCACTGAATAGCTAGATGCTTAGGGAAAACCACTAGGAATCATGCGATCTAGCAAAGACACTATTGCTAAATTTCTAGATGACTTCATTAACTACTAACCATATTTGGAGATCATGCAACAACATAAAACAAAGTAAAGCCTTGACCATGTCACTTATTCACTGAATTAAAAAGAACTTAACAGTTTTATTATGAGATTCAGTGAACACAAAGGAGGATGAATAACCACATGCTCATTTGGGAACTTAAGTGCCCAAAAAAGCAACATGAAATCATAAGGTCTAGGGCATACTTAATACATTTTCAAAGATGAAACCCTACCGAAGACAAACTAGACCTAGGGAAAGGTTATGTAGGTATTTTGCACATGGTGAATTGGAGACTTAGACCTTAATTGGAAAATTTCTTGTAGATACATAAAATGAAATGAGACACAGGCATGATTTAGATGTCAACAAAAAACAAGAACTACTATTTCTCAGAAAACCCTAAAAAATAGTCCAACAGAGCCCACTAAAGTTCTAGCATGTTCATATGAAAGAGAATAAATGGAATGAAGAGATAGGTTTAGGAGTTTGATTCACCCAAAAGGTGAAGAGCATATCCCTACAATTCTTGCACTCCTAAGCACAATTAACAATGTTTAATTTTCCAAACCCTTTAACTAAAGGGAATCAAGTATTTCTACTTTCCTCCACAAACAAGGGGTTTTTGATGTTAAATGCTTGTTTATTCCATAGCCTTTATCTTAATCAAGAAATTTTGTAGGTTTGGCATTTTGATTCACTTGAAAAGTGAAGATCATAAGCCTATTACCAGATTTCCCAAACAATAAGAGGTTGTTTAATTACTATATTTGAAAAGACAAAGCCACAATTTAAGCAAAAATTGACCAAAGTTTGAAGGCTTACCTTATTCGAAGCTAGCAAAGGCCAGGGGCATTTTTTATTGATATCTTCATATTTTCAACTCACCTAGTGGTTATTGTTCCAGATCCTTTGTCTCTTCTTCAAAATAGTTAGTCAACACTATGTGATGATATTATTCACCTTCATGAAATTAAGATCAAGTAGCAACAATTTAAGCTAAATACAAAGGAAATTTACTCTAAAATGCAACTACAATCTATAACACCTCATGGATCTCTAGAAAGAAGTGGTAAGTAAGCTCTCAGCTGCAAATCCTCACTAGTGACACCTCTAAAATGAGAATAATGCTACTATGATGCTTCTAAATGCTTATTCTATGATGAATTTATGCTTAATCTAGCTCCATTGATAACAATGCAATGATAAAATGCTAAAATGATAACTCTAAATGCTCAAATGCTTCAATTGCTCTTAGAAATGATCTCAATTGACTATAGTAACAATGCTTTTCAATTGAAATTCTAAGATTGAAATGCTCTCCAAAATGCTTCATACTTATAGTAATTTCCCAAGGGTAGGGGGTAGAGTGAGTTGATCATGGTTATGCTTGGGTAAGGTCAATTGGCTTTGCTTTGTCCATAAATGGGGGGACAAGGAGGGGACAATCATTTAAATGGTTTCAAAAGGCTGGACCATTTCAACAAAAGTGAGTGATTTGTGTCCATTTTATCTCCAATTTGCTTTGTTGAGGGAAATTATGATTTATTAATTAATTAAAGTAATTAAATTTAGCCATGAAGGGTAAGAGGTTCATTTTGATTTTTGCTTTCAACAACTATGTCATTAATTGAATTTAATCAATTTCGTAGTGTTTTTCCCCTTTTCAAGCTTCATTTAATCATTTAATCATTTAATTGAATTTTCCTTTGTTTCATTTATTGATTTTTCGTGCTATTTTGATGATTTGATGCACCTTTTGATTGATTTAAGCCTTTGACCAATTTTCCATGTCTACAAACACAACCAAGAAAAATGAAGGAAAAATGGATTCTAAGCCTTAGTTTTCAAAATTTACTAAAAATGATTAAGGCATAAAAATTCAATTTAAGGGTACAAACTTAGATTTATAAGCATTGACAACTTGTAAATAATGTTCATATGCCTCACCTTCTTTCTTGGAATCCTCCAAAACACGATTTGCATGAGCTATATTCCCCTTGTTGATCCTTCTTGCTAAGGCTTTATCCTCACTGTTATTTCTTCTCTTTGGACTTTTCACCTTTTTATGACCTGTCACAAGGAAAAATACAGGAAACTCATCTCGGATTATTAGATTTGTCAATTTTTAAAAATGGTTAAAATTGTAGTAGAAATGATTAAATGCGCTATTTAAACCCTAGGATGCACTGTAAGAAAATTTAGATGCGCAGATACAAAAATTAGATGCACCATTTAAACCAACAAATGTGTATAAAGAAAACTTGGTACGCGCTATAGGACTGGTTGAATGCACTCTAGAGTTAGGGTAAAAGCATAGAAAGAAAGAAAGACAAAAGAAGAAGTTCTCAGATGCGCAACTTTACTATGTAAAGGCACCATCATTTATCTCAAATGTGTAGCTTCAAGCATTGAACACACAACAATAATTCTTGAAAGCACATCAGGAAGGCTCATATGCATAATTTTTCTTGTAAAATAGAGATAAAAACAAGAAAAAAACTAGAAACTAGCAATTTTTCCAAAATTTAAATGATTGAGACCCAATGCCCCATAGTGAGCGCCATTTTGTGTGCTATGAGAAGCACCTTCATAGGGTTAGCGTAGCAATAAATGATCTAAATAAGCTAAAATACACAAAAAGTAAGCTATTTAGATGGAAAAACAATTAATGAGCACTCTATGGCTCTCTATTTAGATATGCTAATGGCAAGCTCTTAGGAAGCCTCCATTAGTGACAGCTCTAAAATGAGAAATAAGAAGAGATTAAGCTAATTTAAGTGAAAACCAAAGTAAACTATGCTCAAAATAGCCTAAAATGCCTTTCTAGATCAAAACCTCAAGAGGTTTGATGCAATTCTCAAATGTGTGGATCCTTTTCTCCTGATTTATGCCTTCTATTTATAAATTTTAGCAAGCATAGGGGGTGGAGTTGATTTGATCATGGTTGAGTTAGGGCTACGTCCATGGTTTCACATAGGGGGACAAAGAGACAAAATGAGTGGTCAAGATGCTCTTACCTTATGTGTGATTGAGGTTTAATTTAAGCTTGATCCATGTGAGCTCAATTCTTAATTCCCTTTGGTTGAGGCATTTTCCTCCCATGTGGTAGGTGAGAGAAATTAGGGATTAGTTATTGAATTGATTTGTTTTATTTAGCCTTGTGTACCCCTTGAATGGATTGATTTGATTTAAATTGAACTATCTTGATTGATTTGATTTAAATTGATTTATCTTGATTGATTTGATTTAAATTGATTTATTGGCTTGATTACAATTTATGCTTTGATTTTGACTTAGTTGCTCACTTGAATTAGTCTTGAACATTTTGAGGTGATTACAAACATAACTAGACTTCATAGTGTTACAATACATGGGCTTATATACTCTATGTAGTTCCCCACCAAATAATCATTAAGGATAAGATATATTCAAACTCAACATATCATGGAATAATTTTTTTTGAAAGATTTAAGTCATTTGCATGCAACATGCGAAGTTCTAAAGTTCAAACTTTAAGACTAGGTCAATTGTTGCCAAGTAACATTGTACAAGTGGAAGATTAAAAGAAAGGAACTCAAACAATAAAGGGAAAAGGTATTCTAACACATTAAGAATGATATGTGGGGTACTTTAATTCACCCAAGACCCTCCCTAAAGTTTCAAACTTAACTTAAGAAATTGGGCCTTTTACTAGGTCCTAGCCACCGCAGTGGGCTCTATCAAGCACTGACTTGTACTCAAATGCTTCAAACACCATCCAAAAAAATCTAAACCTTCTCAAATCTCCTCCAAGGTTTTTGTGACTCATATATTTTAATATCAATCCTCCATTATTTGTTGACAAAAATATTTCACTTGCATGATGAAAACATTCGTCTCGTGAATGAGTTTTCTATTCTAGGAAATAGAATTACAATATTTGGACCTAGCACAGTGGATGATAGAAAGGTTATCACTTTAGAATCAGATATATTATATTATTACAATAGAAAGAAAAAACTAGAAATCGAGGATATATTTAGGATTGTTGTTTTTTCTTGCAGGTCTACCATCTTGTCCTTTGTGATATATAAATTTGTCTTATTCACTTTAAGTAATGTATTTTGACTTTCTTAGTACTTCTTGACATCTATGTACTAAAAATATTTATAGAAAGTTTTGAAGGGATATTGTTATGTCATGAGGGGACGAGTTATCTTGGGACATCTAAAATATATATGAATCATCAAAAGCAATAATATTGAATTCTGTAAATGCTCCTAGAATGTTTGTGCAAAGCTAAATTGAGTTAAGAATTCCAATTAAAGTGTGTACATCTGAATAATATTTTAATAATACTTCTAAAATATTGGATGTTCATTATGAAAGAATTGAATGCTTTTGAATACAAGGGAATTATAGACACCTACATATTTTTCTAGACCTAATCAATCAAATCCTCCAATATATTATTTAATTAAACACCTTTTTACATCTCCTCACAATATATCAAATAAATAATGTTCTTTTCTACCTATTATATTGATGGAATATGGATGAAGTGACTAAGAGGGGGGGGGGGGGGGGGTGAATCAGTCAACCATAAAACACTTCACTATTATTTCTTTCCAGATCCCTTAGGATATCTTAATGAATATTATCTGTTTAACACTCGGTAAATAGATTGCAGTAACTTGATAGATGCAGAGAGTATTAGTAAAATTATTTTAGATATTCATCACCACTTGTATATGATTAAGATAACTATTAAGAACACAAGAGACACAGGATTTAACGTGGAAACCCAATATGGGAAAAACCACCAATGTATCTAGATACTGATTTTCACTTTTCTGAAGTGATGCCCGGTTAGAAGCCAACCCGGTAAAAGGTTACAAAACACACTGTTAGGTGTGACCTTGTTAGAGGATTTAATCACCCTGCTAGGAGTGGCCTGGTAAGAGGTCTTGAGAATAATTCAATGGAATTGTCACCTTGTTAGAGGATTTACAATATGGTTGTTAAACCAACTCAGTTAAGAGATTTAGAATTCACTGTTACAATGATAAAAAGGTAACAATGAAAATGACCTGTATAATAATGCAACTGCCTTGTTGATTACAGATCTCTATTCTGTATAAGTGAGATCCTTCCTGATCGAATATATCTCTGCTGCTCCTCAAGGATATCTGGTCATCCTTCACAATTTCACACACACCTTTCTTGTCTTTCTTCTATATATCTTCTTCTATATCTCTTTTTTGTTTTTCACACTTGACCTTTTATTTATATGATTTTAGATTTGTCAAATCGGCATTACTTAGTATAACAGTCAGCTGAATTAAGCAAACTTTATTTGCAAAGATCCTTCAAGGGCCGACAGTGCTTAGTGACCATAATGACATTTTCTACAATCTTTTGGAGACCAAGAGAACTCGGTAAACACTGATAATCCTTTTTCTTTGATAATCGAGTGAACTCGGTAAATGCTAACTTTTCTTTGACAACCGAGTGAACTCGGTAAATGCTGATTTTTCTTTGATAACTGAGTGAACTCGGTAAATGCTGATTTTTCTTTGATAACCGAGTGAACTCGGTAAATACTGATTTTAATGCCAGGCAGACCGACTGAGCTCGGTAGGTACTGATTATTGCAGACTATGACATTGTGTGACATCAAAGACAATACATAATTTGAGTAGCAATTTTCTTCAGACAATTGTTTCCAACAATCTCCCTCTTTGGCATTGATGGCAACACAATATGTCATAGCATAAGAAATTTTGAAAGGATTAGCTCGGTTCAGATTCAAATCTCCCTCTGTCAGCAAACTTCCTTTTTCTTAAAAACTCTTCCTCCTGACTATTGAAAATTTCTTGAAGTAATAGCAAAGACATAGCAAAGACACTCCCTCTTTGACGACACATGCCAAAGACAATTCACATATTACTGGTGTAAACTAATGTACCTCAAGTACTGATTCATATGCAATGAATCCTTGAATATGCTGCATCAACTTGTTGATTTTCAATCATGTTCTGGTTGATGCATCACTAAAACTATATTTAGTGAGCCTCAGATAGGGGAATGACCCCTAACTTACCTCTTAGATACACAAATGCATCCTTGGGTAATGGTTTGGTGAAAATGTCTGCAATCTGCTCTTTTGTATGAATATATTCTAATATGATTTCCTTATCCTGCACCAATTCTCTGACAAAGTGATATTTAATAGCAATGTGCTTGGTTTTGGAATGCATTACTGGATTCTTCAAAATGTTTATTACACTTGTATTGTCACAAAATATAACAACTGGTTCTTTGATCTCAACCTTCATACCTTGTAATAACTATTTAAACCAAACAATATTTGAACAATTTACTGCAGCAGCAACATATTCTACTTCAGCTGTGGATTGAGATGTGCAATTTTGCTTTTTGCTGGTCCAGGATACCAGTCTTTTTCCAAGAAAAAATGCTCCACCACTTGTACTTTTTTTGTCATCAATGTTCCCTGCCCAATTAGCATCAATAAACACTTTTAAGTCTAGATTGCCTCCAAATTTATACCACAAACCATATTCTTCAGTTCCTCTTAAGTACCTTAAGATTATTTTGATTGCCATCATATGATTTTCCTTAGGTTTTGCTGAGAATCTTGCTACTATACCGACTGCTAAGGCAATATCAAGTCTTGTATGTACTACATACTGCAATTTTCCAATCATAGATCGGTATAAGGTCTGATCTACTTCTTTTGAATCATCATTTTTGGTAAGTTTCAGTCCAGTACACATGGTGTACCAACTGGTTTTGAATCTTCCATACCAAACTTCTTAAGTATTTTCTTAATGTATTTAGATTGAGTAATGTATATACCATTCTTGCTTTGCTGAATTTGAAGACCAACAAATAATTTTATTAAACCAAACATAGACATTTCAAATTCTTTGTTCATTTGCTCTAAAAGTTCTTTGCACTGATCATCATTCCCTGTAAATATAGTATCATCTACAAATATTTCTGCCAATACAATTTTGTCATCCGGTCCTTCTTTAATATACAGATTGTTGTTATCATTGGCTCTTTTGAAATTAATCTGAATCAGATAGTTATGGAGTCTTTCATACCATGCTCTAGGAGCTTGTTTCAAACCATACAATGCTTTGTGTAACTTGCAGACCATGTCCTTTTTATCTGGATCAACAAAACCTTTAGGTTGCTCAATGTAGACTTCTTCATCAAGAATTCCATTGAGAAATCCAGATTTTATATCCATCTGATATACCTTAAATCCTTTATGTGCTGCATAAGCAAGTAGAGTTCTTACACCTTCTAATCTTGAAACAGGAGCAAAAGTTTCACCATAATCTATACTTTCTTCTTGAGAATAACCTTTACATACCAATCTAGCTTTGTTTCTAGATACTTGACCGTCTTCATTCAGCTTATTCCTAAATACCCATTTTGTTCCAATTACATTCTTATCTTTAGGTCTAGGTACAAGAGTTCATGTTTTGTTCTTTTGTATTTGTTCTAATTCTTCATTCATTGCTTCAATCCAACTTTCATTTTTCAATGCATCTTTGATATTTCTAGGTTCAAAATCAGTAAGCAGACATGTACCTTTTAGCTTACTTCTTGTCATAGTACCATCTGATTTGTTTCCAATAATTTGATCTGGTGTATGATGCCTTTTGACATATTTGGCTAGTATAGGTTCCTTGCTTTTTGAATGAGTTATGTTGTTGTCTTCTAGGATCTCTTCTTCAGGTTGCTCTGGCTCGGTAGATATTTGCTCGGTAACTTCAGGCTGAGACTCGGTTTGAATTTCTTCCTGTGACTCGGTTTGAACTTCTTCCTGTGACTTGGTTTGAACTTCTTCCTGTGACTCGATTACTGTGCTAGGCTCGGTAGATATCATTTCCTTATTGATAGTTGTGTCTGGCAATGTTTCAGGTTCAATGTAAATGAATCTCCTGTAGTTTTCAGTTTCCCTTTTGCTTTCTTCTTCAGTCTTTTCTGCAAACTCATCAAATTTTACATGTATACTTTCTATGACTTTGTGAGTAGACAAGTTCAGACATTTGTATGCCTTACTTTTGCTAGAATATCCTAGGAATATTCCTTCATCACTTTTCACATCAAATTTATTTCTTTTGGATTCTTTTAAGATATAACACTTGCTACCAAATACTTTCATGTAACTTACATTGGGTTTATAGCCATACCATAACTCATAAGGAGTTTTGAATGTGTCTTTCTTCAATTGTACTCAGTTCAAGGTATGAACTGCAGTGCTGATAGCTTCCTTCCAGTACTTTATGGTGATGTTCTTTTCTATCATTAAAGTCCTTGCACAATCCATAATAGATCTATTTCTTCTTTCAGCTATTCCATTCTGCTCAGGAGTTCTAGGAGTTGATACCTGTCTTTTGATTCCTCTTTCAATGCAAAAGTTGTTAAATTCATGGGAGATGAATTCACCACCTCTGTCTGATCTTAAGCATTTCAATCTTTTCCCTGTTTCCTTTTCCACTCTTGCCAAGTACCATTTGAACTTTTCAAATGCTTCTGACTTTTCTCTTAAATACATAACAGTCATCATTCTAGAATAATCATCAACAAAAAAAATAAAGAATTTATCTCCAGTATAGCTTTCTATTCCAATAGGTCCACATAAATCAGTATGCACAATTTCCAAAATCTCTTTAGACTGATAGTTCTTACTCTTAAAACTAGTCTTACTCATTTTGCCAATCTGACAATTCTTACATAGACCAGTATCAGGTTTCTTCAAAGTAGGAATGCCTCTTACCTTCTTGAATTTGCTTATTTTCATCATGTTATCAAAATTCACATGACATAACTTTTTGTGCCATAGCCAACTTTCTTCAATTTGAGCAATAAAACATGAATATTCACTGAGATCAAGATAAAATAAGTTACCTTTTGTTTTTTTGCCTGATCCAATGAGTTTTCCTTTTCCATCCAGCAGTCTTGCTTGACTATTCATAAATTCAACCTTGAAACCAATGTTGATTAGCTGTGCTACACTTAGAAGATTATGTTTTAGTCCTTCAACCCAATAAGCATTATCACATATGAGTTCTTTGGTTAATGAGATTCTTCCTTTTCCTTTTATACAACAAGGTTCATTGTTTCCAAATCTTACATTGCCACTATCACAGTCTTCTAGGTATTCAAATTTTGTCTTGCCACCAGTCATGTGATGTGAACATCCACTGTCTATTATCCATATATCATCTTTGCTTATATGAGAAATAAGTGCCATCTTATCTTCATCATCATCAGATTCATCTTTTATAGCAATAAAGACAATTTCTTCTTCACTATCATCAGAATCTTTAGCCATAAAACATGTTTTCTTACCTTTATCCTTGAATGATTTGAAATTCTTTTTGCCATAGTACTTGTGACCTCTCTTCTCTTCCTTGGCCTACTTGTTTGGGCACCTAGCTGCAATATGTCCAATTTCTTCACATGAAAAATAGATTAAAGGAGTTTTACCTTTATATTTACCTTTCCCTTTAGAGTACTTCTTTGCAAGTAGTGCTTCTACAATTTCAAGATCACTATCAGAACTTTCTTCTGATACTTCTTCACTTTCTGACTGAACTTCTTTTATTTTCTTGTTCTCCCTTAGTGAAACCTTGGCCTCAAATGCTGACTCAATATTTTTGGAAATTGGAACATAGTTGTCATAGTTGTCTAATTCAAAGGCTGTCAATCTTCCAACTAAAGCATCCAAAGTTATATTGTGGTTTGTTTCACATCTTCTTTCTTGAATAGCTGATACTCTTATTGCATAGATAGGGAGTAATGTTCTGAGTACCTTGCTTATAACATTTTCATTAGTGATTGTTCCTCCAGAAGCTCTAATTGCACTAACACTTTCTTTGATCCTTTCAACATATTTTGCCATGTTTTCATCTTCTTTCATATTCATCTTGTCAAACTGTCCTCTTAGGCTTTTTGCTTTGGCTCTTTTCACATTTGCATCACCACCATATATTTTCTTCAGTTTGATCCACATTTCATATGCAGTAGTGCATTCTTTAATTTCATCAAATTCTTCATAGCTGAGAGCTGATGCAATGTCTATCATCATGGTGTTATGACTCTTTTTCTCTGCAATGTCTTCAATAGTTAATGCGCCAGTAGGAACTGTGTATTCTTCATCAATGTATTTGCATCCTGAATCACCAATGGAAGCCAGATGAAGCCTCATGAGACCTTGCCATGCTGAAAAGTTATCTCTATTGAGCTTTGGAATTTCTCTCTTGTAAGACATCCTGATCTTTAGCTTAGGTCCTTGAAACCCTTCCTGCAAGCACGAAAAGCTCTGATACCAATTGATGGAATATGGATGAAGTGACTGAGAGGGGGGGGGAGTGAATCAGTCAACCATAAAACACTTCACTATTATTTCTTTCCAGATCCCTTAGGATATCTTAATGAATATTATCTGTTTAACACTTGGTAAATAGATTGCAGTAACTTGGTAGATGCAGAGAGTATTAGTAAAATTATTTTAGATATTCATCACCACTTGTATATGATTAAGATAACTATTAAGAACACAAGAGACATAGGATTTAACGTGGAAAC
Organism: Chamaecyparis obtusa; assembly: GCA_027943335.1. Lineage (NCBI taxonomy): Eukaryota > Viridiplantae > Streptophyta > Pinopsida > Cupressales > Cupressaceae > Chamaecyparis > Chamaecyparis obtusa. The sequence goes on along the minus strand of BSBK01009882.1, from coordinate 88,072 downwards.
CCAATATGGGAAAAACCACCAATGTATCTAGATACTGATTTTCACTTTTTTGAAGTGATGCCCGGTTAGAAGCCAACCTACATATTTTTCTAGACCTAATCAATCAAATCCTCCAATATATTATTTAATTAAACACCTTTTTACATCTCCTCACAATATATCAAATAAATAAATAAATAATGTTCTTTTCTACCTATTATATACCCTTTGGATGTGGCTAAAATAATTAGGCATATATTCCCTCAACACAACCTATGAATAATTAGGACAAAAGAACACTTGTAATTATGGTTTTGCTATTCCCTCCAACAAGCCCAAGAATCTTGCCTCACTATATGCACATGTTCATTATTCCTGTCACGGTAAAAAAAAACTTACTATATTTACCAAATCAATCATAGTCATTCACATTCTAACTAGCTCCATCTCATGCCTTCATTGCCTCCTTGATCTTAAGGAGTTCCTCCACAAGAATTCTCCACTGTTGATCTCATCCTTCAATCTTAGCTATCTATTTATCCTTCAAAAAATCTATAAATTTAAACACCTCATCCATTGTTCATCCATTATCTTCTTGCCGAGTACATGCCAAAATAAGTAACTTTAAGCAAAGTAAGATTTACATACCATCTTTTCATTGGATCAAGTCATTCAAAAATGGAGGTTTTGGTAAAATTTGAGTAGGTTTTTGATGTCATTGTTTTGTTTTCCACTCTTCTAGAGGTTTTGTTTTGATTTGAATATAATTTTTTTTTTCTGGCTTTCTTTCATTTATGTTCAAACTTTAGTATTACAAGCCTAACATCTCACACAAATGTGTGTTTTGTTATCCATATAATTAGGAGAAAATGATTCACGTGTCTATAAATAGTAGTTGAATAATGCTTCTAAAATCTTGAATGTTCAATGAACACCTTGAATGCTTTTCAATAAAAGAATATGACAACACATCACACAAAGTTGGGAAGTAGAACATATTAGAGTTAAAATTGAAACTGACAATAAAAACAAGTCTACAATTTTGAGGACTATCTATAACTACTCATCCAAATAAAAGGAGGGGTGGGTGGGGGAGTGTGAGCAGGGAGATGAAAGCAAGCATTAGTGTGATATACAAAAAAAAAAAAGCACAAATGCATAAGAAGGTGAACACGTGAATATAGACAAGTTTATAGAAACATGTGTAAATAGGTTGGTTGCTTTGCAAGAAAAAGATGATGGACTATTACATAATTTTTTTATCATTTACAAATGATATATTAAACTTTTCTCAAAATAAATAGAAAAATAAATAAGAAATAATATAAATGTACAAATTTTATAATTCAAATTTAAATATGTATTTTCTCATAATATTTAAATTTAAATTTCTTAAAATTTCATATTTATTAATTCAATTTTTTTATTTTGAAAAAAAAAACATGAATCTCCAAGAATTTTATATTTTGGTTACTCATTTTGAATCATTTTTAAAAAGAAAGGTAGCTCAACTCATTAATTGGCTTGCAGATTATATTACACAAAAAGATCTTCCAAAATTTGATATACCATGAGCTGCATTTTGCAAATCAATGTAATGTTTACAAGTTATACAATGATCCGACAAAACCTTCGATATTGTCCCCAGATTTAGGAAGGCGAAGTCATGATGCTTGTTCACTACATATCAATATTTGTTGTGGTGAAGTTTTAATTGGTAGCGTCCAATGCATATGAGGGGAAAATTCATAAATGAAGATGAGGAATCGCAGGCAAGGTACAAAAAATGGAAAATGCCTCAAGAAATTCTTTCAGGGAAACACAAGGACATAGACACTTCAGCAGTAGTAAGCACCTACCTATCCTCCTCCAAGAATCTTTGAAGCGATGTCTTACTCGTTACAGGCATTTTTGAATTCATACTCATTTAATCAACATTTTTCCTATACCAAAATGTGGGAGGAGGGTTTCAAAGGAAAAAAAAAAAGGCTTTACCTTTGTGTACTTGGCTGGTGGTAACAGAGCTGGAATAGGTCATGTCCTGTATGTTCGACATTCTGTAACACGATAACTGATTCGTTGTGCCTGCAAAATAATCACTGACAAATATCATTTTGAGAGACATGGAAGAGGAGCGAGGGATTCAATCCGTGAATCTGAACAATTTTACCTTCTCTGCAGGCACGTTAACATTTTCAGAGTAAAAAATGGTGATTTGCGTTCTGGATTGTCTGGTTGAGGGAACATTTTGTGCGGAAATTGTGAGCACTGGGCTGAAAACCATAAATAGGCCGTCATATTGATTTAAAATTTGGGGGAATGTTATAAGGCTAGAGAGTGGTTTTTAAAAATAATGGGATGATTTTTGTTACCACGTGTTTAAACCTTCTATTATCATGTTTTACCTTTTTATATGTGTTATCGTGTTTTACTGATTTATATGCCTTTATGTGGGATGGGTATGGTATACTAGCATGTGTCTTATAACATGCATAACATGGACATTTTGTCAGGAGATTAGCTAGTTGTATATTATAAATTATGTTTGATGTGAATATAAAAATGAATATTTATTCAATAATTATATGATAACAAATAAATTAATATGTGTGAACAAATTAAAGTATAAATGTGCTCATATACAATTTGTCTTGTTCAATTTTGTTAACTGATTTTTCTTTTAATTTAAGAAAAAACAAAATTCATTATTGTCAAAGTAAAAAATGTATTCGTGCAATTCAAATTTTTGATAGAAATATGTGAGCAAATTTATATTACTTTAAAACTAATAAGTACATGAGAATATTTGGAAGGAATAAAAAATTATAAATCATCTCCCCAAAAGAAATGTGGGGCTAGCCCAAGGAACCAAGTCATATGGCCTCTGGTTAGAAATGAGAAACAACCAAAAATAGAAACAATTAAGGACAAAAAAAAGGAACACCCTTAAGCCACAGGAGCAGTGGAAGGAGGCAAAGGATATGGTTCATCTTTCTTTCCTCCCCAACTAGTTTTTTGTGTTGGCTAGGGATCTGGAAGCATCCATCCATTGACATTATCTTATTCCTCCTTATCTTCTCCTCAAGGAGAGATTGCCAGTACGAACCGAGGGAAACCTTTCGAAGAGGAGGACCATCTTGAGTCGTTGTTGCTAGCCGTCCAACCAATGGAAGTTGGTGGGGGCCAAGTGTGAGAAGCTGTAGCCACCCACGTTGAGGGAGAACCTTCCGGCCATGAAGGTAGAGCAAAACCTTGTGGTGAGTGATGACGATGGGGAGATCAACGACGCAGAGGTTGAGAATGAGAATCGCCTCGCCTGCTAGAACCGCTTCTACCATGATGCTGACCACCAAAAGTTGAGGCATTTGGAGGAACCCAAGCCACAAACCAAGGAGCATTTCCCCAATGCTTAAGGAGCTCCTATAAATCGGATACCTCAAGGGAAATTTTATTTGTCAAGACCTTAATCTAAAGCATAACATTATTGTAAATACAGTCTCTAGCAAACAAAGATGCATTAGTATTAATTATAGTATTTGAAAAAAGAACTGAATTTCTTTCCTTCCAAATTGCAAATAAAATCTCTGTTCTGAAAGTGTGCCAAAGTTGTAGGAAAGGAAATGGGAATTTTGGATTTTTGTCGAGGAGAACTATTTGCCAGGAAAATATGGTGAGGCATAAAGGAGAAAAGAACTTGTGAATCCAAACCCAGTAATTTTCAGCTCTTAGAAAAAACCAAAAAAGATGAAAATATTTAGGCCAATGACAAAAGAGACAATGAGGATCTGGAATACCCAAATGGTGGATGCAAGAACCCAAAGGTAAACCCTGAAATAAAAATACACCAGCTAAAATATGCAATTTTATGCTCTGTAATATTGGACTAGATGGTAATAAACCATAGTCTCCAAGTAGAATGAGAATATTGCAAATGTAGGTGGATATTTGATTCAAAAATTCCACCATCGGCAAATGGCGATAAAGCCATAGATAGCCTTGTCTTGGATGGTAACATGGGAAAGTTGTGTCTGGGTAGGTACATCTCTAGTCCTTCTACCATGGGGAATGACTTGTTATCCCAATCTTATGCGTGCAAAATCTCTAGAGGCAAAAGAGAAACAAGTAATTCAAACGTGTCTCGATCCTGATAAGTGAGTCTGAATTGGGTTCGAGCATCCTTCCAAGTGCGGAGAGATATTGTGGATCTGTAAAAAAGATCTTGTAGAGTCTAGAGACCATGCCTATGATAGCACAGAGAATGAATACTAGGAACTCAAGAAAGAGGTAGCCCTTACACCTAAATTAAGGGTGTCCACCAAAGATTATGTTGATTAAAAGAAAGACCATCTTGAAACCCATAACTATGTCATCTTAGCCAAGGTTTGGCTACCTCCCATGCACGCCAAATGCTCTTTACAACAAAAGACCCCTAAATTTGCACCAGATCTTACATGAAGAGTGGGGTTGAAATGCCTATATCTCTCCAGGTCGATTGATGAAGAGGGTAACTAGAAGAAATACAATGTCTCAAAAGAATTTTCCATGCTTCATCTCCTGTAACACTGCGAACCACCCACTTGACACAAAGAACTTGTCCTTACCTATGGGTGGAAAGAAGGTCAAGCCCACCAGATTGATGAGGGAGACATCAATACTCCCGGGAAACATAGTGAAATCCATACCTTTGAGTATCTGAGGCCCACAAAAAATCTCTCACCAAATTCTCTAACTTGGCATAGGCAACTTTAGAAGGAGACCAACATGATGAATAGTACACATGTGTGGCAACAAGGATCTTTGAACAAACTTAAAATTTCCTAGCCAAAGAAAGTGGATTGGTTATCTGATAGGCCAACTTGGCCTCAATTTTGGAGAGGACCGCATTCCAAAGTTCTTTAGAAGATCTATAAAAGGCAAAAGGAGTTCCAAAAAATTAAAACTTTTGGCCATGTTGAATCCATTTCCAATTATAATTTAACATCCATTGGGGAGGTAGAAGGAATGACTGGCGATAGCAAAGGGTCTTATGCCATTGAATAGTTGAGCTAGAATCCAAGCTAAATCTCTCTAGGCAATGAAGTGCTTTTTGAACATTTGCTTTATCCTCTATGAGGGTTAAAAAAGAATCATCAGAGAAAGGGTCATTTACAAGATGATAAGAGGAATTGGGTAATGAAATGCCATGAACTCTTCCATCAGAAATGGTAGAAGCTAGAAAATAACCAAAGCTTTCATTGGCTAAAACATACAAAGGTGGGTCCAAATGATAACCTTGGAGAATAAACCTATGTAAGCTAAAGGTGGTAGATTGATTGCCATCAATGGTAATTCAGGCATTGGCATAAATAAAAAGCATTTTAATAGAAGCCACAAAACGAGGACCAAAGCCTAATGCAGAAAACATAGAAAGAATAAAAGGCCACTGTGTTCGATCATAAGCTTTTGCAAAATCATTTTTGAGGAAAATAGTAGGCTGGCCAGATTGATGAACCCATTCCATACCTTCCCAAACAATAATCATATTATCAAGTATAAATCTAGATTGAATAAATCTAGTTTTTTCTGGACAGATAATCTGGGGAAGCCAATGGAATATTTTTAAAGCCAAAGTTTTTTCAATTATTTTATAAGAGAATAAGGGATTTTCTTGGAAAGAGAGGTTTTATTATCCATAGGAAGGAAAAAATAATTTGGGCCCCATCTAAATAGGGTGATTACACAATTAAAGAAGGGTACAAAGCCTTGAGATATCTTGATAATAACCATAGAAGCAATCAGGCTTTTTCATTTTGTTGGAATAGTTCAGTGCTCCCAAAGGTGGGTTGTTTTGCATGGCTAGCATTGAAGATAAGGATCCTAATGAGTGATAGGCTAGTGAGGCTCGGTATAGCCCAACTATTTAAGTGTGTACTTTGCAATGAGGTAGAGGAAAATGTGGACCATCTACTGTTGAATTGTCCCTTCTCACAACACTATTGGTCTTTTGTGATGAATAAACTTCAGATTTCTATGCCTCTGTCTTGTAAAATTTATGATGTATTTGAATCCTAGCCAATTTTATTCATGGGATTGATATTTGCATGCTTATGGAAGTGCAATCCTACTGTAGTAATTTGGGCCATTTGGTGGGAGCATAACAAGAGAATTTTCAGACAAGAGTCATCTCCACTATTTAAAGTGCTCGAAGGATTAGAAAATTCAATTTAAAAAATTGTTAATGCAAGTACGTCATTATCTAAAGGTAAACATTGCTTTTCAAATTGGGACAATCAAATATCAAAGGATTGGAAATGCATTATCCCCCCATGGGCACTGCTCCTAATTGGGAATCATTTCACATAGTTGATTGATCATTGATTAAATGGCTCCCACCTGAGAAGGAATTCATAAATTGAACTTTGACTGTTCATCTAGAGGTAATCCAGGTGCTTTTGGGTATGGAGTTTGTATTCATAATTGGAAAGGGAAAGTTATTGCTATGAAGTCTAGGTCTTTACCTATCAAAACAAATAATATTTTAAAAACACAAGCACTTCTTATTGGTCTAGTTTTAGCAAAAAAATGTGGCATTAAACGTATCCATATTGAAGGGGACTCTCTAGTAATTATTAATTCATGCATATCTCATTTGTCTCTAAACCGAAAAATTGCATATATCTTGCATCAAGCATGGGACATAATAGACACATTCGAAGCTCACTATTTCTCTCATACATTAAGGGAAGGGAACCTTTTGGCAGACCACCTTGCCAATATGGGTGTTGATAAATTTGTCATCGAATCCTTTACCCCAGATGAAGTAATCAATAGGAATTGCAACTTGAAAGATATATTAATTAGAGAGTCGCCTTTTGTAGCCAAATAGATTGTTTCTTCAAACATCTATTTACTGTTCTTCATTAACTTTTTATGTCGACATGACGTTAGTTACAATAGTATATGTAATGCCCACCCTAGCATCTTCCTATGTTAGACTGACAGGACTATTGTTTTGACACTTTGGATTTTATGATGGACTATGATTATTATTTAGTTAGCATTTTGTGAGACATTTGAGCATATATATTTGGTTATTGCAGTTTATTTGGAAATATTAAATGAGTTATAATTCCATGATGAATGGCTAGAAATGAACTATCAGTAAAATGTTTTACATTGATTTGTGTTATGATGTTTTATTATGATCTAACCCTATTGACCCTATTATGGTTTAATGTTCACTGGTTGATGTGAGTGTAGGATGAGGAGGGGCAGTCGTAGTTACTCCCACGGGAGATCCACATGATGTCGCACTCTCCCTCCTTGTTTGCCACTGTCTATTTATATTTATATATTTGTATATGCATATCAGTTGGTGATGTAGGATGTAGGTACCATGCATCATCTCCACCTGGCTACACAGGTCTGAGCGTGCCTTCAAAAATCCTCAAACAGTTGATGTGTGGAGATTTAACCAAGTTACTCCCGAGGTTACCCATGGACCTAGAATTCTATTTAGGAAGTGATCCTAGTTGGGAAGTGGAATGTAGTTTATGTTATGGACTTGATTTGATGTTGGTCTGAGTTTATGTTAAGAGTTAGTATTAATTTGTTTTATTTGTATAATAAATAATTATGTTATAATTGTTTGTATTTTATATAGGTTTGTGTATATGTGGGTGCACACGCATATATCCATGCTTATATAAATAATAATAATAATTGTATGTTTTCATTAATTGTGTAAATGGTATGTTTTGTATAATAAGAAAATAAAGTGAGTTAAATAAAGTATATTTAATAACTATATTAAATAAAAAGTAAAAATAATAATAATAGAAGGAAAATGGCCTTTGTAGTAAAATTGGCTATCTAGGAGGGAGTTGAACTCGAGACCTCCTAGAACTTAGGCCACTTGTTTTCCTATTGTGCTATGTGCTTTTCTTGAGAGGTATTTGTCTATTATTCTTCTATGCTTTCGTTTAAAAGATATTTTAATTAAATTTATTAAAAACCTTGATTAAGTCTTTATGGGAGATTATTTGTTTGTTCCTTCAACCAACTACGGAAGTTGGAGAAGTTGCTTCCCATAAAGCAACTCCTCCAACCACATAGTTGGGGGATAAATATTTGTAGATTTTTGTGTGCGGGAGGATGTTAAAATTTTGGGAAGATTTGTTTTCTTTTGACTTGTCTATAATTGATTTCTCCAAAAATATTTGGTGAAAGTTTATGTCAGTTTGAGAGCTTTGGATTGCAAGGAGTTGATTGTCAGAGGAAGATTTCTGGAAGGAGATCTACTCAAGGATTGAAGTTTGCAGAGATTATTCTGTCAAGGGAAAAGGATTCTCCGCAAGACCCAAGGTAGGGTCTAAACTGGGAAGAATCTCTATTCTTCCTCTTTGTGTGTGAATGTGTTTGTATATAATATGTTAATAAACTGTTCATGATTATATAGTTTTTGTTTATGGTCATGTGGAAGGATGAGTTCATCTAATATTGAATGAAATAGGGAAGTCCAGTAAGAAATGGGAAGGGTCATGAAGGTGTAGGATTGGATGTAGTCATTTTCTTACTTTTTTCCTCTTGCAGATTTCTCTGTGAGATTTATGCTTTTATTTGGATTAATTTAGCCTATAGGATCCTTAGTATTCTCCTTGTTATCTCCCTTCCTTCCAGGATATTCATAAGTGCTTCTAGAATTTAAAACTTTTATTTCAACCTTACTGGTCTATGTCAGTTTGTGTACCAATTTTCTTGTCCAGATCTAGAAAGATATTTGTTAGATAGATAGGGTGGATTGATGAGCCATTTCTAAAGGGAAACTGGGAGATCTCAAATGGGTCGTGCTCAGATTTGGCAACCATAGTCCTCATTATGCCCAATTTTACCCGCAAGACATAGTTGATAGTCATTTTTTGTAGTTCCAGGTCGGTTTAGTATTAACTGAGCCAAGTCGGTTAAGTGTTAATTGAGCCAGGTCAGTTTAGTGTTGACCAACCAGTCCAGTGTTAACTGACCACTGCAGTGTTAACTGACCAGTCTAGTGTTAACCGACCACTGCAGTGTTAACCAACCAGTCCAGTTTTAACTGACCACTACAGTGTTAACCGACCAGTGCAGTGTTAACTGACCAATCTAGTGTGAACTGACCAAGGTAGTGTCAACTAATAGGTCTAGTGTAAACCAAGGAAAACAAGTTTTAGGCTTTATACAATTATATAAGTTTATGTACTTTAATTTCTTATACTTTAAGTTATACTTGTATAAAGGGTTTAGGTACCTTCTAAGATGATTGGGATAGGTTTCAGATTCATAGGAGTTAGGATGCAATTTATAATTTTGAGATTTCTTACGAATTCAGGCTTAGCCAAATTTTAGGCACTTGAGACTTTTTCCTAGATTTTTGAAATAGGCTATGGAAAGTTGTGTCAATGCACGTGGGAAGTTTTATGTTGTGAATTTCTATACATGGTTTTGAGTTTAAGATTTTGTTCATACTTGGCTTTTGATAAAGTCCATAATATAAGGTCGAAACTTGTTCGGGTGGCCGGAGTGCACCAGAGGGTTCCCTAGACCTATGAGATGGATCATTTTGAGATTACTTGTGGTTTTCATGGCTTGTGTGTGTGTGGGGTAAGGGGATAGGAACCTTAAGTGAGTGGCTCACCATAGGTTTTGGAACCCTAAAGTGGTTGCCAGATGTTCCTATGGGTGGCTTTGTAAAAGTGATAACCTTAAAAATTAACCTGGGAAGGGGGGATTCAAAAGATAATGAAAGAGAATATAATAATGGCCACACATACCTGATTGGAGTACCAAGACCAAGGATAACTGCCAGGGTGGATCCCTATTCATAAAGGGGGGACCGGGGTTACATGGTTTCCAGGGTGGATCCCAATATACAGGTTGTGTGATGACACTCACTTAGGTGGTATCCTAGAACCTTGACCTCTATGTTCTAGTATGATGATATTTTATGTTCTTTTTGAGTCTTGGATTTCTTTATCTTTTGAGCCTTAGATTGCTTAGGGCCTTGTGAGTATCTTGGTTCTATCTCCTAGCAGGGGGGGTGGAACCTCATCAGTTCCACATGGTTGGGTGGCAAAATTCTTTCAAGGTCCTATTCGTGGTTCATGACTTGGATGCGTTCAAATTTATGTATTGATGCAGATATTTGTATTTTGTATTATGTATTTTTGAAAGGAAAGATGAAAAGATATGTTGTAATGCCTTTGGGCCATTCATGTACTTGTTATTGAGAGATCTAGTATCAGAAAGATGTAATTGAAAAGAAAAACAATGTAATTGGGAGGGATAGTTCTAGGCTTGATTTCAAGGGGTTATTATTTGAAAGAACAAAGTTGGAAATATACAATGTAATGTTGAATGCTCTTTTCTATCTCTTCTTTATGGCAATGAAAGAAAATGTTTATTACGCTAAGGTTAAAATGAAATTTGTAATGAATAGCTATTCAATGTGTAGAAAGGAGAAATGAGCTTAGTATGTAAAGTATGGAATATGATTGTAAATGAAATGTTATTTTCTTACCCTATCTCTTAGTTCTAAAATGTGATAGTAAAGAAAGGAAATGAATTTCAATTTGGATAAGTAATGTATAGATGTTAGTGAATGAATTCATTAAGGGAATCTTAAGGAATGTAAATGTGAAGTAGTAATGATGTAATGTAATAAAAAATTTTGTTAGTTCCAATTTTTGGTCATAAGACCTGATTCCTTATGGGTTCCCTGGCGGGGACATTACAGTATAAGTTTACCTTATGTGGAAGTAATTTCTTGGGATTTGGTATTTACAGGTTCAGATAGGCCATGTGATGCAATCGAAAGCATCTCTTCTCACTTAGATTTGGTAGCCCATCATAGTCGTTCCTTAGGTGGAGGTGTTGTTCATGACTTTATCAAAATGAGATATTCCAATAGGCTCAGGCATGGACAAGTTGGTATCGAGTTGGTAGTGACTTGGCTTTCATTGCGGGATTATCAACTTGGGTCGAGTTAGTATTGTGTTGGTTTCAAATCAGTGGGATCGTTACACAGGGAAACATAAGCATCGAAGTTTTGCACTTCATTGGCTACTTTAGCGACAATAGCCAAACCTTGCCGACAACATAAACTCTTTTAGTCTTTCCTTTGGAGTTTCAAAAAGAGCACTACTTCCCTTCATTGGCGGTGTCATCTCTCTTCTTCCTCTTCTAACAGACTTGATGAGTTTATTATGGAAAAAGTAAGTGGGGTCCAAGGCACCCATCATTAACTTTTAACAGTTGTTGGATGAACTTCAGATCAAGGGCCTACAAAGAATTTCAAGCCTATTTGAGGAATAACCTCCTCCTTTTGGAAAAGTTCTCTAGAAAGAAGACGTGTGTCTTGAGGGTATGTGCAAAATCATGAGGGGCCAAAAAGTGGCGATGTAAAAAAGTCCACTTTTCAGTCGTCCAAAAGCACATGAAAATGTATGTTGACTTTTTAGTAGGTGTGGGTGTCAGTACACTTGGGAAAACCTGACACCAAAGCACAAACCTTATCGAGCACCTAATTTTTTTGGGTACCCAAAAATATCAGGTACTCGAAACTTGTGGCATAAATCAAAACCCGCAAGCTATTTTCCTCATTTCTCCTCACGTTTTGGGTTTGGAAAATGGCTCCAAATATAATATACATGATATTTTTGGGTATTTGATTGCACTAACAACAAATTCAACTTCATGGTTGATCTGGTAAGTAAATTCTTGCTATATCTTGATTAATTTCTTTCATTTTCATGTTAAATGTAGTTTTTTTGGTTAAAATAAGGTTTTGTATTGATTTTTTTAATAATACATGAAATCAATTTGAAATTTATATTTGTTTATTATTTAATCAAGCATGGTTAATAACAATGAAGATAATAACCCTCCCCCACCAAATAAAGATCCCAAAAACAATCCAGAACCACTTCAAAACCCTCAATCTTTAGAGGATTTGATACAAGAGAACTTGAACACTATTCGGGGCTTTAGAAACACGTATCACAATATACCTACTTTAGCTCCTATGCTTGACAACCTAAATACCATTGCTAAAAACATTGACACCCTTATGCAGCAACATAATGCTGCTCTTCATTGGCATGATGATATGCACGCCCAATTTTATGACAGGCTTGACCATGATGGGGTTGCGGCCCTTAATATAACTAAGGAAGATATAGCCTCCCTTTTTGTTAATCCTAAAACCGGATTAAAAATTGACCCCCAAAATCCCAAATTATAAATAAAATGGTGCACAAATCAAGCAATGCGCACACACTTTTGGGATCGCTGGTGGATGGTTTTTGATAAACCACCCCATAGCAATTTGGAGCTCCCTTTCTATTTCATAAAAAAATTGTATGCTGAGTTTGTGCTTGGTCACAATGTTAATTATTTTAGCATGAGGCCCAACATGGGCATAGGCGGAGGAGCTCCTTAGACTAGGCCATTTTCCTAGCGCAAAAAGGCCACTACCTTTGTCCTCCCCACTGATGTCGCACCCCCTCCTCCAGTGTAGCATCCCGATATCATTGCAGAGGCTGCCTCATAGAGTATTAGGGCCATTCATTTGCTGAGTCATCAGTTGATCACGTAGACTAGGTCAGTGTTAGCTCCTGGTGTGGATGATGTTGGTGCATCGACATCTCACTAGAGTTCACATGTATGCGAGCCCCATATTTGTATTATATGCAAGAATATGTACCTCGGACCGCTTACTAATGCTAATATATATCAGTATGTTATTGATGAGGAGGATATAGGAGACGCAGCTGCAGAGGCTGCAACACCTCATGGAGCATCTACATCTCATGAGAGTGCTCAGGAGGTGTATGCAGAGCCATAGACTCCTATTGATACGGTAAGAGTAAACATTATAAATAAATTTGTCACATGACTTATTTAATTTAAAAATAATTTATTTATTTAGATTAGTTTTAATGATTGCATACACTTATGTATATATATTTTTTCCATTTATGTTTAGTCGATGACAGAGGAGGAGTTGAGACAGGTGGATGACTCCACACTTTCAGCCATTTCATTTGGCCTTGATGCCTATACGGTATATTATAAATTATGTACCCATTAGTTTTTTTTATATAATCATTTGGTGTACATGCTTAAATCTCTATCAATTAGAGCAATAAAATTTATACATTTACTAATATATTGTCATCTTATTTTACTCTTACAGGCTACAACTGATGTTAGTGAGGGCATGAGGGGGTTCCTTCTTCATGTGTCAACAAAGGAAAGGTAATTAATTGTTTAAAATTAATTATGCATGCATATGTATGCCACTTGTGTGTAGTAATAAATATTTTACTTGCACTTTATTGTATAGGGTGTGGCTCTTGATGATGTCTCGACACAGGTTTGGGAGCCTAGGCTGACATGCATCTTGATTTGGAGTGATAGCCCGATTGTACGTAGACTTTTACATATTGTTATTTGTATTTTGTAACCAGGGTTGTTATGGTGAAGTACATTTATATATAATTAACAATCTTTTTAATCTCATAGGTTACTCCCAGTGTGAGGGAGGGCCCATGAGAATCTTTCATATCTTTGTTGACCCAGCCCACTATTCCAGAGGAGAGATCATCAGATGTAAGTTTTAATTTTAGTTCAATCAATTTGTAATTTTATTATGCTATCATCCTATTTTGTAGATTTATTACTCTATGTTGCACCACTCTACTAATCTCATTATTGCAAATATATATTTATAGGTTGGAGTTGGTATTGTTGGCATGGTCCCTTCGCTACCAAAGACTTATGCTAGGACACCTGATCATGGTAGGTGATTGACAGGCCAGGTACAAATATTTGTATTCAGTTATAATTTTAATTAAATTAGTGTTTGAATTATGAATTATATATATATATATGTGTACAAATCATATAAACTAAGCAATCTAACTTGGGTTTGAACTCATTTTTTATGCAGGATCAATAAGAGCCAAACACTTCTTCAAAGAGGCTACATTTTGATGATATCCCTACAACATAGGATGTAGTTTTAGTTTTGTGATCATTTAGAGATGCCACTTGGCACATTTTGAGATGGCATATATGCCACATTGTATACCTTGAAACATTGATTTTGTAGACATTTTGAAATGGCATGTGCCATATTTGTATATGGAGATACTTTTGATACATTTGATACTTTCTATATATAGAACATGTTCATTTTTATGTTATATTTGAGTCATCTTTTGTATACATATTTATTATTCATGTTTATGGAATTGAATGGTGAAGTTATATCTTGACTATGATTTAAATTATATCTTGTTGAAGTTACAATTATTTTTCTTTACTCTAGAATACCCTGTTCATGGAGCTTATTATGTTTGAGGTTTAACTTCTATAGATTTCCCATGTTCTTATGTTTCATACCATTATACCTCCCACCCAAAGGGACAGACAGTCTCTTCAAATTTACAAACCACCTATGTAAATGTTAACTTCCTCAATCAGAACACAACTGGACTCACGTATAAAAACCACAATTTTTCATTTAAGGCATGCTCCAGTGATAGCCCACATTTTCCAACTACCCAAAAAATCAATCTTTTTAAGTCTTTGGACAACCCAACTCCATTACCATACACAACACATGTTTCATGTCCTCAAAGCCATGCATGCACATCTTATAACATCCCAAACTTCTTGACCAGCTATATATCTTTTCCATATACATCCTAACCCCAGCATGCAAAACCATGAACCATATTTCTTGATTACCATTAAACTTCACCTAACATAACATTTTATATCTCCATCTACTACATTACAAAGACAAGTGCTGATATTATATTCTATATACCCACTCTACTATGTCATAGATCCCACGACCCTTAACCCAACTTGTAATCCCACTTGAGTCACCTAATAATACATTGTTTCAATACTATGTATATAACTCATCATATTGGGGTTTACTAAATCCACAAAGAAATGTAGCACTTGTGTTGTTAGGTCACTTGGGCCGAGCATGGTCGCGAGCGTTCCAGTGACTTCGTGGGTGGAATGGGGTTGTCACGACATTTACCTAGCCAACTGGAGCTGATGGAGCAGACCGTTCAATGCCAAGATAAATGATTTGAAAGATACACTATTGAGCTACTTTCAACTGACCCTCACTACAAGTTTTGGCATCGACTGAGATCATCTTGCCAAATGCAAATGAAGTCAAATCACCCAAAACTGAAAGAGGTTATTGTAGACCTCGGAAACATGATCCCATAGCCCTTGATGATTTGTCAATACCTCTCATGGGGTCCAAGATATGAGCCTCAGAAGATCATTGCCCAATTGTACTTAGTGCACCTTGGGGTCACTTGGGTCAAGCATGGTCGCAAGCATTCAAGTGACTCCATGGGAAAAATGGGATTGTCACTGGCATTTACTCAGCCAATCAGAGCCAATGGAGTAGATGGTTCAATGCCAAGATGGATGGTTTGAAAGATACACTGCTGAGCTACTTTCAACTAACCCTCATTGCAAGTTTTGGCATCGACTGAGATCGCCTTGCCAAATGCAAACAAAGTCAAATCGCCCAAAAGTGAGAGAGGTTATTATAGATCTCAGAAACATGATCCCATAGCCCTTAATAGTTTGTTGATACCTCTCATGAGGTCTAAGATACGGGCCTTAGAAGATCATTGCCCAATCATGTTTAGTGCACCTTGGAGTCACTTGGGTTGAGCGTGGTCGCGAGCATTCCAATGACTCCGTGGGTGGAATGGGGTTTTCACTAGCATTTACCCAATTGACTAGAGTTGATGGAGCAGATGGTTCGATGCCAGGATGCATAGTTTGAAAGATACACTATTGAGCTACTTTCAACTGACCCTCACTACAAGTTTTGGCATCGACTGAGATCGTCTTGCCAAATGAAAATGGAGTCCAATCACCCAAAACTGAGAGAGGTTATTGTAGACCTTGGAAACACAATCTTGTAGCCCCTAAAAATTTGTTGAGACCTCTCATGAGGTCTAAGATACGAGCCTTGGAAGATCAATGCCCAATCGTGCTTAGTGCACCTTGGGGTCACTTGGGTCGAGCATGGTGTGAGTGTTCCAGTGACTCTGCGGGTGGAACGGGGTTGTCCCTAGTGTTTACCTAGCCAACTGGAGTCGATGGAGCAGACGGTTTGATGCCAGGATGGACGGTTTGAAAGATACACTACTGAGCTACTTTCAACTAACCCTCACTATAAGTTTTGGCATCGACTAAGATCACCTTGCCAAATGCAAATGAAGTTGAATTGCCCAAAACTAAGAGAGGTTATTATATATGTCAGATACATGATCCCGTAGCCCATGAAGGTTTGTTGATACCTCTCACGAGGTCTAAGATACAAGCCTCAAAAGATCGCTGCCCAATCGTGCTTAGTGCACCTTGGGGTCACTTGGGTCGAGCGTGGTGTGAGTGTTCCAGTGACTCCGTGGGTGGAATGGGTTTGTCAGTGGTGTTTACCCAACCAAATGGAGCTGATAGAATAGATGGTTCGATGCTAGAATAGATAGTTTGAAAGATACAATGTTGAGCTACTTTTAACTAACCCTCACTACAAGTTTTGGCATCGGCTGAGATTGCCTTGCCAAATGCAAATGAAGTCGAATCACCCAAAACTGAGAGAGGTTATTGTATACCTTAGAAAAAAAATCCTATAGCCCCTAATAGTTTGTCAAAACCTCTCACGAGGTCCAAGATACGGGCCTCGAAAGATTGCTGCCCAATCATGCTTAGTGCACCTTGGGGTCACTTGGGTCAAGTGTGGTGCGAGCGTTCCAGTGACTCCGTGGGAGGAATGGGGTTGTCACTAGAATTTATCCTAGCCAAATGGAGCTGATGGAATAGATGGTTTGATGCTTGGATGGATGGTTTGAAAGATACACTATTGAGATACTTTTAACTGACCCTCATTGCAAGTTTTCGCATCGACTGAGATTGCCTTGGCCAAATGCAAATGAAGTCGAATTGCACAAAACTAAGAGAGGTTATTGTAGAACTCAAAAAAATGATCTCATAGCCTTTGACGATTTGTCGATACCTCTCACAAGGTTTGAGATACGAGCCTTGAAAGATCGCTGCCCAATAGTGCTTAGTGCACCTTGGGGTCACTTGGTTCGAGCGTGGTCACGAGCTTTCCAGTGACACCGTGGGTGGAACAAGGTTGTCACTGGTGTTTACCTGGCCAATGGGAGCTAATGTAGCAGATGGTTTGATGCCAGGATGGATGGTTTGAAAGATACACTTCTAAGCAACTTTCAACTGACCCTCACTACAAGTTTTGGCATCGACTGAGATTACCTTGCCAAATGAAAATGAAGTCGAATTGCCCAAAACTGAGAGAGGTTATTGTAGACCTTGCAAACATGATCTTGTAGCCCCTAATGGTTTATTGATACCTCTCATGAGGTCTGAGATATGAGCCTCAGAAGATCACTGCCCAATCATGCTTACTGCACCTTGGGGTCACTTGGGTCGAGCGTGGTTGCGAGCATTCTAGTGACTCTGTGGGTGGAAAGGGGTTGTCAATGGCATTTACCCAGCCAACTAGAGCTGATGGAGTAGATGGTTTGACGCTAGGACAGATGGTTTGAAAGATACACTACTGAGCTATTTTTAACTGACCCTCACTGCAAGTTTTGGCATCGACTAAGATTGTCTTTCCAAATGCAAACGAAGTCGAATCGCCCAAAACTGAGAGAGGTTATTGTAGACCTCAGAATAAAAATCCCATAGCACCCAATGGTTTGTTGATACCTCTCATGAGGTTTGAGATATAAGCCTCAGAAGATCATTGCCCAATCATGCTTAGTGCACCTTGGGGTCACTTGGATCGAGCATGGTGCGAGCGTTCTAGTGACTCCGTGGATGGAACAGGGTTGTCACTAGCATTTACCCGGCCAAGCAGAGTTGATGGAGTAGATAGTTTGATGCCAAGATAGATGGTGTAAATGATACACTTCAGAGCTACTTTCAACTGACCCTCACTGCAAGTTTTGGCATCGACCGAGATCGCCTTGCCAAATGCAAATGAAGTCGAATCGCCTAAAACTGAGAGAGGTTATTATAGACCTTGGAATCAAAATCATGTATCCCTTGATGGTTTGTTGATACCTCTCACAAGGTCTGAGATATGAGCCTCAGAAGATCACTATCTAATCATGCTTAGTGCACCTTGGGGTCACTTGGGTCGAGTGTGGTTACGAGCGTTCCAGTGACTTTGTGGGCGGAATGGGGTTGTCACTAGCATTTAAAATGTCATGAAAGTGAACCACCAACTTGTAGTCCACACTATTTTTAGTAATGAAAAATTTAACCCTTTTACTCTCCCGTGCAAACTCAAAAAGCACGTCACTTGCAGACCATAAAACACACAATGCATTATGCTACACTGGGTAGCCTGCAAGCAGTTGTGTTTTACAGATTGAGTAAGTAGTCCTTCGGAACATGTCCTTGTCTGCAGTGGAAATAATTAGGTTTCCATTTTGAAATAAGAGAAGACCCAAATGGGAAAGCATGCACACTTCTTTTCTTGACCCAGTTCTGTTGCAATGATTATGAGTGGTATGTTTGAAATTTGAACTGTGAAACTAATCATGATTAAGCCAGTCAGCACTCTACTAAAATTTAATTATTTTTAATATTCTGCCACCCCTCCCAGAACCCAATAATGAAGACTAAATATTAGGACATTTGTTTTTTTTTACTCTGGAATACCTTGTTCATGGAGCTTATTATGTTTGAGGTTTAACTTCTATAGATTGTTTGAAATGATAAAAAATAATATCCTTAAAGCATTAGAAACAACAATCAAACATGTAAGAATTCAAACCATGCAAATGACATAAGTAAATGACATGTAAGATCCCTTGTTGGCACTATTGGCCACCCATACATGATTTTGGTCATAAGTGCTTATGAAGACTTCTAGGACATTTAACTTTTAAATCAAATTGATTGTTACAAATTGCCATTATAGGCTTCAAAAGATCTAATTAAGCATTAAGGATCCTTTTGTCCTTCTATCTCTGATTGGATCCATGGTGACCATAGGTGTCTTCATAGGTGCTCCTACACAAGTTACAATCCACATACAAAACCAAGTTTATTGAATCAAAATACAATCTAAGAAAGGTGAAATTAATGTATTAAAATTAAGCTTAACGAACTTAGAAAACAATACACTAAGTTAACTTATTACCTAGTCAAGTGTTCCTGAAGGATCATCTCTTTACTTCTGGGTTTCCAATAGTGCTTCATGATCAGCAATACTAATAGTCCAAAGTTCTTTGGTCTTTGGTCTTCCTTGATGCTTTGACAACTTGACATTTGTTTCTATAACAAGGTGTGAATACATGAGAATAGTTTTGTGCTTCTCATAGTCTTCAAATGCAAGAATTCCATTCTTTCTAATCATGTATGTTCACAACCATGTTCCCGCAACAACAACTGAACCAATATGATATGTGAACCCATCACCATCTATCATCGGGTCGTACACAACGTGCTAACCAATAATCTGACCTCTCATCATTCCCCCATGGTGCAACCAATGCAAAAACATCTCCTGGCTGCAAAAGATCTGAAAGATGGTCATACTCAACTGGAGTGTCCATGTCATCATTTCTTATAGAGAGCGTCAAAGATAAAGGAGTTAGATACTGTGGAACCAATGTATACACCCACTCACTTGACTTACAATAATCCCAATCATATTGAAAACACATGGGGAAAAAACAAGCCAACTCTCATGTCCAAATGGTCCATGTACTACTATTGGAGCTTCAGAATGAAAGCATTTTTTAAGAGTCTTTCACTATTTGACAATCCAATCTATCTACTATAGTTCCCTTGTCAACCAACCAAAAGAATCAAGAGTCCCCCCTATGACAATGCTAAAGTAAACCAATCAACAATAGAATGAGCATCAAGAAGTACAACACCTAAAATCCTCAGTTGCTCCTTAACTAGAGCTCTCTTCACACACACACCTACTCTTGCTCCCCTTTCCCATGCCCTGACTCAAAAAAATTCCAAATATGAGGCACACCTCTCTCCACATGCATTCTACGCAACCAAAAAAACATTATGGCATTCTTAAATTGATCGGCACAATTATCCGACCAAATGAGATGCCTATCCATAGCAATACCATTTTCCTACAAGAAGTCAAAATAGTTCTAGAAATAATATTGAACAAACTCATGAGAGTGAGACCTATCGTCGCTCATATAAAAATGGTACTCTCTGATTATCTTTCGCTCATCTTTTGTGCTATCAGGGGAATGTCTATATGTGATGTGTACAAAAATAGCAACCTGAATGGAATTGTAATATTGAGCTTGAGTCTCATTTTGGGGCTGCAATGTATAGTTCTCCGCAAAGTCTACAATGGATATAATAGTTCCAATGGGGAAAGTGTCCTTACACGTCCTGAATCTTTGATCAAACCATTGAGAATTGTGACTATGCCTTGCATACTTGTAAAAAAGATTTGTCTTGAAATCTGAGATAAAATCAGAAACATTGTATTCTTTTGCAAATAACTCACATTTAGAGCTTTCACCTCCACTCTTCAATGTATATTTCACTGTTTCATATACATTTTTTTAGACGAGTGTCTTTCCAAAATTGTGTTCCAAACCCTCATGAAAACATGTCCTAAACTTGGATAAGCCACCACATTCTGAGCACTTGGCATTTAAGCAATCTTTTTTATAAAATAAACAACCATCATCTCTATGACATAAAAATTGATCTAGCAAGTCTCTTGATGATTTGGGAAGACCACTTGCACTGCAATCCTCTAGCATTTCATTAGTATGCAAGGTAGAATGAATGGACCGTAATAACTCATGATGCATTGAAAACTCAACATGATATTTGCAACAACATGTATTCTGAATCTTAAGGGGTACACAATAAAATGGCTTCATGGATTCAAAAGACCTTTGTGATATTTTCAATGTTGGATGTGTCTCACAAATTTTTTTATACAACATTGTTTGACTTACCTCCACATAATGTTTAGGATGTGGAGTGTAGTCTCGATTGCCAACTCTCAACTTCAAGACATCCTTCACATTTGGTGACACTCTTGAGTTAGCATCCCAAAATTGTTGAATTTCATCCTTGACAACATCTGTTAGCTTCTTATCGAAATGTGGAAGTCTCCCACCATAAGCCCATGTATCAATTTGAAGTGGATCATCAAGTCTTTCTCTTCTTCCAAGTGCTCTACCCAAAGTTTTACAGTCGATATTGAAGTCAACACAAGTTTGTCTCATCAAACGAGCCTTTCTCAACTGAAGACTTACTAAGGAGGTTGTAATAACCCTCCAACCAACTCTCTTGTCTTTTTCTCTGCTAGTCTTTCCAATGCTATTGAGAGCACTAAAAATATTCTTCATAACAATGGAATTTCTCTCCATTTTCTTGTTCACACGAATCTTCAATTTAACAAGCATAGGTTTCATCTTTTGCATCTTTAACAATTGCACAAAAATTTGACATTGCTCAACCAATGTCTTGTTTCCAAAAAATTGATCATAAAGTCTTGAAGCCCACAACCTAATGGTTCTATGTGACCTCTTTCCTTCCCAATTATTCATAATGTTCTCCTCAATTTCAATTAACCATTTAGGTGTTCTTGAAAGCCCTGAATTTGAAGATTGATTATCTGTATTACAAGGGACTTCATTTCACATATAATTTGGAGATGTGTAATGTTCATGTGGTTCTTGTGCAACATTTTCATTCCCCAAGTCTAAATTTTCAATCTCCATCTGTACATTTTCATCTTCATTCCATTCATTGTCATTCCCCAAATCTAGGTTTTCATTCACCAAGTTTACATTTTCATTCTCCATCTCTACATTTTCATCTTCACTCCATACATTGTTATTCACAAAATTAATTTCTATATTATTTTCAAATTCAACATCCTCTTCACTTGCAACTACATTTACGAGGTCACCTTGATTAATGTTTAACATACCTTCTCTCCTTCTTCGGTGATTTTCCCTATCTTTTTCCCTATATGCTTCAAATTCTTCATTCATCACCTTCCTCTTTCGTTTAGCCTTTCAACAACTACTACTTCCCATGGTGAGACCACAAGTTGACAAAAAACAAAAAATGGGCCCCAAATCACATTTTTTTCCTGCAACCTGTGAAAAAAGTCTGAAATCTCGTGCTTCTATGGTTTGTGGGGATAGGGAATATTTTGGTCAAATATCACCAGTCAATAATCAGGTACCCGATATTTCCAAGTAGATGAAAAAAGGGCGGGAGCAAATGAAAAAATTGAACTTTTATATATAAAAAGAGGTATATATATATATATATATATGTATATATATATATATATATATATATATATATATATATATATATATATATATATATATATAATGTATATTATATATATACTAATGTATATAATATATATATATATATATATATATATATATATATATATAATGTATATTATATATATACTAATGTATATAATATATATATATATATATATATATATATATATATATATATATATATATATATATATATATATATATATATATATATATATATATATATATATAATGTATATTATATATATACTAATGTATATAATATATATATATATATATATATATATATATATTATATACATTAGTATATATATAATATACATTATATATATATATATATATATATATATATATATATATATATATATATATATATATATATATATAATGTATTATATAAATATAATGTATTCGAAAAAATACCTGCATAGTTGATTTTGAAAAAATACCTGCACAGTTGATTTGATGATAGATAGTTTCAGGCCAAGTCCTCTTGAAAGTATCCAGCATAGAATTTTTCTATAGACTCCTTGTAATGTCAGCGGTTTGACTATACTGAATAAGTAGATGTCAATGGACTTCCCCTCGATTGAATACAATCAATTGATTTTTTAACTCTTGAAAAGAAATTTCACACAGATGTACAACCACCATACGCTCATCATAGGGTTCCAATGTGTGCATAGGGGTCATGGGGACTTCCTAGGGGTCCTAACGCATGATAAGGCATACTACGAACCCTAGGAAGTCCCCATGACCCCTTTTTCCACATTTGAACCCTTGAGTGTGTCTAAAGGGGTCCTAAAACCCCTTAAGACACACTTGAGCATTCCAATGTGTCCATAAGGGTCATGGGGACTTCCTAGGGGTCCTAACGCATGATAAGGCATACTAGGACCACAAGGAAGTCCCCATGACATGTTTTGACACATTTGAACCCTTAAGTGTGTTTGAAGGGGTCCTAAGACCCCTTAGGACACACTTGAGGGTTCTAATGTGTCCATAGGGGTCATGAGGACTTCCTCGGGGTCCTAAAGCATGATAAGGCATAATAGGACCCCTAGGAAGTCCTCATGATCCCTTTTAACACATTTGAATGCTCAAGTGTGTTCAAAGGGGTTGTAGGACACCTTAAGACACACTTGAGCATTCCAATGTGTCCATAGGGGTCATAGGGACTTCCTAGGGGTCCTAACGCGTGATAAGGCATACTAGGACCCCTAGGAAGTCCCCATGACCCCTTTTGACACATTTGAATGCTCAAGGGTGTCTAAAAGGATCGTAGGACACCTTAAGACACACTTGAGCATTCCAATGTGTCCATAGGGGTCATGGGGACTTCCTAAGTGTCCTAACACATGATAAGAAGTACTAGGACCCCTAGTAAGTCCCCATGACCCATTTTGACATATTTGAACCCTCAAGTGTGTTTGAAGGGGTCCTAAGACCCCTTAGGAGACACTTGAGGGTTCCAATGTGTCCATAGGGGTCATGAGGACTTCCTAGGGGTCCTAACACATGATAAGATATACTAGGACCCCTAGGAAGTCCCCATGACCCCTTTTGACACATTTGAACACTCAAATGTGTCTGAATGGGTCATAGGACCCCTTAAGACACACTTGAGCATTCCAATGTGTCCATAGGTGTCATGGTGACTTCCTAGGGGTCCTAACACATGATAAGGCATACTAGGACCCCTAGGAAGTCCCCATGACCCCTATTGAAACATTTAAATGCTCATGTGTGTTTGAAGGGGTCGTAGGACCCCTTAAGACACACTTGAGCATTCCAATGTGTCCATAGGGGTCATGCTGACTTCCTAAGGATCCTAACACATGATAAGGCATACTAGGACCCCTAGGAATTCCCCATGACCCCTTTTGACACATTTGAATGCTCAAGTTGTTTGAAGGGGTCGTAGGATCCCTTAAGACACACTTGAGCATTCCAATAGGCCCATAGGGGTCATGGGGACTTCCTAGGGGTTGTAATGCATGATAAGGTGTACTAGGACCCCTAGGAAGTCCCCATGACCCCTTTTGACACATTTGAACACTCAAGTGTGTCTAAAGGCATCATAGGACCCCTTAAGACACACTTGAGCATTCTAATGTGTCCATAGGGGTCATGCGGACTTACTAAGGGTCCTAAAGTGTAATAAGGCATAATAGGACCCCTAGGAAGTCCCCATGACCCATTTTGACATATTTGAACCCTCAAGTGGGTGTAAAGGGGTCCTAAGACCCCTTAGGAGACACTTGAGGGTTCCAATGTGTCCATAGGGGTCATGAGTACTTCTGAGGGGTCCTAATGTGTGATAAGGCATATTAGGACCCCTAGGAAGTCCCCATGACCCCTTTTAACACATTTGAACTCTCAAGTGTGTTCGAAGGGGTCATAGGACCCCTTAGGACACACTTGAGGGTTCCAATGTGTCCATAGGGGTCATGGGGACTTCCTGTAAGGAAACTCAGGTGTGGAAACAACTTCCTACGCTAATCTCTATAGGAGAGTATTGTGCAAATTATTATAAATCCTTACAATTTCAGATTCGTTAACTACTTTAACAAAGATATTGCAACCACATACCATACATACAAAAAAATAGAGAATCACAAAATGATATACCTTGGGGAAAACCTTTCGGTAAAAAACCCCAGCACTCCAAAACCTGCACAATGTATTATCTTCAACACAAAGATTACAATACACTTGCAATGCAAGTTCTTTTAGGAAATGAGAGACACAGCCAACAAGACTTAAACTTTTGTTATATCTCTCCCATAGGAGCAGCATCATATATATAGACTCCTCTGGACCCAAAAATAGGCACAACCACCAAAGACCCATGCACAAAGCCACATGTACATAGTTGTTACATGCAATCCCAAGAATAGGCATCCATCCCTAGAATAGACTATGACAGTTTGTCATAGAATCCGCCAAAAATAACAGTCACAAGAGAAGTGTAAGAGAATCTGTCATACCAACCTATTTTTGGCATATTCTCTTACACACACCAACCACTTCTTCTTGGGTGCCCAAATAGGCCCAAGTCATAAGATGCTCTTACACCTGTCATAGCACATTCCTTAAATAGTTCTTACACATCATAGGAATCCATCATGACCGTTTCGGTCATGATCTCCTTACGCACAAGATGTCAACACATCAAGTGGAGTGACACGTCAACATGCCAACTAGACATGTACACTCACACTTAATTACATTATTTGAAAAAAATATATTTACAAAACAAATAATAAGAATAGGAATTATCCAAGGTTGAGACACCTTATTCCTAACATTCTCCCACTTGTCGAACACCTTGTAAGAGCAACAGGAACATAACAAGAACTTTAACTACTATAGGCCAAAAGGCCCATAAACTCCGAACACCATCTAAACTTCTTAGTGCCCACTGGTTTGATTAATGCATCTGCAACATTCTTCACAGTATCTACCTTCTCCAAATTTACCTTTCCATCTTCCACCATATCTCTCACAAAGTGAAACTGCACATCAATGTGCTTCGTTCTGGCATGGAAAGTTGGATTCTTTGCAAGGCAAATAGCGCTCTGACTGTCACACCAAATAGTAATCTATTCTGCATCAACACCAACATCAGAACACAATCTTCTAAGCCAAATGGCTTCTTTACAAGCATGAGTAGCAGCCATGTACTCAGCTTCTGTAGTGGACAAAGCAACCATAGGTTGTCGCTTACTCATCCAACTGATGGCACCACCAAACATTGTGAACACATAAGCACTGGTGGATCTCTTGCTGTCAATATCACCTACCCAATCTGAATCCACAAACCCATGAATACAAACTGAATGCGAAGATCCAGAAGATTTACCATGATAACATATGGAGTAATTTGATGTACCCCTCAAATATCTGAATACTCGCTTAACTACATCCCAATGTACCCGTCCAGGATTAGCCATAAACTGACTCAGGACTCCCACTGCTTGGGCAATATTTGGTCTAGTACAGACCATAGCATACATAAGACTGCCAACTGCACTAGCATAAGTTACTCTACTCATGTCCTCCACCTCACTAGGATATTTTGGACAATCATCTACAGATAACTTTGTTCCCATAGAAATAGGAACACATAGTGGTCTGTAATCTACCATGCTGAACCTGTCCAACACAGACTTCACATACTTACTCTGACTCAACCAAAGTTTTTTTTTAGACCTATCTCTATTGATTTCCATACCCAAGATGTACCTAGCTGCCCCAAGATCTTTCATCTCAAACTGTGCTGACAACTAAGATTTAAAATCAGAAATCATACCCTTACCCTTCCCAAACAGCAACATATCATCAACATATAATGCAACAATAAGAAGGCGATCATTTTAAACTCTGAAATAAACACAATGATCTGATTTTGATCTTACAAATCCAATTGACAACACAAAGGCATCAAACTTAAGGTACCACATCCTAGGAGATTGCTTCAAACCATATAGAGATTTCTTTAATCTGCAAACTAAGGATTCTTTACCTTTAACAATGTAGTGCTCAAGCTGTGACATATAAATCTCTTCCTCCAAATCACCATGAAGGAAAGCTGTCTTCAAATCCATCTGTTCTATCTCTAAATCATATGATGCAGCAAGAGATAACATAAATCTAATGGATGTCAACTTTGCAATAGGAGAGAATATTTCACCATAATCTATTCCCTCTACCTATGAATACCCCTTTGCAACCAATCTAGCTTTATACCTTTCAACACTGCCATCTGCATAGAATTTCTTCTTGAACACCCATTTACAGCCAATAGATTTTCTCCCTTTAGGAAAAGGTACAAGGTCCCAAGTTTTTTTTTCTCCAATGAAGCCATCTCATCATCCATAGCCTCAATCCAAGAACCTGCATCTTCCATGCCCAAAGCCTCTTTCATAGATCTAGGCTCATCAGTGTTAGTAATCAAAACAAAGGCACAACTGGAATCTAACATAGAATAACCAAACCTTTCTGGTTGCTTTCTTTCTCTCATGGATCTCCTCAAGGGCTATGGTTGAGGTTGTTCTTCCTCTTCTTCTGAACTATCAGAGCTGCTAGAGCTCTCCTCATCATTAGGCCCAACATGGTCTCTTTGTTCAGTCTTCTTAGGGGTAGGAGGCAACTGAACAACATCTTTTTCCTTTTCTTTTTCATCTGGTTGTAGCACAATAGGAGAAGATGTTAGCTCTCTGAAAATAACATTTCTACTATACAACACCTTACTAGTCACAGGATCCCAAAGCTTGTATCCTTTCACACCAGCACTATATCCGATGAAAATACATTTAACGGCTTTGTTTTCCAACTTAGATCTTTTCTCCTTTGGAACATGTGCATAAGCTTCACAACCAAAAACATGAAGATGTCTAATTGAAGGCTTCTTACCAAACCACACCTCCATGGGTGTCTTACCAACAAGGGCTGATGTAGGAGATTTGTTAACTAGATAGCAAGCAGTGGCCACAGCTTCGGCCCAAAACCTTTTCTCTAAACCAGCTCCACTAAGCATACTCCTAGCCTTCTCCATCAGTGTCCTGTTCATTCTCTCTACAACTCCATTTTTCTGTGGGGTATAAGGAGTTTTCTTATGCCTCTTGATACCTTGTTCTTTACAGAACTATTCAAACTCTACTGAGCAAAACTCACCACCATTGTCAGGTCTCACACACTTAATCTTCTTACTAGTCTGATTCTCTACAAGAGCTTTAAATTCCTTGAACCGACTAAAGACTTGTGTCTTACTTTTAAGGAAATAAATCCACATCCTTCTACTGTAATCATCTATGAAAGATACAAGAAATATAGACTTGGAGATTGAAGGAACTTTTACAGGACCAAATACATCAGAATGAATAAGATCCAAAACATCAGAAGATTTTTGAGAACTAGAGTAAAACTAAACACGATTTTGTTTACCATAGACACAGTGTTCACAGAAGTCAAACTCAAGATTGAAATCATTTAACCCCTCAATGAGATTTTTATTTTTCAGGGTTCTGAGACCCTTTTCACCAATGTGGCCAAATCTCATATGCCACAACATTGTCTTTTCTGTAGGAAGCTTACCTTCCAAAGTGTTTGCACTACCATCGAAACCAATAGCCACAGACTTCTTCACTGCTTGTTCAGATGGTGAGGATGAAGAACTATTACATAGAGGAATACATGCATCTAGCTGAAATAAGGTACCTCTCCTAGTACCCCTTGCAAGCACTATCGATCCTCTTATCATCTTGCATCCTTCTTTCAAAAAAGCAACTTTCACACCTACATCATTCAACATACTTACAGATAATAGGTTTCGTGCCAAACTCAGAATATGCATAACTCTATTGATTCCCTTTACTCATCCATCAGGAAATTTGATAGTGACCCTTCCGTGTCCAATTATCTTTAGGTGAGAATCATCACCCAAGTACACCTTTCCACCATCAAACTCTTCATATTTTGAGAACTAGTTTCGATGAGAGCTCATGTGAAAAGATGCACCGGAGTCAACCAATCACACATCATCAGATGCATGGGCTGCCAAAGCTGCGATGAATGCATCACCATCTTCTTGAGATCTTTCTGAAGCTGAATCTGAACCTTTCTTCTTCTTCTTCGGCTCTTTGCAGTCTTTACGGAAGTGCCCAGATTTATCACAGTTCCAACATTTTTCCTTGGACTTATTGGAAGTCTTTGACTTCCCATAGGATTTGGATCTACCCTTATTGTCAGACTTATTGTCATTTTTCTTCCCTCTTTCAGTGGATCTCCCACGAACAGCAAGGGCTTCTTTTTCCAAAATGGAAGCCTTTCTCCACATCTCCTCTGATAGCAGTGAAGACACCACATCATCCATTTTGAAGGTAACTAAAGTGCTTCTGAGAGCCATCACAAGATGGTCCCATGAATCCGGTAAAGAACACAAAAGTGTGTAGCAACAATCCTCCTCCTCTAACTTGACACTAGCTGATGTTAATTGTGCAGCTAGCAGATTAAATGCATTTAAATGATCCGTTAAGGATCCACCTTCCTCCATTTGTAGAGAGTACAACTTCTTCCTTAGGAACAACTTGTTCACTAGAGATTTGGCCTGATACATGGCCGCAAGTCTTTCCCACAAACTATTTGCAATTTTCTCATCTAGAACATTTAGAAGAATTGCATCAGTTAAACAGAGTCTTATGAGACCCTTAGCTTTACGGTCTTTGATATCCCAATCTGCTTGAGCTATATTTTCTGGTCTTGTAGCAATTGAAGTCACTTCCCATAGGTCACGATCTTCCAACATGTCTTCCATCTTGAGTTTCCACAACTCAAAATTAGTGCCATTAAATTTCTCCACCTCCATTCTTCTATATGATGAACTTGCCATCTCAATCTGCAAATAAGATTCAGAATGCTCTACAAAAAACTCCCACTCAACTTGAGATTAGCTCAAAAAACCCTACCCAACAACTAGGATCAAAAGTTGATCAAGCTCTAATACCACTTGTAAGGAAACTCAAGTGCGGAAATAGCTTCCTACGCTAATCTCTATAGGAGAGTATTGTGCAAATTCTTATAAATATTTACAATTTTAGATTCGTTAACTACTTTAACAAAGATATTGCAACCACATACCATACATATAGAAAAATAGAGAATCACACAATGATATACCCTGGGGAAAACCTTTCGGTAAAAAACCCCAGCACTCCAAAACCTGCACAATGTATTATCTTCAACACAAAGATTACAATACACTTGCAATGCAAGTTCTTTCAAGAAATGAGAGATAAAGCCAACAAGACTTAAACTTCTGTTATATCTCTCCCATAGGAGCAACATCATATATATAGACTCCTCTAGACCCAATAATAGGCACAACCACCAAAGACCCATGCACAAAGCCACATGTACACAGTTGTTACATGCAATCCCAAGAATAGGCATCCATCCCTAGAATAGACTATGACAGCTTGTCATAGAATCTGCCAAAAATAATGGTCACAAGAGAAGTGTAAGAGAATCTGTCATACCAACCTATTTTTGGCATATTCTCTTACACACACCAACGACTTCTTCTTGGGTGCCCAAATAGGCCCAAGTCATAAGATGCTCTTACACCTGTCATAGCACATTCCTTAAATAGTTCTTACGCGTCATAGGAATCTGTCATGACCATTTTAGTCATGATCTCCTTACGCACAAGATGTCGACACATCAAGTGGAGTGACACATCAACATGCCAACTAGACATGTACACTCACACTTAATTACATTATTTGAAAAAAATACATTTACAAAAAAAATAATAAGAATAGGAATTATCCAAGGTTGAGACACCTTATTCCTAACACTTCCTAGGGGATCTAATGCATGATAAGGCATACTAGGACCCCTAGAAAGTCCCCATGACCCCTTTTGACTCATTTGAATGCTCAAGTGTGTCTGAAGGGGTCATAGGACCCATTAAGACACACTTGATAATTCCAATGTGTGCATAGGGGTCATGGGGACTTCCTAGGGGTCCTAACATGTGATAAGGCATACTAGGACCCCTAGGAAGTCCCCATGACCCTTTTTAACACATTTGAATGCTCAAGTGTGTTTGAATGGGTTGTAGGACCCCTTAAGACACACTTGAGCATTCCAATGTGTGCATAGGGGTCATGGGGACTTCCTAGGGGTCCTAATGCATGATAAGGCATACTAGGACCCCTAGGAAGTCCCCATGACCCATTTTGACACATTTGAATGCTCAAGTGGGTTTGAAGGGGTCATAGGACCCCTTAAGATAGACTTGAGAATTCCAATGTGTCCATAGGGGTCATGCGGACTTCCTAAGGGTCCTAACACGTGATAAGGTGTACTAGGACCCCTAGGAAGTCCCCATGACCCCTTTTGACACATTTGAATGCTTAAGTGTGTTTGAAGGGGCCGTAGGAACCCTTAAGACACACTTGAGGGTTCCAATGTGTCCATAGGGGTCATGGGGACTCTCTCTCTCCCTTCTCTCTCCTCCTTCTCCTCCTCTCTCTCTCTCTCTCAAACAGTGAACTATTCTTCAAAGCCTCCATTTCTGCGTAGCTAGGGTTTATGACGCCTGTAAAAGGCACAACTATGCCCCTATAGGGACTCATGCTCGTGCTTGGAATCATATTATTTTCATGCATTCCCTAAAATTTAATATAAAGATTTAGTTGGATGCCTTTAAAGACCTAAAAGAAATGAAAAATAAAATTTAGGCCAAAAATACATACCGCAGCTTCAATAATCTAGCCAACTTCCTCTACTAAGGCACAAAGAACTTCATTAATGTCTGCTCTGGGAGGAAGATTATAATTTCCATATTTCTGCAAGCCCTGAAATATTTTCGTTGTTATCGCTCTCCACCTTTGCTCTCTCAATTTAGTCCTCTCCATCTCCACTACACTCAGCTTAGCCATCCTTACCTACTCTTTAACAGAGATTCTCCAAAATTTGTATACAAAGGCATCCTACAGGAAAAATGAAAAGTTTCCCAGAGAATATCCACAATTCATATACAAAAGCATCATATAGGAAAAATTACAAAAAATTAATAGGTAAAAGGTAAAATTTATCATTCACACCGGCAGTACCAAGGTCATATCCACTATCAAATCTTGGCCTATGACGTGCAAAATGAGCAAAGAAAGTGAAATGAAATGGAAGTATGGATCAAATAGCGAAGGTGCATCAAATCAGATCAATATCATAATATATGTAGAAAATACTATTACAGATAAAAATATTTGCATATTAATGGGAAAGAGTGGGAAGAGCTTCTTAAACCCATGATAGAAGTTACAGATAAGGAGGAAGAGCTAGGAAGGGGAAAGTGGCAAAGGAAAGAAGTAAGATATGTGTGTGAGCCTATGTCACATGATGATGATGAGCACTCACCATTTGGTAGTAGCTCAAGTAGTGACAGAAGCTCTTCAGTGCACATGTACATTGACACAAAAAATTTAGATAGAGAAGTAACAAGTGCTGTGGAATTATCTACAGAGAAATGTGAAATGAAGCCTCAAATTGGTTCATTAGCAGGAAAAGAGTTTGGTCATGCACTTCATTCTAGCACCAAAAAAATTTCTATTAGAAATTCCTATTCGTCAGTGGCCTTGCATTTCCGGGACTTGGGAAACTAGGTTACTCATGTTGGGCATTATCCCTCAAATGTAAGTTCATTGCCACCTTTGGCAAGGCAGTCTCACTCCTCATTTTACAAAAAAGGTTAGCCATCTATGGTCCAAGGTTTTAATTCAGCTGATAAGTGGAGAGCTTCTCAAGATACTGATCTCTTTTGTAGAGAAGTTCCCAATTCATCTCAAGGTTCTCGTTTAGGTGACCAACACCTTGGAGGTCCACAAATAGACCCATTGATTTCCCAAATTGGTAAAATGGTAGATGCAATTTTGGAAAGAGTATCCCAATTGAAGAGAAATGGAAATTCTAGTGAGAATAAAGTTATTGCAGATCCAATGGGTGTAT
The DNA here is from genome assembly GCA_027943335.1 of Chamaecyparis obtusa. Taxonomy (NCBI): domain Eukaryota; kingdom Viridiplantae; phylum Streptophyta; class Pinopsida; order Cupressales; family Cupressaceae; genus Chamaecyparis; species Chamaecyparis obtusa. The sequence goes on along the minus strand of BSBK01009882.1, from coordinate 55,166 downwards.
CTCCTCCACTGACAAATATAACTACTTCCAGAGACTTGAGTTTAAATGGAGACTGTATGTTCCCAAACATGCCCCAATCGAGCAGATGAACTAGATGTTGCTTGAGTAAAGAAGATAGTGGTTTATTAAAGCATCTACATTATCCCACTTGCTATTAGTTACTAATTTTTGAGCAGCTTTCCAACTACTTTCATGTGGGATTTTTGTAATATATAATGTCCTCATGCAAGTACATGCCAGTTTTTGTAAACATTTTATGTTGTAAAGGGTTGGTGAGCAATATCAAAGAAAAGGTTCTTGCATGTATTATTTAGATACATATCAATTAGGAAACCATTTTTCTCCCATTACATGGCAAAAATGCCTAGATTCACTTTGTCAGTATCAATAGGCAGCAAGATGAGGGAAGAAATATTTGTGAAGAGGAAGTACAAATGTTACTATCCAAAACCATTTGGAGAGTAATATTCTTCTCCTGATTGTAATAAGAAACTCAAAATGAAAAAGACATCAAATAGCTGGGGCATTTATTTCCTATGACCTATGTCAATTTCAGTTCAATTCCTATTGATGATATTCTCAATGTGTAAAAATAAACTGATGTGTTATTTTAAAATGGTGTTGACTGAAATTTATGAACATATGTCAAATATCCATTTTTTCTAGAATTTGAAATAGAACCAGTGGTAATATAATCAAATTTGTGAATTTCTCCTACTCTCTCTCTCTCTCTCTCTCACCTTCTCACTCTCTCTCTTCCTCAATAGTCACCCATGAATTTTTTAAATGGCTGATTAATTTCGTTTGCTTCTTTCAATGGCCATCCATGATTTTTCTGCAATCTTCCAACTTTTCATACATAGTTGTAAAATACATATTAATATATTATACATATAAAATAATATATAATATATGATATATAATGTAACATTTAATATTAATATATATTAAATAATATTTAATGTAAAATGTATATTATATACTATTTAATATATAATTGATATTATATAATATTTAATGTATATAATATATAATCTAATATATATCTAATATATAGTTTTTGATATATAATATATCATATGAAGGATGGAGAAATGCGAGGGAGAAAGGGGAGGGAAAATTGAAAAATCAAAATTCTACCGATATTTTCGGGTACTCAAAAATATCGGGTACACAAAAATATCGGGTACCCGATTACTCTCAGTATTTCTTTGTGCACCAAACCTACATGGTCAACTATTGAAATGTCTCAAAAATGTGTTTTTCCCCTATTTCTCTAAGTTCCAAACTTTGACCATATGCTGATGACTTTTTTTTCACTTGAATTTGATGAAACGAAAAGGGTATCTTAAGGAGATTATTAGCTTTCTATCGATATAATTACTGTCAAATTTTAAATTCGGTAAGTAATTATTAGTTATTTTCTAATTCATTTACCTCTAAAGTGTTGATTTATATACTGATTGAAAAATGACTATAACTTTCAGACGGTATAACATTTTTGAAATCCAAAAAATGCGTCACATTCTATGCTTCGCCTACTATAAGGAATTTTTTTTTTTTGAATTTTGTAAATTTTTGAATGAGTTAAGGTGGTCAGACATGAGAGTTTTTTTATTCTAAAAACATTGTAGCAGAAAATTCATAATTAATTATTTTTTTGGAATAAAATTACAAAAAAATATGTGTCACATCCGAGCATGAGTCTACTACTTATATTGAAAATCTTATAATAAAATATTATCATTTGATTATGATTAAGGTGGTCAGACATACACCAACTTCTTATTTTTTTCCAGAAGTTTTTGTACTGTTGCATTGAAATCTATACTTTTCACCAATCATACTAACTTTTTTTTGAAAAAAGGCCTAGTAGTTTAGAAACTACATTCAATTTTCTACAAATTCTATTCTTACAACTTTTTGATATTAGGTTGATAGCTAGTTGAAATTTTCATGTCAAGTTGACTAACCCTTATTTGCTGATTTTTCATTGCCACTTAAGGGCATCATTTTTCCCCTCATGATCTTGCACATACCCTTGAGTGGGACCTTCAACATCCATCATCAACTATCAAAAAATATAGGATGAGCATAAGATTCATATCCAAGATGTATTTCGGGTTGAATTGAGAAAGGACTTCCTCCTTTTGGAAATGTTCTTTGGAGAAAGGACATGTGTTCAGAGTGGGGCCCTCAGAATTCATCATCAACTAAGGACCACCATAAGATGATCATGAGATCTAGGACCAACGATGCATTTCAAACCAAATTTTGGAAAAACACCTTCTCCTTTGAGAATGTGCAGCAGAATGAGAACATGTCTTCGGCTACCTGTAGTATCCTATGTTACATTGATGATACTATGGGGCTCATCAGGTATTGAGAAAGCTAATTTTGTTCTTTCACGATGTATTATATTATTTTGATGACCTTATCAGCATGAGAGAGATACTATGATAGACCCATTGGAATTTGTCCCAAACACTTACCATGGAATTTTTTAGCAAAGATGCCATCTGCTGCTAAATATATTATTTAATGATCCTTGTTATTTCTCATTTGTAAACTTATGCATGTTGACTGTGATTTTAATTTGGCAAATGTATTTCCCCAGCTGATTATATTTTATAAAATTTATTGGTAGAGGTAGATTCTAGGTACTTTGATCACATTTTGTACATGGATTATGAATCAGATTTTTCTTTCTAGTTATTTCTCTAAGGAGTCCCCTAAACTAGTTATAAAATAATAAAATGTAAGTGCTCTGTCACTTTTTGATTAAAATAAATAAATTGTTTTATAGGAGACATTGAGCAGAGTGATGGGGCGCCAATTGTAAATATTTTCAGGATCTCTAGCTTTAGGTATGAATTTTATGTTTTCTTTATTTATTTCTGAGCCTAATGAGCTTGAATGGAATGATTCTAAATAAGCATTGTGAAGGTTTGACCCTACACAATCCCAAAGGGATTTGTAAAATTTACGTGGGAAACCATCACAACCTGGAGACTTATCATCTTCCATTGAAAAATTTGCCTCCCTAAGGTCTTGAATAAAAAAGGTTTTCTCATAGAAGGCTCTTTGAGAGTTAGAGAGATGATTATGGACACAAGATAGGAAATTATCTAAATCCTTTTGAGAGGCTCGTGTCGAAGGCTGGGTAGTGGAAACTTGTTTATAATGAGAAAAAAAAGCTTGCAAAATATCTAGAAGTTCAGTAAAAATTGAAGTCCCTAGTTCTTTGATCCTTTTTATGCCTGAGGTGGTATGTCTTGAGCACAAAGAAGTAAATAATTCTTTACTAGCGTGATCTCCCACCTTTAACTAAGGCAATTTTGCCTTAAGTTGATAGCCTTTGGAAGCATAAGTGTCATCTATATTTTTTGCATGTCAAAGCTATGCCACCTTAAACTGTAATTCAATTGAAAAAGGATAAGCTGCCAAGTTGTCAATAGTTGCATGCAAATCCTTGGTGGTTCTGGCATATGACTAACATAAAAAAGAGCTATTTTTTTTCCATAAAAGTGGAGAAAGTGAGTGGTGTGTGTAATGGCAGCATTCCACCATGAAATCTAGCCTATCTACTGAGTAGGCCTTAGTTGAAGGTTCCAAACATTTTTTATGTTGGCTAGGGTAGGTGAATTATGTTAATATTATTTAGAACAACAAAGAGGGGGGTGAATCAATTGTTCTTAGGTCCAGATGTACCAATTGAACTTTTAAACACTTCAACACTCTCATATCTAATCACCAACATAGCTCGGTCTCTAAAGAAAATGTATACTAGAAACATATAACATGCACTCCACTATCCAATAGTAATTAACTTGCAGAATATAGAAACATTCACAACAACCATTCACACAAGTATAACACCAGATTTATAGTGGAAACCCAACATGGGAAAAACCACTTTGTAACATGTTACTGATATTTTCACTCTTTTGAAGTGAGCTATGTGAAAAGCCAACCTTGTTAAAGGTTACAAACACACTGCTAGGTGTGACCCTGTTAAAGGATTTAAAAACACTCTGTCAAAAGTGACCTGGTTAAAGGATTTAAGTACATTCCATTAGAATGCCACCTTGATCAAAGGATTTAACAATGACTGTTAGGTCAACCTTGATTAAAGGATTTAGACTGATACAATGGTTAGAAAGTAGTAGTAATATCTTATCTGTAAAACATACAACTCACTTTGCAAATATCTGATCCAATTTGCACATATATGTTAATTTAATGATCAACTCCTTCACCTTTAGCCTTCTGCTTAGACTTATCAGTCAATAACATCAACAACTCCAACATCCCTCTTAACCTCACAATTAGCTTTTCCTTTATACATCTCCAATAGATAGATCTATCTTTTGCCTCTTAATCTCCTCCGTATATCTTAGGTTAGGTCAGATTCAGTGAATCCTTTCATCATTTAAGTTCTTCATCCATCCTTATAGAAACATCTTCAATCTCCTCATTGAATCCATAAAATGATTTACCATGCATTAAATTCTCCATACAATCAATTAATAAAGTCAACATGATTTACATAACCCAAGAATTTAACTATGTCGGCTAGAAATCTGAATTCTTCCTCCAAATGTAAATTACTGATGCTTGGTCAATACTATTTTCATCTCCTCAGTCATCACTACATAACTTGGCCACCTATTCAAACTATCTTCCTCGACTAACACTATTTTTCTCAGTCATTTCCTATCGTTCGGCATAAACTGATGTTCGGTCAACACTAAAGTTACTTGGCATATACTAGCGCTCGGTTGACACTAACATCACTCAGCTTAAACTAGATTTCTTCACTTTCTCGGTTAAGCCTACTTCTTCAGTCTTTCTTCTTACTTAGATAAACAATACATTATCTTATCATAGTGCCAAATAATCAAGTGCTTGTTGAAGTATCAAATAACTCAACTTTTGCCTAGGTGCTATTGTTATCTCCCTTGCCCTAATCCTTTTCACCAATCAATAGATATAGTACTTTAATAGATAGCAACTATATTACCAATTAAGGTTTGACATCAATGGCAATACAACAATTGCTTCAATTGCAATTTCCAACAATCTCCCTCTTTGGCATTGATGGAAACACCACATGAAAAACACATGATTTACCAACCAATAAATTTTTTTGTCATGCATCAGAAATATTTATAATATCCTTAGCTTCATTCTGATTCTCAATAACTTAACCTTTCTTGACCGTTCACACAGTTACTCCCTTTGAATCTTTTATGTCTCTCTCCCTTTGATTCTCTAAATCTATGTTTTCATTTATGATCATACTTAATTTGTGTTTTCATCTCTGAATCTCTCCCTCTTTGACAATAATGACAAAGTAGTATTACATCTTTCATATGTAAATGTCATCTTGTCAGTTCAGTAACAATATTTATCCCTCTGTCATCTTTCTTATGACTGATTATCAGCTTTGTTGTTCTTGTTTTTATTTTCACAACTCTAGGCAGCTCCTAAAGTGTGACCTTTCTTGCATCAATTTTTTAGATACTCTATGTAGCACATTTGATACAGTTCTCCTAGCTTGACTAGGCAACATCAATTAGGGGAAGCACCCCTAATTTACCTCTAAGATATTCATGAGCATCCTTAGGTAAATCTTTTGTGAATATGTTTGCTAGTTGTTCCTTTGTGTTCACATATTCCATTCTCACTTATTTTTCTTGTACCAATTCCCTCAAGTAATTGTGAAGCCTCTCATACCATGCTCTGGGGGCTTGCTTCAATCCATACAATGCCTTATTCAATTTGCAAACCATATTTTTCTTGTTTGGATCAACAAATCCTTCAAGTTGTTCAATGTATACTTCATCTTCTAATATGCCATTTAGAAATGTAGACTTGACATCCATTTTATATACCTTGAAGTCTTTGTAAGTAGCATATGCAAGTAGAGTTCTCACTCCTTCTAATCTTGCTATAGGGGAAAATGTTTCCCCATAGTCAATTCATTCTTCTTGTGCATAACCCTTGCATACCAGTCTTGCCTTGTTTCTTGTGACTTGTCCATGTCCATTAAGCTTGTTTCTGAATACCCATTTTGTTCCAATAACATTCTTGTTTTTTGGTCTCAGCACCAGAGTCCAGGTATCATTCTTCTCTATTTGATCTATTTCTTCATTCATAGCTTGAATCCAATCTTCATTCTCTAAAGTGTCTTTTATTGTCTTAGGCTCAAACTCACATAATAAACATGTTGGATCTTTCAACTTACTTCTAGTCAAGACTCCAGATTCCTTATCTCCAATGATTTTTTCAGGCTTATTATGTCTTCTCACATACTATGCCAATGTAGGTTCAGATTTATTTTCTCCTTGCTCTTCAGGTTCATCATGAAAATTATCAAATTATGCTTCTAATTGCTCAACAACTTACTCCTAATGCTTGGCAACATCCTCCTGATGCTCGACATTGCTTACCCATGACTCTGCATCTGGTACAGGTGTGTTACTTGCTTCTTCTTCTTCCATATAGATAAAAGATCTATAGTCTTCAGGTTCTTGTCTACTTTCTTGTTCATTTTTCTCTGCATATTCATCAACTCTCACATTTGTACTTTCCACAAATATTTTGTTAGTGTTAGAATTCAAACACTTATAAGCTTTTCTCTTAGTGGAATAACCTAGGAATATGCCTTCATCACTTTTTGCATCAAACTTTCCATTTCTATTATCTTTCAATATATAGCATTTTCTCCCAAAGATTCTAAAGTATTTCACATTAGGTGCATATCCATGCCATAATTCATAAATTGTAACATTTGTACCTTTCTTGATTTGTACTCAATTTAAGGTATAAATAGTTGTACTTACAGATTCTCTCTAGTATTTTTGTGCAACATTCTTCTCAATCATTAGTGTCTTTTCACAATCCATAATAGATCAATTTCTCACTACTACATTTGGGGCCAAATTTTGACAAAAGTTTCTGACGGGTAACTTTTTATTACGAATTTGGTTTTTTTTTTGTAATAGGCCCCAATGATGTCGTTATTTTGATGGGTGTTTAATTGACCATCAGAATTCCAACAGATTCGGGGTATAGATTAAAAAAAAGAGTAAAATGACCTCATCACTTTTATTTCGATTGGATAGAGGAGTGGGAGAAGAGGAGCGAAAGCTGAGCATGGGAGAAGGTAAGTGATTTCTTCATCTTTCGAGCCTCTGGCATCATATTCAAATGCAATTCATTTTATTTGATCATGAATGCTCTCTGAAATGACCGCATTCTACTGGTGTCATGCCCTAGCTAGTGCTCTATCTCTATCATTTGATGTTATTGGTGCTTGTGCTCAAGGATATCAATTCATTGTATTCAAATGTTTGGATTCACATTTGTTGATATTACTAGCATATATGTTTAATGACGCCATTGTATATTTCTGTCACTGAAATGACCGCATTCTACTGGTGTCATGCCCTAGCCCATACTTTAACTCCATTATTTGATGTTATTGGTGCTTTTTCTTAAGGACATCCATTATTTTGAAATGTTGACTGTGGTTATCAAATGGGCAGCCCGTGAGCTTCTAGCTAGGTGCCATTTGTATTGATAGCTTAGGGCATCAAATGTATTATATCATTGATAGTTGAGACTTTGTTAAAAGGAAATAGGATAAAGAATGATTTTTATTTAGTTTCTCTATTTTGATCCCTAAGTGGCTTACAACCCTAGAGAAGTATATGAAGATTTACGGATGTAGTTGCAGGATACATAGTAGCTGAAAATTCACAAGAAATCCATGCATCCAATTTGAATAGCAATTAATACAAAGAACTAGGGTCCTCCAATGGCCCAATCATTCAGACCTTGACTGTCCCCTTAACCAGTGACCCTTCAAAACTAGGTTATCATGCAATCAGTGAGTGATCCTTCATTCTCCTGGTGAGCTTCTAGCTAGGCGCCATTTGTATATTTGATAGCTTAGGACATCAAATGTATATTATATCATTGATAGTTGAGACTTTTTAAAAAGGAAATAAGACAAAGAACAATTTTGATTTAGTCTCTCTATTTTGATCCCTAAGTGGCTTACAACCCTAGAGAAGCATATGCAGATTTATGGATGCAGTTGCAGGATACATAGCAACCGATAATTCATAAGAAATCCAATATGCATCCAATTTGAATAGAAATTAATACAAAGAAATAGGGTCCTCCAATGGTGCAATCATCCGGACCTTGACTGTCCCCTCAACCAGTGACCCTTCAAAACTGGGTTATCATGCAATCAGTGAGTGATCCTTCATTCTCCTAGTTTTCCCTGCATCCAAACATATTGTAAATACACAATACAATGATAACAAGTCTTTCACAATCCCCCTTCCCTCAAGGAACACTAGATCAGCCATCCCTTCCACATAGCATTTCACTATTTTATGAGTGGATTGTGTAGGAATAGTTAACATTAAACAAAGAGCAAACTCCTCAACACATCTTGGAAACCATTAAACTCAATAATAAATAAAACCTAACACCAACACTATTCCTTCCATAGTTGCAGAATACATAGCAGTTGATAATTCACAAGAAATCCATGCATTAAATTTTTATAAGGATATCCTACTAATCAATAGGAATTTTCTTGAGATGACCAATGATTATGCATTTTGATGGAAGTGTGCTAGTTCAAAAGGATAATATAAATCTAAAACAATTTTTTTTTATTTTCTCAAACTATAGATGTGGTTAAAGGGAAAATATTATGTGGAAAACCCACAAACCAAGCTAGAAAATGATTGTACATCAAATTATTCCTATATTCATTCAAGTATTGCTACGCTTCAGCTACTTGACCTTTGAGCTTCATCTAGAGGAATGTGTAGCTTTAAGATAGAGTTACTTCTTGGGCCTTAAAATAGGGTGGAATATGATCAAGATTTGTTTAGGCTATATCTTTGTTAGTCCCATTGTTAGGTTCTTATAGTTCATGGTTTGAATCTATTATGGTTGTGTAAGGGATTTGTAGATGCTTTTTCTAACATAATTATTGGACACCATGATTGGAACAACTGGTTGTTGGCTATTGTACACATGAATCATATATGTCAATGGTTCTTTGTGTTCAAGAATTCATTGATCAATCTTTGAGATTTATTGTCCTCGCTTTAAAAGAGTGATAAGAGATATAGTGAGTGCTATATTTTCCAAGTGTTTTGTGGGTGCCATTATCTTCTAGGAGTAATTGCTGGAACCAAATTATGTTCTTTGCCTCTAGTAAATATTGCAGACACAATCATCTTCTTGGTGAAGGGTAGCTTCCATCCCCATGAGGCACTATTGCATGGTTTCCATTCCCTTGTAGTATAGTGAACCTAATTTAATAAAAGTGTGCACTATTTTGGGATCCATAATTTACGGCCCCTACACTATGGTTGGTAGCCTAATTAAGACATGCCTACCTTTGCATATAACAAGAGGCCAACATGAAACAAACATCCAGAGGTTAGGGGGTTGTTCCATGCCCATAATTTATTATTTAAGTGCTAAGTGATGATGGGTATATTGTGTAATTCATACCTAGTGTGTCTCTTTCTTTCTCTCCACATTTCACATTAGGAGCATATGTTTAGTGTATTCATTTTTGTATGGGTTTAGTGTATTCATTTTTGTCAGACAAATCTTCATTGTCTTCTGATTGTCTTCTTTATATAGTAGCATGTATTAATTGGATGACAAATAAAGAAGCATTTAGACAATCAGAAGACAATGAAGATAATTTTAAATGCATCTAACACAAATTTTTTTTACAAAACTGAACCAATGGCATGATTACAACAAACAAATAGAGTGATAATAATATGCTGAAAATTGTATTTTGTTTAATACATGCCAAAGGACCAGTCCCAATAATTCTTAAACATAATTTATCTGATATGATGAATTCTTAAACAATTAAGGTTGGAGTAGACATAGTTATCACACAATTTTTTTGTGTGGTACAAGGAAGATTTGGCTGATTAAGAGTGAGGCCTTCTTTAGAATCTCATATAAATTTGGCTGATTAAGATGAGAAGAAAAACACAATTCATTAGTTAAATTTTTCAATTTCATGTATTTTTTCTCCTATTTATTAGGTGCATGAGTTGAAGGTTGAATGTAAGAGTCTTATAATGTTGTGTTACCTTTGGATCTCGAGTTTTTGATACTCCTATGATGATCTTTCTCAACAAGTATTTTATTCTATTGTTGTTTTTCAAATAACATATTGGGCAAATACAAAATTGTGTACTTCTACAGGACAGTGAACACAAAATTGAAGCATCAAACAAGACTTGATCAAGTTGCAGGTGGAACGTGCACTCAAATAGTAAGTAATGTAGAATAACAAAATAAGTAATCTATCGTGTCTACATTTTGTTATTTTTTGAGATTACATCCATATTCTATATTCACAGAATGGTTCAAAATTGAAATTTACAATTTGATAAAAGTACTGATGGGTGTTGTTCCCTACACCCTCAATCAACAAATTGCCTCCATTTTATTTTGATTTACAAACTACTATATTATTTGAATATCTTTCTTTCTTGCCACAATAGGAAAGAGTTTGAGGTGGAAGACTACAATAATAGAAATGTTTCAATTTGGTATACTATACTACAACATCATTTCATAACTAAGTTTTCAATTTCTATATATAATTAGGTTATAGATAATATAAGTGAAGAAGGATCATGTCAAACAATCCAAGTGAAGAAGGTAATGGGGATGCAATCAATAGATTGTGGTCGAACTTGAAAAGAAAAGACGATGGAAAATGTTATTGTCCCTGCAATAATTGTAAGGGCTTAAACATTAGAAGATTGCTAATCAAAATAGCTAAGAGACATTGTAGGGATAATGGTCACATTGAAGGAGGGTTTGATTATCATGAATTGGTAAGTTTTTCATTATATTTATTTAACAATTAGTATATATATGAAATACACTTGATGATGAGATCATTATCATGGTTTATTTGTGTTCATCATTTTTATATAGGTTGACCACCTTAGGGGAGTACGTGATATGGACCATGGAGGTGCGAATAATGAGAATATGGCTTTGGAAGTGGAGGTTCATGGAGGTGCGAATATTGAAGCTGAAGATTATGATCCCATGGAAGATGACGATGATGTGCCAGATGATGGTACTAATACATTGATCCATGACACATTTGGTATTGGCGCAACTGATGATGATGATCAGGATGATGTTGATGTCATCCATGATATACCTCTACTTGAGAAGGCAGCCACACCCCTTTATGAAGGCTCCCAAAAAACTCTTCTCTCTGTTATATTGTTGTTGTTGAACTTGAAGGTTATGAATAGTTTATCCAACACAACAATGTCACGTATGCTAAGGTATGTCATATATGTCATTATAGTAATTAAATGGTGAAACATGTACTATAAATATTGTTAATATTAACAACATATATTTTTTTTCTATAGATTGATAGGTGAGTTCTTGTTACCACTATCAAATATTTTGCCTCGCTCATACCGCGAATTATGTGCCACTATGAAAGATATTGGAATAGAGTATCAAGCAATAGATGTTTGTCCCAATGATCATATTATTTATTATAAAGAATATGAATTTGCAACAGAATGCCCTAAATAACATACGAGTAGATATCGAACAGATCAAATAACAAAAAAGGTGCCTCACAAAGTTCTTCGTTACATCCCCATTATACCACGTTTGCAAAGATTATTCAGGTGTAGTAGCTTGGCACAATTTATGGATTACCATACACACAATAGGAGTCAAGATGACATTATTCGAATGTCTGTGGATGGTTCTATATTTAAGGATAGAGGAAAAGTGGCCGCACTTTATTGAAGAACCTCGAAATCTCAAACTTTCAGTGGCAGCGGACATTGTCAATCCATTTGGAGAGGTAAGATCTGTTTACACTGTTTGGCCTATTTTTGTCATCAACAATAACATTCCTCCATGGACGTCAATAAAGAGGGAGCACATTATGTTGGCAATGATTATTCTAGGTATTTGATCATTTAATAGTTATCTGCATGTAGTTATAAATCTTGTAGTAAAATGGTCACAATAATTATGTAATGTTGTTGTTCATTCAACCAGGTAAATACTAAGTTAAAGATATGAATGTTTATATTGAGCCTCTTATCGACGAGTTGGTGGAGTTATGGAAAGGTGTTGTGTGTGTGAAAATTGTACCTGATTCTGTAGACACAACACACAGTAAAACATTAGAGGTTAGTGATAATCAAAATCGTGCAAAATTGAAAGCTATCTAACCAAGCGATTTACTACCTTCTAATAGGTGCGAGATTAATGTTCTCAGATTGTAATTGAGATCAGTGACCTAGATGACACCTAAACGAAGGATTTGAATGCAATTCTAGATATGGAATAAATGCAATTATTCTATTTTTTTGGATTTTTCTATGCAATAAGAATGATAAAAACTTGATATGAATCTATGCTATTAAAAACTGATATGCTATGCTAATCTAATAATGATATGAAATATGAATGCAAAAATAAGATTGATCTCACAAAAATGCCGATTCGCAAGAGCTTTGATTCTTCAATTCCAATTCTCCAGCGTGATTGTGCAAAATATGAGATCTTTTGTGAAGAGCTAAAGCCTTTAATTTATAGAAATCTAGGGCTTTGGAGGTGCATGGATAAAAGCCATAAATCACTCAAATAAACTCAGCTTGATTTTTGAGTTATCTGATCATGAAAGATAGTTAATTCTCAAAATCATGCAAAAACATGCAAAAATAGCTTTTTAACTCAAATTAGAGTTTAGATCAGCTTTTTGAACTCCAAAAGGATGTTGAGTTCCAAAAAAGTCAATAACTTGCATTGATTTTCTGATTTGGAGTTTAACTGTTTCTTTTGAATATGCATAATAATTAAGAATTAAATAAATAAATAAAGTGATTTATCCTCAACTCAACTGATTTTTAAATAAAACAATTAATTTATGGGTTAATTAACTATTTTACCAAACTTTTATTAAAAATTATATTATTAAATAATGACAACATGCTTTAATTAATTAAATAAGAATTTAATCAATTAAAGATAGGAATTTTGATTTATTGTCAAAATTAAATAATACAATTAATAATAGATAGAATTAAATTTAATTAAACAATTAAGTGGCAAATATTAAATCTAATTAATTAAATATGAAAATATTCAATTAATCAAACTTAGGATAAATGTGATTTATCGCCAAATAATCATTAAATTAAAGATAATTAAGATAATTAGGAATATTACTAGGAATATTCCCCAATGCAGAATTTAAGATAATCAATTATGATTCGATGATGTTTAGATGTGCCTTAGATTAGGACTTTGATGTCAATTTTATTCGATTTTTCGATGTAGGAGGTTAATGAACTTATAGCCCATTTTTGGGGTATTACATTTTGCCCCTCTTTGAATTACTGTGTGAAGCGCAGTGGTTCAAAGATAGTCTGTGTTTGATAAAGATATGAAACTGATTCAAAAGATAAACTGATCTCAAGATAGAAACCGATTGAAAGATATTGAGATAGGAGTTGATTGATATTGAAATAGGATGGAGATAATAGGTCTTGAATGACCAAAGATAATGTTCACTGTAGCAGCAAATGAACCTATGATTGCGAAAAAGTGTCAAAATGCTTGATTCTAAACCTTAGGATTGATAAGAAGTGAGTGACCCGTTCTAGACTTGATTGTCTTAGCAGAACTAGCAAGTATCACATCCGAATCTTTCAGTTGCCGAAGAACCAAGGAAAGAACACTATGATCTGATGGTTACAAAAACTAATACAGTTTACAAGATTAGGAGAATACCAAATTGATATGGATCGATGAATTTGATATGCCCCAAGTGATGATAGATTTGCCCCGAGCGATGAGGACTTTTGATGAATCAGCGACTAGACGTGATTATTGTCTTGATTACTGATGAAAGATATTGATAGATTTGATCGATAGAATTTGATTTACAGACTTTGAATGATGTGCAATACCATGCCCCCTTCGGGATTAAAATTGAAATCTGACAAGAAACGTCAGCGTTGTAGTTTAGAAGCATGTTAATTGATTTGAAAAGTGGTTATACACGTCTGAGAACGCATTCTGCATCGTTTGGAGGTCCAAAAGACCAAATTTGACTAGGTTAAACCATGAGGTGACCATAGTTGAAATGTCGATAGTTTGATGTTAGATAATCAGTTGAGTTGAATACTGGATTCCTTGTGATGATTGAAGGTCGATTATGCAAGCAGTAGACCGTCCTAGGTCCAAAAATTTTAAATCGTGATTTTGACATAATAAATGATCTCAGATTTCAATTTTGATCCCGAAAATGAATTCAGAACGTCGAAATTAGCCAGGGGTGCAATTTTCATCGAAAACGAAGCACTTTTAAAAATTAGGTCAAAAGCTATATAAAGGCTGGAAGGGTCATTTTCAATTCATTTCAACCCTTTGACTTTAGAGATTCTGTGGAGCCCTCTGAGTGAGAAAATGAAAGACCAGCAAGAATTGAAGGTACCTGTGAGTTCGCACCATTTTGAGCGCAGCCGGAGACATGACAGACCTCGACAGTATGGACATCCGGTAGGTGGACCTCTGTTCCCCCCTGAAAATGCATGTTTGTGATGTTTTATAGCATTTTTAATTTTTTTAATACGCGTTTTTAGTTTTTAATTTTTGCATCTGTAGAAACTCGTACAAGTCCCAATCCAGACTCGTATGACATTTCATTTGAATGTAGAATGTCATTTCGTTCATGCCCAAGTGTCGTATGATAGGGACCCTTGTGTCGTATGACATTTTGTCGGGTCCCTTGAAACTCGTATGAATCAAAGTGCGATGTCGTATGACTATGAAATGTCATTTGGTATGTTGTGGAATGTCGTACGACATTTCATGCCAGTCTGGAATGTCATTTGAAAAATAGCATGTGAAAAACTCAGTTTTAGGTCAAAAATGAAACTTTTCTGATCCTTTTGCCTGATTGCGGACACTTTGCCCTACCTTCTGAAACTTCAAAAACTGTGTCATTCTGATATTTTGGCCTTATTTCAAACTGAATTTCTGACAAACCACCCTTTTGCATTATGATTTAGGTTACATATCCTGACGTACATGTTCGCCATTCTTATCCGGCCACCCAGAGATTATGTGTTGCCTTGCCAGACCCGATGAGGGTTCATCTCGCTGCCTGTGGATTTGAGCACCTGATTCATTTACCCGATATTAGGGTAAATCATGGTTTATTGACTACCCTGATTGAGAGGTTTCACTCTGAGACCCAGACTTTCCACCTTCCGATTGGGGAGATCACTGTGACCCCTGAGGATGTTTATAGGATTCTTCGCATTCCGTTCCATGCTCCGCGACGTCCCGAGTATGTTAGTGGAGGATCGAGGGGACTGCATGCATTCAGACGACTGTTCGGTGATGAGACATAGCTAACTGGGTCTATATCTTGGGAGACACTAGTGCAGAGATATGGTCAGACACATCGTCTAGAGTGTATCATTGCGGGGATGATCGGAGAGTTGATTATGCCTGGCCGTCAGCAGAATGGCTTCTTGATGGGATGGGCACCTATGGTAGCACTCTTGATGGCTACACCGACTGAGCTTACCTGGGGTCAGTGTCTGTTGGCGCACTTGTATTCTGAGATGCACGAGGTCGTGTATCAGGACTGCAAGACATTTGCTTCAGGAGCGGTGGTACTGCAAATATGGGCTTGGGAGCATATCCCAGTTTTGAGACCAGTGTTTCAGAGTCAGCGACAGCCACAGGAGCCGATTATATATACGTATGCTGGCTACGTTACTCAGGTTCACATGGGTCACACCGAGTATTTCCGCCGATGCTTGGATGACATGACCTTTGTGATCTGGAGACCATATGTACAGATAGAGGCCTAGCCTATTGTGAGAGAGCAGTTGTCATTCATTTTTCAGAGCAGGATATTGATAGGATGAACCTCCACCATCTTGGAAAGATTTTTGATTACCAGAGTCTGGCATTAGTATGGATGCATTCAAGATGTCCCGTAGGATTATACTTCTTATGCCCGCATTGTGCGTGAGATAGGGCTCGGATGGGCACCACGGCTGAGTTATACTATATGTGCTGAGGAGTATAGCCAGATTATTGGTAGGGATTGGGACTACCTTCCACAGGTTGTTGATGCCGGGGTGATAGATGCATATGTGGCATGGCTTGCTGATCATCGGGTACACTAATTTTCTGATCTGACAGAGCTGATACCCTCCATGGAGGAGGCGACGGATGTTACAGGGGCTCCTATGAGAGCAGGACCGAGACCACAGGTGGTACAGCCTACTCCTCTGAGACAGAGAGCTATGACTCTTTTACAGTGAGTACCAGGACATGTGAGGCCTCCACGTCCTCCTACATCTACAGTGGGCACATCTTCCGGCACACAGAGACGGAGCCTAGGTGAGAGTGGCACATTGGGTGGAGTAGGATCTGCAGATGATGTTCTAGGAGCTGAGCAGTTTTCAGGTGGGACCAGTGTGGATGACACATTTGATTTGGGTGCTGAGGTTAGATGTCGTAAGGTGCACAAGATGAGCATTCCTTCACATGTAGATCAGCCAGCACAGCCAGCACAGGACACAGATATGCCAGCAGCTGATGCAGAGCCTGCGGTTCCTCTTACTTCGGCCGAGATTATCAGACGGCTTACAGTTCAGGTCTGGGACCTGAATATAGAGCAGGCCAGATTAGAGGAGAGGCATCGAGAGGTAGATAGGTAGCGTACAAAGTAGCGTGCTGAGATATAGAGATTACAGGCAGAGGTGATTCATCAGATAGCGCGGGCCTCATATTATGTATCTGCGTACTATGCAGTAGTCCCTGCTGCACAGAGAGTGCCTACCTATTCTCAGTATATGGCAGCATCAGAGGGAGCTAGGGCACCGAGAGTGGAGGTGATACCAGATGCACCTCCTCCTCCTCCACCAGATGCAGAGGAGCATGCTGACAGTTGACTTCTCTTGATCTTTTGTTACTTTCTTACTGATACATCGTTGTGTCTGATAGCTTTACGGAGCTTATTCATTTGTACCCTGTGCCAGTAGTGCACCCCTGACTATTTGAGATTTTTGATATATAGATGAGATCAATATTTTTCATTGTGACATCATGTGTACTTGTCATTTTTGTTACGTATGATGATATCATGTGATGTGAATGCTATGAGTAGTGTAGAATGTATGTATGGATCAATGCAATTCGATAATTTCTTTCATATGTATGAATGTTATGTAGATGTAGTGATTATGGAAATATGTATGTTTATGCAATGGATGTAAATGTAATGCAATAAATGTTTATGATATGATATGTAAATGCAACGATACACATGATATGTTTTGCAGGTTGATTAAGACAAGTACTCAGTCTTATGTCAAAAAGATGGTTGACCCAGGAGGATTATTGCTTGCGATTCCGTTAAGAGACCTTCGAGTTAGGTTCAGCTTTTGTTAGATTTGAAGATGTGATTGAAGAATCATTTAAGCTTTTGAAGTTCATTTAGTCATTGTGAGATCATACAATTATGTAAAATGCAATGAGACATGCAATAATGAAATGCACTCTAAGCCCTAGGACCTAGTCACTGATCATATGTCGATTTGTTATCATCATTGAACTTTTAGGTAACCGGATAAATCAATACAATGCCCACTAGCCATGAAACCATAGACATATGAATATCGATTTGTATGCGCAAGAATCAATACAACACCCACTAGTCAACAACCATGGATATATGAATATTGATGTTGTTTTCGAAATGTCGGATTAGATATAAGCACCAAGGCACAAGCGCTAGGATGACCTGAATATCATGTCCATTTTGATATAGAAATTTGTACAAGCATCAAAACATAAACATTGTGATGACCTGAGTACGCCTTGCATTACAAACACATCAAACAGTCAAGAGATCATTCTAAATCCAATGTGAATTACCCGTAGTGACCCTTTATCGTTCACCTCCTTAGGCAAGATCGTGTTTCACAGTAGGAGAAAGAACTTACTCAAAAAGACAATAGTTAGATCAAACTTCCTTGAATTTTCTGGGTATCAATGGTTGAGGTACGCATGGCCATCCAATTCGAGATAGAGGCTCTTACAGTCGGACACCATTTCAATCCAGAATTGCCAAAGTTGTTAGATTTTCACATACAAGTAGAAAACAAAGAAAAGATTATACCCCCAGTCATCACTCTCTAAATCCTATAAAGGACATCATCGAAGAGCTCAAAGGGACACAATATGCAAAAATCTCAATGCGAATCAGTAAGCATACAAGGAGATAAAAGTATGAAAAGCATAGATTGTTTTCAGTTGAGTTTTGATGTTTGATTGTTGTAGATGCAAAATCCTTTCTGGAGATGAGACTGACTGACTGACTCAACAGGAAGCTTCAAAAGGACTCTGACTGGATAAGGAACGTCTAAGATACATTAGAGGCCATAGGATATGACATTGATTGCCCCCAAGTGTTAAACATTGATAGGATACAGACGCTTGAGCTGATTGGTGTACTGACTGACTTATTGAAACCAGGATATGCAGAAACAAACCGGGAGATATGTACAAACTAAAGCAAGACTGAAAGCTGGGAAAGACCAAGATTGTGCTGATAGATGGAGCATTTTGGAACAAGTGGCACCTGTTTGCCGGGTTTTCACCATCTTGGTAGAGATTCTATTTTTGCTACCAAGGTGCCTGTTTCCAGGTTTTCACCAAGGCACTTTTCTTTTTCATTTTTTTGTATTTTTCATTTTTTCAATTTTTTTGTACTTTTGATATTTTTTGATTTTTTTGTGAATCATCAAGGCGCCTATTGCTAGGTTTTCACCAAGATGTTCATTTTTTCAGGACTTTTTCTGATTTTTAAGATTTTTTTCAGGACATTTACCAAGCACTGAATGCCTTAAGCGTAGAATTTCTTTAGATGGAGAATGTTGATTGGTTCTCGGAGTTGTTCTCCTTCAGTTGTTGAGAGTTGATAGGCACCAGAGCCAAAAGTAGCAGTGATAACAAAGGGACCCAACCAATTGGGTTCGAACTTCCCCTTGCGTTCTCGATGTGATTGATTTTTAGGATTTTCTCTCAACACTAGATCGCCAACCTGAAATTCTCTATGTCTGACTTTCTTGTTGTAGCCTCTAGACATTCTTTTCTGATACACTCTGAGATGATCATACGCTGCTTGTCTGCGCTCATCTAGTAGTTCAAGTTCTTGTAACCTCGACACTCTGTAGTCTTCATCAGTGACAAGTCCATGCATTTTGATTCTGAGTGATGGGATTTCAACCTCAATAGGTAGTACCGCTTCAGACCCATAAACTAAAGTGAAAGGTGTAGCCCCTGTAGGCATTCTGATACTAGTTCTGTATGCCCAGAGAGCTGGATTGATCATCAGATGCCAGTCTCTTCCTATTTTATTCACTATTCTGTGCAAGATCTTCAAGAGATTTTTGTTTGAAGCCTCAGCTTGTCAGTTCCCTTGAGGATAGTAGATAGATGACCAATGTTGAGTAATTTTGAACTTGGCACATAAGTCATCTAGGTCCTTGTTTTTGAATTGTCCCCTATTATCTGTGATTATAGAGTGAGGGATCCCATATCTGCAAATGATGTAGTTCAGGATGAACATAGAGATCTGTTTCCCCGTTGCTTGTGTTAGAGGAACTGCTTCTACCCATTTTGTAAAATAATCTGTAGCTGTGATTATATGGGTATGTCCATTAGAAGAGTGCGGATGGATAGCACCTATGAGATCAAATGCCCATTGTTGAAAAGGCCATTGTGTAGTAAAGGGAATCAGATCTCTCCCTGGAGCATGAATCAAGTTGCCATGTACTTGACACTGTTGACAATTTTTAGCAAATTTAATAGCTTCTTTTTCCATTTCAGGCCAATAATACCCAGCCCTAATAAGTTTTCGAGCTAACGTTAACCCATTCGAGTGTGACCCACATATACCCTCATGGACTTCCTCTAATGCATGTTGAGACTCTTCCTATTCTAAACATCTAAGTAGTGTACCATCTAGACCTCGTTTGTATAGATCATTACCAATGATGACATATCGGGATGTGGATCGGATAAGGTTTCATTTCTCAAAATGGTTAAAGAGTCAGGGATGATTTGGTCGTGGAGATAGGAGAACAAATTTTTGTAGCGAGATGAGTCATAACCTACAATAGTGCAGATCATGCGGGTTTCAAGGGAGTCATATGCAGGATAGGATAGGGCTTCCACCAGGAACTCATAGCGTAGTTCATGTTTAGGCTATTGTAAAAGAGTAGATAATGTTGCCATTGCATCAGCAGCCTTATTCTCCATTCTGGGTATTTTCTCAAATGTGATAGAGATGAAGTATTTCTTTAAATCATCGACCATTCTCTTGTAAGGAATGAGCTTTTCATCTTTGGTTTGGTACACATCATTGACCTGGTGGATGACCAGTTGTGAATCTCCATGAATGTGCATCTCTGTAACTCTCCACTGTATTGCCATTTTCATACCATTGAGAAGTGCCTCATATTCAGCAATATTGTTTGTGCAAGGAAACTTTAATCTGAATGCTTTGGGTATCGAGTATCCTTGAGGAGTGATGAACAATATGCCTGCTCCAGATCCATTCTGTGTGTAGGAGCCATCAAAGAATAATCACCATGCTCTAGAAGAGAGGTGCATGATAGAAGAATCAGGAAATTCCATTTGCATGGGTGTATCATCAAACAGTGGTGCTTCAGCTAATTGATCAGCAATGACTTGTCCTTTGATAGCTTTTCTTTCAACATATGCAATGTCAAATTCACTCAAGAGCATGACCCATTTAGCTAGTCTACCTATGAGGGCAGCCTTGCTTAGGAGATATTTCAGTGGATCAATTTTAGCTACCAAATGAGTGGTATGAGCTAACATGTAGTGTCTCAATTTCTGTGATGCAAAGATCACAGCTAGACATGCCTTCTCGATCATTGAGTAGTTCTTCTCATAGGCCACTAAAGTTCAGCTGATATAGTAGATGGCTCTTTCTTTCTTGTTCTCATCATGCTGTGCTAGCAATGCCCCCAGTGATGTATCTATTGCAGAGACATATAATATTAATGGCTTCCCATGAATAGGAGGCATCAATATAGGCAGATTTGATAGATACTTCTTGATATGTTTAAAGTTATTCTCACATTCTTCATTCCATGCAAAGGTCACACCTTTATGTAATGTTTTTGTAAAAGGCTGTGAGATGTCCGCTAGCTGTGATATGAATCTTCTGATAGATTGAACTCTGTCTTGCAACATCCTCATTTGACTGATATTTGTGGGAGGTTGCATCTCTATTATAGCCTTGACCTTAGCTGGATCAACTTCAATGCCTTTCTTGGAGATGATGTATCCTAGGAGCTTTCCAGAAGTGACTCCAAAAGCACACTTTTTAGGATTTAGTCGAAGACTAAACTTTTCCATTCTGTCGAGGATCATGCTCAAGTCTGTTAGATGTTCAGTTCTAATCATGGATTTTGCCAAGGTATCATCTACGTAATCTTTCATTGTTCTATGCATCATATCATGAAAAATAGATGTCATTGCTCTTTGATATGTAGCTCCAGCATTTTTGAGTCCGAATGGCATAACATTCCAGCAGAAAGTTCCCCACCCACATGTGAAAGCTATTTTCTCTTGATCTTCTAGAGCAATTTTGATTTGGTTGTATCCAGAAAAGCCATCCATTAAGGAATACATTTCATAGCCCGCAGTCATGTCCACTATCATATCAATGTTAGGTAGTGGAAAGTCATCCTTAGGGCATGCTCTGTTCACATCTCTAAAGTCCGTGCACACTCTGATTGAACCATCTAGTTTTGAAACAGGTAGAATGTTGGAAATCCACTCAGCATAGTCTATGACACGGATGAATCCAGCTTTTAGGAGTTTTTCTAGTTCTGCTTTGACTAAGAGTGCAACATGAGGATGCATCTTCTCAATTTTTGTTTGATTGGTTTTACTCCGGGAGCAATGGATAGATGGTGCATAATGAGATTGGGATCCAATCTTGGCATATCTGAATATTTCCATGCAAAGTTGATCTTTTTCTCTGATAAGAAGGTAGTGAAGTTTTGTTTCTCTTCGTCTGATAGAGATTGTGCTACATGTACCAATTGTGGTTCCTCTGTTGTACCCAAATTGATGGATTGAGTTGGCTCAATCAGAACTGGAGATCTATCCTGTAAATGACTCGAAAGGACATCAAATATCTCATCCTTAGGTGCCTCAAAGAGGTTTTCACCTTCAGATACATCTTTTCTTTTTACTTTTGTCGGTTCTGAGACTGCCACAAAGTGGTTTTCACCCTCAGAACTCTTTTTCTTTTTCTTTTAACTCTTGTTTTTCTGACTAAGATATTTGATGTCCGACTCGGTCATGCTGACCCTCAGTTCACTGATGGAAGTACTCATAGGCTCAATGGCATTGAGGTAGCAGGTGAGGGCATAGTCATTTGGGAAGGTATACATACCATGGTTTGGGTTTGTGGAAGTTTGGTCGATAAGATCAGGGCGTTGGATAGTCAAAGGGAGAAAGGTTTGGGATATGGTGTTCACGGATGTGGATATGTCATCATTGGTCCTAACCCAACGCTCAAGTTCAAAGATGATATTACAGCTCAAAATGTTTAATTCATGAATAGGCTCAATGTCATCATGGGAGTCCTCTTCAGCCATAGGTGGATCAGACACGTTAAGTTCATTGTTTCACTCTAGACTTACGTTGGGTTGAGAGACATATTGGTGAATAACATCAATAGATTTCTCTATTATAAGCTCATCTTCTTCTGGAATGGCACCCCATTCATAATCATTTGACTCATCTTCTGATTTAGAATCTCTAGGATATCTTAGAAAATGTGTGAAATCAGGATGAATACCCCAAGAAGGATTACCCTCGGTCTCTGACTTGAATTCATATTCATGGGAATCAGTGTCAGAATAACTACCCCCTTCTTCTGGATTAGTTTGATTGCCTTCAAGATTGGCTGGTTCTTGTGGTGCAACCATCTCTTGCGTTACAGTAGGTTCTTGTGTTTCTACTACATTAATTCTTCTGATAGGATCATCTGTATCATCAAGAAGATCTTTGATCTCTTTAGGCAATTTTTCATAGGGGATAAGTTCAGAGCTATCTGAATCATCATCAGAGGGTTCTATGTCTTCTTTCTTAAGAAGGGGTTCTCCTGGTGCAATTTGTTCTATGACATGAGAACAACCACCTTTGAGATGATAGGGTTTCTTCTTAAACCCTATGCCACCAGTATCTTTTTTGGCTCGACCAATGTGTGAAATCGGGGTCACGAGACCCTTTTCCCTAATTCCTAGAGGTCCTTGACCGGAATATCCCATCTTGGCTATCAATTTGTTTCTTGGACCATATGAATTAGAAGGGACTGTAGGTGCTATAGATTCACTAGGTTGAACAATTTTAGATTCAGAATCCTCTTTATATAGCCATGCTAGCACAGCTTCATCCTCTTCAAATTCTGGTTTAGATACTTGCTCCACCACAAAATGTCTTTTTTATGCTTCCATAGGTTCCTTAGGTTCTGATTTAGACTGCTTTAAGGATTGACCATACGACTTAGGTGAGATTGGGAGAGATGTTAGAGACAAGACTGGCTCTATAGTGTATTCTCCCATCCCATTTTCTTTGATATTGATCTCTTTAGCAATGTCATCCATCTTAGATGTGGAAGCCACATTTTGTTGCTTGATGGAAGATTCTTTGTTATTGGGAACAAGTTTATCGGCACTTTCCTTCAATGTATTGCAAGTTGTACTCGGATCAGCTGGGATAGTAACCTCCACTCCTTCATAGGGAAATTTCAAGCATTGATGGTATGTCAAAGGAATAGCTTGCATTTCATGTATCCAAGGTCTCCCTAGAAGGATATTGTAAGCCAATGGTAGATCGAGCACCTGACATGTGGTATCTTTGATGACTGGACCCACTCGGATGGGTAAGACAATGGTGCCTTTAGAAGCTCGTTCTTGTTCATCATAGGCTTTTATGGTGATCTTCTTTCAAGGATCAATAGCCATCTCTGAGAATCCCAACTGTGTGATTAAGTTGTAAGAACAAATGTTGAGGCCTGCGCCCCCGTCTATCAACACACGTTTGACTCGACGGTTCTGGATCAAGACTTCTATGTGCAAGGGCTGATTATGTGGGTGACTTAGGGAGTTGTCATCTTCCTCTAAAAAGGAGATATATTGCGGAGATGTTAGATGACCAACCATAGTCTGGAACCTGTCTAGATCTAGATCATCAGGAACATTAGAGCTAAGCAAAGCTTTGTCTAGGATATCCCTGTGAGCTGGAGATACTTGAAGTAACTCAAACATGGAGATTTTGGCATTGGTGTGCTGGAGTTGTTGGACGATGCTGTAAGATGTAGGTCTGGTATCCTTTGGATTGGAAGATTTCGAGGCAACCTTCTGTTTAGAAGTAGATGTGAGATGGAAAGGTATCTTAGGGACATCAGATGAATTTGGTGTTTGTCCTTTCAGATGTGTCTGAGCTTGTGATCTGGTAACTGCATTAGCTAAGGAATGATTTCTATCTCTTCATACAATCGTGATGACATTACAGCTCTCAGAGAGGCATGGTTCCACCATATTGATGACAACATCATTTCCAGGGTAGGCATAGTTGACTTTTGCCCCCATGTTAGGCTGAGAAGTGGAAACTCCCTTGCCATGTTGTGGAAAAGGTTCTGTAAATGCTGTGTGATCATTATTGCTGGTAGGATTATCGATTGTGATGTCCCCTTGATCTATCAAGTCTTGAATGGTATGCTTCAAATGGAAGCATCCATTAGTTCTGTGGCCTTTAGTCTGATGGAAAGCACAGAATTAATTATCTTTCCACCAATATGGTTTTGGATCCAGATCAGGTTTTTGGATTGGTGGTAAAGAGATCATGTTATCAGCTATCAGGGTCCTCAGAGCAGATTCCAAAGATTCTCCCAGGGGAGTAAACTTTTGTTTATTATCCCATCATTTGAATGGCTTCTTTGGAGATGGTTCAGTAGATTTTTGCTTTGAAGCTTCAATGGCTTTGGTGGCAAGGGTGAGATTGTAGGCCGGTGCCTTTGATGGGGTGTGGATAGTGTCAACAACACCGTCAGAGATGATACCTTTGTTTCTATTCCAGCTCTTGTTTTTATCTTTTGAGCTAGATCCCGATTCAGACTTGTCCTTTTGAAGTGTGATTTCTCCTTTCTTGACAAGTACTTTCTCAATCTTGATTGCATTATCCACCATTTTATCAAAAGATACATGATCTTGCATTTGTAATGGATAGTTGAGCTCTGGAACAAGGTTATTGATAAAGATTTCAAGTTTCTCCATTTCGGGAATTGGTCAGCATATAAAGAAAACTTCTTTTGCCACCTCTTGAGAAAAGTTAGGAATGATTCCCCTGGATATTGCTTGAGGTTACAGATATCGATCATGGTAATCGGATGTTGAATATTGTAGGAATATTGTTGATAAAACAATTTAATCAATTCCTCAAAAGTTTTGATCGTAGAAGGTAATCTTGAAAACCACTGAATGGATGCTCCTCCCAAGGATCTAGGAAAAAGATGCTTTAGATAAGTCGGTTCATGCATGAATTCCATGGATTGCGTACAGAACTCTCTGACATGATCTTGAGGATCAGAGTGTCCATCATATTTGTCATACTTTGGTATCTCCACTCTTTTTGGGAATGGTGGCATATACAAGTTTTTGTCGAATGGGAAAGGACATAGGGCCTCCATGGAGAACTCCTTGGGTTCCTTCTCCTTCTTAAGATTGTTAAATTCAACTTGTATAGCATGCATCTATTTTGTCATAGTTGTGAGTGGAGTTTCTTCCTCATGTGTGATTATATCATCAATGTTAAAGTTGGGAGGAAGCTTAGCCCCTTCCTGGGCTAATTGTAAAAAGTATGCCTCTCTATCCACTTTCAAGAAATGGCTCATCATTTTCTTGAATTCACCGTCATTCTGACATCGTTGGATTTCAGAGGGGGTAGGTTCTTGGTCAGCATTATGCTGAGAGTGGTGTCCCTAGGATCCTTCTCCTAGAGAATCGTGGTTTGTCCCTGCTTGAGACATGGTAGGAGTCTTTGGGCTCCCTGGAATAGATTGAGGAGGAGTTTGTTGATTACCTCTGTGAGTTGATAAAGGAGGTATGTAACCAGTTTTCAATCGAAAGTTGCCGAGACCGTCGTCTTCGTAGATACCTGACTTGATGAGTTGTTCAAGAGTTAGACCTAGGGTATTGGTCAAAAGTAAGTTCTGAGATGTTTCTTCTGATTTCTTGTGTGAAGAAGCTCTGGTCTCCACCATTAACTTTGAATGAAATAGAAGAAAAGGACGAAGACAACTGAAGAACAATTTGATTCAAGAAAATCGAATGGCGCAACCTTGTCAAGATTATGATAATTTTGAAAATTTGATGTGGGTGAAGGAAACTGTGCCCTAGATGTATGGGATAGATCGCCCAAAAGATAGTGGACACGAGTTCTCAACACTTAGTCTATTTTTTTTTTTTTTTGAAGATTGATTGAAGATTGATAGTTATGACAAGGTTTTGACACGAGATAAAAAAAAGGACTCAAATTGATCAAACAAAAGACTAGATCGGATTCAAAAGATCAAACTTGGAAAATGGTAGAATGCTCAATAGCTACTGCTCTATTCCTGACACAATGATATTTTTGACAGATTCTGGATCTAGGCTGGAAACATTGGATATCTTGCAATTTGACAATTTCTGACAACTTTCTCAAATTTTTCCAAACGACACTCTGCAGACTCGTACGACAGTTGGGTATAAATGAAATGACAGTTGCGAAACTCGTACGACAGTTGGGTAGATATGAAACGACAGTTGACAAAACTCGTATGATAGTTGCTAACAATTTTTGGCTTCTTGAATTTTGCTGGTTTTAAAACTCGTACGATACTGGGTTCTTAATCATACGACATATGGGCTTTACTGAAATGACATTTGACAAAAAGTCATACGACTTTTGACTTCTTGAAATGACTTTTGACTCCAGAAAGAACTTTACGTCAATTTTTGCAAAATTTAAGGTTTTTAGTTCTGGATTGTTTGCAAATTGTACTGTCCAAATTTTGAAGGTTATACCAGATTTGATCATTTTTAATAGCCAAGTAGATAAACAAGAACGTAGAATAGCAAGCAAGTGATTCCAAGCACGTCTGAAAATAATGAACAAGGGCAAAAGCAACCTTGCGCATGAACAATCAAGTGACCAAATTGTGCTAATCCCTGAGAGTACTAATTGTGTATGTTCTGAAAAGTTTTGCAATAACGCACATATACCTGAAAGTGAAAAATTGGCCTCTCTAGGGTTTTTAGTAATGGTTTGACTCTGCAACTTTTATGATTCAAAGGGGTGAACTCCAATCCCGGCGCACCAGGGTTTTGACACAGTCTGAGAACTTAATCTTCAAGAGCTGCTAGGGAGATCTGACAACCCAACAATGAACCATACCCATGGAGATTTCTTCCACAAGGACATTTATATAGCGGCTGTCACTACCATGGTGAAAATGGCTATTACCGCTTGAGGTTCCGTCAATGCAGTTTGCCTTGTGAAGCGATTGTCTACTACGGTTAACCCTCTCTAAAGATGACTCACAATAGTATACCACAAGGGGACTTGGCTCCAGATTCAAGGTTTTGACAGCTCTTCACTTTTAACCCAAACAAAGCAAGTAGATTAATCTGACATGCTAAGACAAAGTTTTGTTCCACCAAGGTCTGTGATATCAACTCCAAATGATCTATCAACCTCTCCGGGGAGAGAATGTATCAATCAATAAGAGAAGATGCACTAACCAATTTTGATTCACCAAAGCTCGTGATATCAACCCCACGTGATCTATCAACCTCTCCAGAGAGAGAATGTGTCGATCAATAAGAGAAGACTCACTAACCAAGTTGAATGTGAAACGCACTAAGTATCCTCCCTACCTACAAGGATTCTGTCGTCAAGAAAGATTTCGCTAGGAATCCAATCTCTCAAGAATCACGAATAGTGTTCATAGGGCCTAATTACTATGTGAGCACAGATATATGTTCCGAAAGTAAATCTACCAAAAGCATTCAAAAAGTAGAAAGAGGAACACTTAACGCTTAAAGCAAATATGAGATGAGTCCACAAGGTGGAACACTTAACACCTCACACAAGCTAAAAATGAGTCCCCAACTTAGAAAACAAGTGAGTTCCTAAAAGCACAAAAGGGTTGCCAAGTGGAACATTTAATGCTTCTGTCCTGTTGACCCCTCCCCTTTATGGCGCTGAGATTGCAACCACGGGGTGGAAATGAGGGGCCGGCGGATTAGCGATTCCAATAACCCAAGATAGCAATCAAGATCAATCAAAAGTATCTTAAGACTACTTAATGAATCCTTAAGGGATCACAACCTAGTATCAAATTATGCAAGTGTGTAGAATAAAAGCATGAGAAGAGGCACACAAGCTAGACACATAAGAGATTTATTTTAAGCCCAAATCAAAATGTTATTAGATGAAGGAGAACACCCGGTGATCCTCACAACGCGCTTAGTAGATTTTACCTGATTTTTAGCAATTCTTGCACTTTTCCCAATCAAAACCAGCAAAGAGCAATAAAAAATAGAGAATTTCAATTGTCAAAATTAGCAGTTAGCCGAAATATAAAAATCAAATCTGATACTCTGCTCTAAAAAATGAAACGACAGTCAAAAACTGGTACGAAAACTCATACGACAGTGGGTATTCTCTCAGACGACAGTCTAGAAACTCGTACGACACTAGGTATGCTACCATACGACAAATTATCTCTCAAATGGCAGTGGGTATGAAATGAAACGAGTCGCGATCCGATAGACTGTCGTACGACAGTGGGTAGAGTATCATACGACAGTGGGTATGCTCCCATACAACATTTGTCAGAAACTCGTACGACAGATGTACAAACAAAATTAAAAATCATAGTTTTGCACAGATCCCGAGGATAAAAAGATA
Organism: Chamaecyparis obtusa; assembly: GCA_027943335.1. Classification (NCBI taxonomy): domain Eukaryota; kingdom Viridiplantae; phylum Streptophyta; class Pinopsida; order Cupressales; family Cupressaceae; genus Chamaecyparis; species Chamaecyparis obtusa. The sequence goes on along the minus strand of BSBK01009882.1, from coordinate 25,997 downwards.
GAAATTGAAAGAATTGAATTGGAAACCCGTTTCAGGGCCCCACGGTGGGCGCCAGAAATGTGTGTGTGAAAATTGTACCTGATTTTATAGACACAACACTCAGTAAAACATTAGAGGTTAGTGATAATCAAAATCGTGCAAAATTGAAAGCTATCTAACCAAGTGATTTACTACCTTCTAATAGGTGCAAGATTAATGTTCTCAGATTGTAATCGAGATCAGTGACCTAGACGACACCTAAACGAAGGATTTGAATGCAATTCTAGATATGGAATAAATGCAATTATTCTATTTTTTTGGATTTTTCTATGCAATAAGAATGATAAAAACTTGATATGAATCTATGCTATTGAAAACTGATATGCTATGCTAATCTAATAATGATATGAAATATGAATGCAAAAATAAGATTGATCTCACAAAAATGCCAATTCGCAAGAGCTTTGATTCTTCAATTCCAATTCTCCAGTGTGATTGTGCAAAATATGAGATCCTTTGTGAAGAGCTAAAGCCTTTAATTTATAGAAATCTAGGGCTTTGGAGGTGCATGGATAAAAGCCATAAATCACTCAAATAAACTCAGCTTGATTTTTGAGTTATCTGATCATGAAAGATAGTTAATTCTCAAAATCATGCAAAAACATGCAAAAATAGCTTTTTAACTCAAATTAGAGTTTAGATCAACTTTTTGAACTCCAAAAGGATGTTGAGTTCCAAAAAAGTCAATAACTTGCATTGATTTTCTGATTTGGAGTTTAACTGTTTCTTTTAAATATGCATAATAATTAAGAATTAAATAAATAAATAAAGTGATTTATCCTCAACTCAACTGATTTTTAAAATAAAATAATTAATTTATGGGTTGATTAACTATTTTACCAAACTTTTATTAAAAATTATATTATTAAATAATGACAACATGCTTTAATTAATTAAATAAGAATTTAATCAATTAAAGATAGGAATTTTGATTTATTGTCAAAATTAAATAATACAATTAATAATAGATAGAATTAAATTTAATTAAACAATTAAGTGGCAAATATTAAATCTAATTAATTAAATATGAAAATATTCAATTAATCAAACTTAGGATAAATGTGATTTATCGCCAAATAATCATTAAATTAAAGATAATTAAGATAATTAGGAATATTACTAGGAATATTCCCCGATGCAGAATTTAAGATAATCAATTATGATTCGATGATGTTTAGATGTGCCTTAGATTAGGACTTTGATGTCGATTTTGTTTGATTTGTCGATGTAGGAGGTTAATGAACTTATAGCCCATTTTTGGGGTATTACAGGTGTCACTATGTATGACATCTCTAGACCAATAGGAGATAGACAATTTCAATTCCATGCAATGCTTGTATGGACAATACATGATGCCCCAGGCTAACACATTTTTCTGGTATGTTATGGTGAATTCAAGTTGCACATGATAATTCTAAAAATAAAAATTAACATATTTAATCCAATTGTATCATTACCTTGTAGGTCTTCAAAAAAATGGAAAATTTGCATGTCCAGTTTGTGGTCCAAAGATGAAATCTCGTCATTCAAAAAGTTTAGGAAAGCAGGTGTTTGATGAGTATAGACACTTTCTCCACAAAAATCATAACTATCAAATTATCGAAAAATGTCTTTTCAATGGGAAAGAAGAGACTACATCTAAGCCACGGAGAATGACACCTCACCTATGGAAGTTGGAATATAATAGAATTAATCATCAAGGTACTACCATTCTACCTAACGGTTTATGTTTGGAATTTGTATATTTTTTTTTGTTTTGTTTGCTAATTATGTGATTGATGATCGTGAATGTTGTCAAGGCAACACTACTGAGCACCTTCCAAATGGACTAAAGAGCTATCCTAGACAATTTAGTAGGTTGCCCTACTAGGAGTAGCTGCAAAATATGCATTTGTTTGATACTATGCATATTGGAAAGAATGTAACAGAGACATTATGGAAGATATTGGATGGAAGACGTGACAAAGAAAAAATTGTCAAAATTTATAGCGACATTCATGAATCCAATCATGCAATGAAAATTTTTATTGAATCAAATAGAAATGGAGAACAGATTAATACAAGTTCCCTTCCTTGGTTATTAACAGAACAACAAAGTGATGCCATAAAAGAAGTCATATGAAAAATTCAATTTCCCACAGGATTTGCTACAAACATAAGCAGTACCATATCAAAGAAAAGTGAATTTGGGCTAGGGTTGAAAATGCATGATTGGTATACCTTCATCAAGGCAAGTCATGTTCTTTTGTATTTACAATATATTTGTAAACTGCATATAATTCTCATTGTATTATATGAGAAAAAAATGACGTGATTACTTTTATAATTGTTGCAGTACGTGCTACCCCTATCTCTCCCAGAGAACTTTGACAATAACATCAAACAAGTGATATATGATCTTGGAAAATACATGAGGTAAGCAATGATATCTGTTCAATTTGTTGTATATATATATATTGTAAAGTCTCGTGTTTATATATTTTTGTGTCTTGAATGTCTTGTAGGTGGTTTTCATCTAAAGAAAACCATAGAGCATATATAAAATAATGGAAGAGAATAATTCCTCATCTAATGTGTGAAATGCAAAAGTGTCTACCTTCAACCTTTTTCAATGCACAAGAACACTACCTCATACATCAAGTTTAGGAGATTGAAATGTGTGGACCCATACACACTCGGTCAATGTGGATGGTTGAGAGGCACCTAAAATTTTTGAAGGCTTTGGTTCAGCAAAGAGCATGTCCTGAGGGTTCTATGGTGGAGGGATATATGGTATACCAGACTATGGTGTACGTTACTAAATATCTTCCTAAGCCTGCAACAAAGATCCATAGAGATCACATTTGGGATCTTGACACCATTAAAAAATTTGAAGGGGAGTACTTGGTGGGGGAAGACAGAATGAGGAAAGTGAGAGGTAATAAATTAGAAAATGTTATTGTAGTTGTTAATTAATTCTTAATCTTCAAAATTAATCAGTTGTAAGTCATCTATTTATTTTTTGTACAACTGCTCGAGAGTGGGATGCAATACATTTGTATATTGCAAACAATCAAGATTGGATGACAAAATGGATTGAACGATGTCATCATTTAGGTCACACATTAACATGGAAAGTTATGTCTTCATTGGCTAATGAAGCTCATTGTAACGGAGATCCAAATGTTACCCAAAGAGAAATAGATTTAGCACATGGCTTAAGAGATTTCCAGGTACGTATAAATTTGTTAATCACTCGTATGCTTATGAACTCTTGATGCATTAATTTATACATGTTTTACATATTTTTGTAGGTCAAACATGACAAGGCTATGTTTTGCAATGGTCATAAATTTTGCATCAAAAAGTTGGATGACACAAAGAAAACTTGTGATTCTAGGATAAGTGCAGTCTTTCAGGTGACTAATATTTCATCTAGAAATGGCTTACATCCTCGAGAGTCTAAAAATTGATACTATGACATTTTGGATGATATACTTGAGTGTGACTTTAATTCCTTCAAATTAGTTCTCTTCATTGTCAGATGGTATAGGCTACGACTTAATCAAAATGATCCTGATAGAACTGTTATTGAACATGACAATGGATTTCTAATGATTAATACAAGGTGGTTTGAGCCAGTTGGGGATGAACCCTATGTTCTTCCAAGCCAATGTGAGTAGGTATTTTACTCAGAGGTTCCACATAAATTAGGTTGGTCATTTGTTGTTAGACATGATCCAAGAGGAAGGCCGATGAGGTATAATGTGATGGAAGAAGAAGATTGCGAACAACTAGAAGATGATGTAGATGATGATCATGAACAACAATTAGTCGATGATGTTCCTAACACAACTTTTCTTGAAGAAGAAGAAGAAGATGATGATGATGATGCTACTGATGATGATGATGATGATGATGATGATGATGCCGATGATGACGATGATGATGAAGATGAAGATGATGACAATGATGGTGGTGGTGATGATGTTGATGTCAATGATGATTATGGCGATTAGTTGGATGAAGAAGAAGATGAATGACATGAATGAAATGTACAATTACGTGATCACTGCTTAATCTATTTAATATTGATTTCTTGATAGAAATGTCCAGTTATGCAATCAATGCTTAATCTAATTAATTTGTGATGTACTTACTATGGGATGCTTATGGTTTTTAATGTGCTTACTATGTGGTTTTGAGTATATGTATCATGAATTTTTTAGCTAAAATTAGATAATTGAATTACATATGTAGTTACCCATACTCCTTTCACAAGCATCCCACATAGTCTCATGGATCGACAGGTATAAGTCAATACACCCTAGAGAGATTAATGTATTTAAAAATTTGAAAAATATCTCACATTACTTTCTATCTCTCTCATTTGATGGAGTGTAGGTAGTAGCAAAAAGGTATTTGTCAGATGTGTCTTCCTCGAGTGAAGAAAGTGAGTCATTTAGTATGTCTGAATTAGGAAGATCAACTAGAGGTCAAACGACTATAAGGAAATTCAATAGACACATGAAATTTTTCCTTGCTCAAGGGGGGTCATGTTCTTACGATGATGAGAGAAAAGGCGACATCGAGGTGCCCTCTAGGTACCAAAATCTACAGAAACAATGGGTCCCCAAGGAACTTCCTCCAATAAACACTGATTTTAGTGTTAAAGGCAAGATATATCGTATTGCACCATCGTCAATACATGGTTTGGGCCTATTTTCCATGGATGGCATAAAGGTCTCTTACAACAAAGTTGTTGAATTGATGGAGTATGCTGGACCTTGTTACGATTACAAAAGTTGGATGTGAATTGTTCAATATAAAAAAAATATGCGTAGGTATGCACTCTCGGAAAATTATATTCAACAAAAAGACAATGAGAAAAGTAAAAGAGTGGCTATATACATTGATGGAAGGCCAAAAGCATCAGGGAATATTGTAGGTTTTATAAATAGCACACGACCTCTGTCAACTATTAAGCAACCCAATTGCATATTTGAGTTGCGCGAGGGAAATCATGTATTTGTATGTGTGATAAAATCAATAAGTGCAGGGGAAGAGCTGCTTATTGATTACAATTTGAATTGCATAGATACAAATGATGTCACTATCATTAGGGTGCAGGTACATACTATGTGCCATTAAATAATTGAGTTTTTTTGCCAACCACATTTAGAGAGTCTCCTCACCATCCACCTCATCTCCATCATCATCTTCTAGTGAAATTTATTAATGTAGTCCTTTCTAATTATTGGTTAACTTTAAATAATAACACAGGACCACAATATGGAGCAACCACATAGTGGGGACAATGATGATCGTGCATGCACTTCTTCCCAGTAGGTAAACCTCTTTGTTATTGAACTACAAATTAGATAGAAGCAAAATGTTAAATAAAGTTTTTTATTATATTCTTTTCATCATTGTTTTAGATTAATTCTAATAGTGTTAGTAATATTGTTGTCACAGACAGGTGGTCAGCAGAGAAAGGGGAAGGAACCCGCAGTCCCTGAAGAGGAGTCCTTTGACGAGGACCTAGTTGTTGATTTAGGTGCTTGTGATGAGCTGACCTCTGCAATTAAAAAATGCCTCCACAAAATTGGAAAAAGATTAGCTAAATTGGCATCTATATTCCCTCCGACTCTTGAGTCACAAAAGAGGGCAACTAAACTGACGCACCTATCTCAAAATTATCGAGTAAGTATTAATGTAATTTTTGATTATAACAAAAGTTCAATAATAGTTTTCATGTTATAGTAGTCTTTTATGTCATTACAAAATAAGCGGATGTGTTTCTTTTACGGCTTTTTTTGCATAATTTTGATCCTCGCAGCCATGATGAGGGTACTGCAGCTAGTTCAGGTAGATCACATGTTGGACTATATTTTTTTTTACTCTCTAACAATATTGTCCATGCTAATCACCGGTTTTATTATGCTCTAACAATCTTATTCTTTAGCACATGTCAATGATCATTTACTATCGCCGCCTCATATGATGGCAGGCTTAGATGTACTGCATCCTACAATGTTGGCAACACATAGCATGGCCACAGACACCATGGCACCACCTACTCGTACACAGATTTTATTTTCTCTATCATTATATATATGTTTATTTCCCTTGAAGTGTTCTTTCTTAGGGCCATTTTGTAATGGATTCAATTTATGCAACAGGGGATGCAACACTTGATGGTGATTTTCCTAGATGTACTAGTATTGCTAGTACGGGAACAGTGAAGGATTGCATATTGCTTGTGAGCGAAGGAGTTCCCTTGAAAATAGCAAAACTTCCAGGTACTTTAAAGATTGGACCTTTCTTTTACTATACAATTGTATGTTAATTACACCTTGCATTCAATATGAGAAGCTTACATCTATTGTATTCTTATTTTATACTATTATATCCTTCGACTAATGATCCCATGATTATTTTGTAGGGAATGATGTTTTCTATAGTAAACTTAATGATGAGTGTTTGTGGATATTTGGGCCCACCATCTGTATAGGGTGGAACATCATATCCAAACTAAAACCCCAATCCACTATTTTGATTTCATATCATTGCTAGGATAGTTATCATTACATCCATTTTTGAATCTAACACTATTTTCTTTCTTAAAAGATGGAAAACCCAAAATCAAAAGTTAAAGGATGATCTCGTAGAGAGTATGACAAACTTTTTTGGACCTCATGCATTTGAGAAGGGTAAGCTCCTTCAAAGAGCTGAGATATGTTTGAGGTATATTAGGGACCAGTACAGGTGTACATTAACCAAAAATCCACATTACTAGCGCCCCCCATGCATTCCTGATTTAGAGTGGAAATCTCTTATTCTGGATGCGAATGAGAAAACTGAAGTAAAAAAAGGAAATACACCACCAGAGAACAGAAGAAGGTATGTGATATTGTTAAGAATGTAATTGTGTACTAAATACTCTTCATATTTATATGAACTAACATATTTCAATCTCTTCATAGATTGCCTGACACATCAAAGGCAACAAAGGCAAGATTGCAAAAGCACGGGCAACACAAGCTAGGCTCTGGTGGTTATTTGAAACTTGCTGCACGAGTTGTAAGTGTTAATATTGTCAGAATTGAATCAGGAAAAATACAATTTGTACATGGATTTTAACATTGAAAATAATTCTTTGATCTTTAAATATTTATTTACAATTTGAAATCTTTTTTTGTTTTGATGAAACGATAAAATAAAATTTGGTGATACCAAGTAAAAATGTAGGGCACGGAGTTCAATGTAAGTCTCACAAAAGAGGACAAGAGAATTGGCTTCCAACAAGGCTATAAAGCCATGGCAGAAAGAATAAGAAGTGCACAAGGTTCTACTGATGGATCCATCGCGGTAAGTAAGCTAAATAGATGATATTTCAAATCTAATTATTTACCAATTAGTTTATTTGATGTTAAGTTCCAACATAAAGTGAGTAAATTTGTTTTAAGTAAGAAGACAATGATAACATGAATGCGTATGAAATTGAAATGCAGCCTACCGATTCTTGTCGTACACAACCTGTGTGTTGATGACAATGAGGATGTGCATCATAGTAATACAAGTAAACATCTTAAATTGATTGGTGTAGTAATACAAATTTAATTGCAATTGGTGTTTGGATTAATGTAACAATTTGTATTGCAGTTGTAGAGAGTGTAGAGGCTGTTGTTAATGAGCATGTTGAGGTTGAGGCCGAGACCAGACAAACTGACCTCGATGTTGATGATGTGACTAGATCAGGTAAAGAGCTATACGATTATGGCCTATAACGTACTGAAATACTTTAAAATATTTTTTAATGTTTTTAATTATAATAAAATATTTTTAATTTAACCCTTTTATATCTTATTGCAGATGACCCCCCTTTGCATCAACAGAGAACTAGGCGTGCATTGAGATCTAATGAGAGGGTAGATTATCATGATGATGATATCGATACTCATCTTAACAATTACATCTTAAAAACTAGAAATCAAAAGAAAAAAGAGAAATGATTGTCATCTATGCACCTTAATTGATAATGTCTAATTTTTATATGCCGATGAATTTAATTATGTGGTAGTGAATGTTCATAAATTTTATAATGTGTTAATGAATGTTATCGTGTGATAATTAATGAATGTCACATTTTATTAATGTGTGAATGAATGTTACATTTTATTAATGGATGAAATAATGAATGAATGTTAGATGTTAATGGGGAATTTAGAGTGATGTTAGGGGTGGGGCCAAATGAGCTTCCACCTTCATGTGGTTGGCCCTATTTAGTACAGAATATAAAACTATTCTCGAAACAAAGTGAAGCTCAATAAGTTTGTTCCTTATATAGGGTCTCAAGTGTAGCTTTTATCCCACTCTCAACATTGCAAGGCTTCAAGTGATGTTCTGATATTGGTTTCTCCATCTCCCACTAACATCTTGTCTTTCTCCTAAGAACTCTCACCGAGCTCTGATACATGGATGAGCAGAAGATGTCCCTTACAGGCTACACATATATAATATGGTAGATCTAGGGAACAAATATACTACAACATAGAATGAGTCAACTTGAATCTATAGTTTCTTCATTCACAATGAAAATTCAAATTACAAGCCATATTTTAGATTTAATATTCATATTCATCTTCATCATGATCATAGTCATCATGGTCAGCATTTGGTTCAACTTCATTTGAACCACACTCCATGTCAGGTACCATTATAAGGCATGGAGTGTGGTCATACCCATGTTACCATAATAATGAGTTAGCCTATAAAATTATGAATAAAATACCTCGTGTATTATATTTATAATACTGCAGGTGCACCCGAGATTGGCCCAGACACCCAAGTTCCTACCAAAGGAACCCAAGTCGAACCTAGAGGAGAACAAAAGTAGAATTAGAACCCAGCCTCAAACAAAGAACCAGATAACGTGGCTTTTTTCTAATTCAAGTTTATTTCTGAATTCTTCTCCAATTCCAACCTGATTATTCCATATTTTATTTTCCAATTTTCCTTCTTCCTTACTCCGAATACAAGGATCACCACCCATGAATTATGTTGTTATTTCCTTTTACTAATTGTGCTATTTCAAGGATCACCACCCATGACTTGGTTAAGATGATGAATGCTGTCAATGCCTTTATTACCAAGGAATAACCGCCCGCCATTAATGAATATTAATGATCATTGTTTCCTAAGGGTAATCATTGTTTGTGTATGTTGATCACCCAAGTCTTTGGCTTTGATTTGCATGCTGTGAGGTCTGTCAGAAGTGGGGGTATGACATGTTGGTTGGATTATAACATATTGACACTTACACCATGAAGAAGACAAATGATTAAAAAGAAAGAGTGGACCAACTGAACCATCTTGTGGTCAGTCTATATCACATTGAGAAACAACGTCAAGACTCAAGAATCAAAACAATCAAAAGTTTCTTCAAGACCATGAATGATCAACAACAATCTATCATAAAACAAAACACTAATCTATATTATCATTAAGCCATAAAATATGTCTTTAAAGTTTAGAAGCATCACAAAAACTTTCAAGAAACATAGTACTATCCAAAATGAATACCCTCCAAATGATAATGATTATGTTGATGTTGATGTCTATAATTTATGTCGAATGATTATGATGATGTTGATGTTGATGTCTATAATTTATTTCACTTACTAATGCTTGCCTAGATTGAATTTTGAATTGCCAGGCTGGAGAACGCTTTCAAAGTTTAGGGTCTGTTCTACATGATACTCTTAGTTACAACTCAAATGCAACTCAACATATTTTTGATGCTGGGCAACCCACTGCAGAAACTCATCCGCAGGTGAAATTTAATGCTGTGAATCTTGGCATTGTTAATGTTATTACTTTTCCTCACATTTCATATTTGTGAAAATGTTTCTTGGCACTATCTTATTCTTATTACAATGTTCTTTGTTGTGGGGTAGGAGGTCAATCTTGATTGTCTTCATTGTGGGGGACAGTGAAGATTTCTCTGACAAATAGCAGGTCTTCTTTAGTATCTTATAATAACATGCTAAAATGATAAAGGTGTTATGGGAATTTAATCTAAAATTACTAATAGACTAAGCATATTATTACTATGCTTAATGTTCCATTTAAATGCATTTAACACAAATAACAAATTTACAAAACTGAACCAATGGCATGTTTACAACAAAGATGTGTTGAGGAGTTTGCTCCTTGTTTAATGTTAATTGTTCTTGCACAATCCACTCATACAACAGTGAAATTCTATGTGGAAGGGATAGTTGATAGTGTTCCTTGAAGGAAGGGGGATTGTGAAAGACTTGTTATCATTGTATTGTGTATTTCCAATATGTTTGGTTGTAGGGCAGACCAAGAGAATGAAGGATCACTCACTGATTGCATGATAACCCAGTTTTGAAGGGTCACTGGTTGAGGGGACAGTCAAGGTCTGGATGATTGGGCCATTGGAGGACCCTATTTCTTTGTATTAATTGCTATTCAAATTGGATGCATGGATTTCTTGTGAATTATCAGCTGCTATGTATCCTGCAACTGCATCCATAAATCTTCATATACTTCTCTATAGTTGTAAGCTACTTAGAGATCAAAATAGAGAAACTAAATCAAAATTGTTCTTTGTTCTATTTCCTTTTAACAAAGTCTCAACTATCAATGATACAATACATTTGATGCCCTAAGCTATCAATACAAATGACACCTAGCTAGAAGCTCACGGGCTATCCATTTGATAACCACAGTCAACATTTCAAAAAAATGGATATCTAAACATTTGAAAACCAATGGCATGCTTACAAAAAAGGTCTAATAGAACTCCCAACAATTCTTAAACATACTTTATCTGATATGATGAATTCTTAAACAATTAAGGTTGGAGTAGACATAGTTATCACACATTTTTTTGTGTGGTACAAGGAAGATTTGGCTAGGTCAAGTTTTCCTTCGTGCTAGCAGTCTACAGAATTAGACCTTTATTAACAATTGATAATATCAAATAACTAGTATGTTTAAGAATTATTGGGACTGGTCCTTTGGTGTTTATTAAATAGAATAGAATTTTCAGCATAGTATTATCATTCTATTTCTTTGTTGTAAACATTCCATCAGTTCAGTTTTGTAACTTCACTATTGTATGAGTGGATTGTACAGGAACAGTTAACATTAAACAAGGAGAAAACTCCTCAACACATCTTGGAAACCATTGAATTCAATAATAAATGAAACCTAACACCAACACTATTCCTTCCATTCACTTCTACCAAGAATAAAGCATTTAATCCATTCAACATTACATATAATCATTAGACAGTTACATTTCTTGACTGTGTAGAGGAACAATCACGACCAAAATGATCAAAACTACTTTCACCCTTGCACAAGCTATTCCAAACTTCAAGTAAAATGAGCAATATGCTATATCAAATCATTCATATTCATAGTAACCATTCAAAGGATCATTTTGTCAATGAACCCTTTGACTGTACCCCTGTGGCAGAGAAAGGAAACCTCAAAATAGAGAAAGGAAACTTAGTAAAACTAGTCTATGTTGTTGTTTGTGAGGGTACAACCATGATAATTGCCTCTCAAACCTCTCCAAACATGTAAGATTGTCTTTAAATACTTTATTGATCTCTTCTAAACATTAACCAAATCAAACCTACATTTGAATCCACACACAATAACCCCAAAATGAAGGGTTTTGTATCCTTTAATGAATCTCAGTCACTGGTAGCGCATGGACAATCAAACCAGTAGTCTCCAAAGCATTCAATAAGTGATTGGATTGTATTTAATACACACTATTCCTTCCATTCACTTCTACCAAGAATAAAGCATTTAATCCATTCAACATTACATATAATCATTAGATAGTTACATTTCTTACTAGAGGAACAGTCACGACCAAAATGATCCAAACATTTGAAAATAGTGAATTGATATCCTTGAGCACAAGCACCAATAATATCAAATAATGGAGATAAAGCATGTGCTAGGGCACGACACCAGTAGAATGCAGTCATTTCAGAGAGCATTTGTGATCAAATAAAATGCAATGCATTTGAAATTTGTGGTCGAATATGATGCCAGATGCTCGAAAGATAAAGAAATCACATACCTTCTCTCGCGCTCAGCTTTCGCTCCTCTATCCAATCAAAATAAAAATGATGAGGCCATTTCACTTTTTTTTTTCATAGCCAAATCTTCCTTGTACCACACGAAGAACATGCCCATTAGTTCAGTTTTGTAAATTTGTTTTTTGTGTAATTAGTAATTGGCATATTAAATGCAAATAACACCTTTATCAGTTTAATTAGCATGTTATTATCATATCAAATAAAGTATGTTTAAAAATTGTTGGGACTGGTCCTTTAGCGTGTATTAAACATAATAGAATTTTCAGCATATTATTATCAATCTATTTCTTTGTTCTAAACATGCCATTGGTTCAGTTTTGTAGATTTTTTTTTTGTGTTAAATGCATTTTTCGTGAGGAGGGGCCTTTTTCTGAGGAGATTGATGAAGATTTTGCACCTCAAAAACCAATTCATAAGGTACCAATCATGTTTCCTATTCGCTTATATTTTTGGATTGGTAAATCTCCTTATAAGTTTCATGTCCTTTCTTTTGATTACTATGGATGAGATATGTATCTTACATTTAACATTCAACTTCTTTACATTTTAGAACATGTAGTGTGTTTTTTGAGGATTTTACCAAATCAACTTTTAACATAAACTAAAAACACCAAACTGATATCTTGCCCTTTCAACTTGACAAAATATTTGCATTTGACCAATAACTACAAGAAACTGAATGATAAATCCACATACTTGTATCTTTGTAAAATACCTGGAACATCAAAAAGATGGCTAAGTGGCTGCCACCATGATTTTTATCTACTAAATATGGGAAAAAAAATACCAAAATAAATCAAATAGAAAACATGATTGGTCATTTCAGAGAGCATTCATGATCAAATAAAATGCAATGCCTTCTCTCGTGCTTGATCAACTTTCACCCGCTCATTTTCTCCCACTCCTTTTCTCTACAATTGAAATAAAAATGATTTTGCCATTTCAAAATACTAAATTGATATCCTTGAGCACAAGCACCAATAACATCAACTATTTTGATCTATGGGTACCCTAATGTTGGCAAGAGTTCTTTTATTAATAAGATTACTCTGCAAGCTTGAAGAAGTGATATATTTTGGCAAATGAAGAGTGGAAAGATGATGATATTCCTGAGATCATGGATGGACACAATGTTGCAGACAAAATGGGAAGACATCTTTCTAGACTGGCCCTAGATCCTTTGACAATTGGTGTAGGATCTAGACCCAGGCTAAAAAGATGTCTTCCTTTCTATTGTGGAATTATCCCTTCTTTGGTCTCCACTCATTCCTCTTCTCAAAAATGGTTATCTAGAAACTTTGGATACTGTTTCTCATCCATGCACAAAATGTGCTAGTGATTGTATAAAATTACTTTAGGCCTCCAGTATTGATGAGATGTACAAATGTAAAATGTTTTTGTGAGACTGGGATCAATTTGTGTAGTGTACATAAATGCAAGGCGGTGATTATTCTTGACGATTGACAGGTATAAGTCTTTCAGGCCTTAACCAGTAGCTAGGACTAAAGATAACACAACTCAAGAGACCATCATAGGTTGTCTCTTTCTTCAGTCTATATTATTGACATAATTTTTTACCTTTCATTAGCTCATCAAATCTAGGGATTTGAAAGAATTTAATATAATATTTTAATCACAACGTATATTATTTAAGTTGACATTGCATGAATTTATCTACTTCGTGCACTTGTAGACTATGAAGACAGTGATAAAGAAGCATCTCCTCCCATGGCCATGCTTCTTTATCGTCATCCTCATAGTCTACAAGTGCATGAAGTAGATAAATTCATGCAACGTCAACTTAAATAATATACGTTGTCATGAAAATATTCTATTAAATTCTTTCAAATCCTCGGATTTGATGAGCTAATGAAAGGTAAAACATTTTGTCAATAATATAGACCGAAGAAAGAGACAACCTATGATGGTCTCTTGAGTTGTGTTATCTTTAATGTGCATATCCGTCAGTTTTTTGACACTTTATAATTAATTCTGATGGAAGTGCTATACATTCGACAGATACAATGTCAGAGAAAAATACTTTATGACAATTCTTGTGACAGTAATGCTATACGTCTGATAGGGAAACCTGTCGGAGATATGTTGCACTACCGTCGCTCTTTTGACAGTTAAAATGTCATAGATTTCAAATTTTTGATATAATTTTTGACAGTAATGCTATATCACTGATAGATATATCTATCAAAATTTGGTGGCAATTATCGCTATTCCAATAGTTCTAATATCGGAAAGTATATATTTTTGATAGCTTGTTCCGATAACGATTGTATATTTCTGATAGGTCATTGTGTTAGAATTTTGATGGATGAACCGCAGGAAATGCCATAACATAGTTGTTGTCATGTGCAAGTTTCCGATGTGAAGTGGTGTCGATAAATCGATGGATGTGTCTTCCATCAAAATTTCCAATGAAAAAATACGACAGACACGTGTGTCAAAATGTCGACAAATTAGCATTGCAAATCTGACAAATGGCCATCAGAATTTGACCTCAAATGTACTAGTGTCTCCTCTTAGCTATACCATTTCATGGAGGTGTTCTCGGTGCAGACATCTATCTCTTGATTCCTCTATCATTGCAGAATAGATTGAACTCATTTGATATAAATTCTCCACCATGGTCAGATCTCAAACATTTTAGGCTTCTACCTATTTCCTTTTCAACCTTTTCCAAATACCACTTAAACAACTGAAATGCATCATATTTTTCTTTCAAAAACATTACAGTCATCATTCTAGTGTAATCATCAACAAACATAATAAAATACTTAGCACCATAGTAACTTTGTACACCCATAGGTCCACAAAGTTCAGTATGAATCATATCCAAAATATTCATAGAAGTAAATGTCTTGCTCTTGAAACTAGACTTTGTCATTTTTCCCAACTGACATTGTTTACACATCACATTATCAGGTTTCTTCAATCTCAGCAAACCTCTAACTTTCTTATTTTTACTAATACTCACCAGATTGTCAAAGTTAACATGACATAGCCTCTTATGCCATAACCATACATCATCAAATTGTGAAAACAAACATGTCTCTTTAGATAGATCTAGATAGAACAAGTTACCTCTAGTCTGTTCTCCACTTCCAATTAGTTCACCAGTAGCATCAAATATTTTAGCCTTCCTGTGATGAAATTCCACTTGGTAACCAGTGCTATTAAGTTGTGAAACACTTTGAAAAGTATAGTTAAGTCCTTCAACCCAATAAGAATTTTCACAAGTGATCTTATCAGTTAGCTTAATTGATCCTTTACCTCTCACAGGACATGGTGCATTATTACCAAAATTAACACTTCTACCTTTGTAATGATTTAGGGTTTCAAACTTACTTTTATCACCAATCATGTGATGTGAGCAACCACTATCAATAATCCATTCATCACCCTTTCTCACATAAGAAATAAGTGCAGTTTTCTCATCTTCATCAGAATCATCTTTCATAGAAACATAAACTACTTCAATATCAAAATTATCACTATCACTATCAATTTCCTCTTCAAAAATATAGCAGGATTTCTTACCTGTATCCTTGTAATCTATGTACCTTAGGTGATCTTTGTGATCTCTCTTATCCTTTTACTTGCTTTCTCTTTCCTCATCCTTGTCATTCATGACAGGGCATCTTGTAGCAATATGGCCAGCTTTGTTACATGAAAATATATTATAGGAATTTTACCTTTATATTTTCCTTTTCCTCTTTTTAATTTTCTAGCCATGAGTGCCTCAAGATCATCTAGTTCCTCATTAGAAGTATCACTGCCACTTCCACTATCACTTTCACTTTTCACACATTTTCCTTTTTCTCTTTTAGATTTATGAAAAACCATTTGTGACTTAAATGCATATTCAATATTAGGAATAGTGTAGTTATCATAGTTAGAAAGCTCAGAAGCAGTAAGCTTACAAACAAGACTTTCCAAAGTTAGAACATTACTAGGGTTACATCTTGATTCTTGAATTGCATAAATTTTGATAGCATAGATAGGAAGAAAAGTGCTCAATACTTTACTAATGATAGACTCATCCTCAATGATTCCATTAGCTCCTCTAATAGCATTCACTACCTCCTTAATTCTACCACAATACTGAGCAATATTGTCACCTTCTTACATTTTCATTTCATCAAACTTACCTCTAAAGCTTTCATCTTTTGCCCTTAGAACATTAAAATCACCACCATAGATGGTTGCAAGAGTATCCCACATTTTCTTTGCAGTAGTGCAATCCTTAATGACTTCAAATTCAGAGTAGCTTAAGGCAGATCTAATCTCCAACATTGCATGATTGTGTTTCTATTTTGCTTTCATCTCCTCAACAGTTAAAGGTGTAGTAGGTATGACATAGTCATGTTCAACATAGTATTTCTCTAAATCACCAATACCAGCTAGATGCAATTTCATCAAACCCTACCATGCAGGAAAGTTCTCCTTGTTTAACTTCGGTACCTCCTTTTTATACATCTTGATCATTAGCTTCAAGTACCTTAAAAAAATTTCTCTGTAAGCACTAATAGCTCTGATACCAATTGTTAATATTATTTAGAACAATAGAGAGGGGGGTGAATCAGTTGTTCTTAGGTCCAGATGTATCAACTGAACTTTTAAACACTTCAACAATCTTAGATCTAATCACCAACATAACTCGGTCTCTAAAGAATATGTATACCGGAAACATATAACATGTAGTCCACTATCCAATAATAATTAACTTGCAGAATATAGAAACATTCACAACAACCATTCACACAAGTATAACACCAGATTTATAGTGGAAACCCAACATGGGAAAAACCACTTTGTAAAAATCCAACCTTGTTAAAGGTTACAAACACACTGCTAGGTGTGACCCCATTAAAGGATTTAAAAACACTCTATCAAAAGTGACTTGGTTAAAGGATTTAGGTACATTCAATTAGAATGATTTAACAATGACTGTTAGGTCAACCTTGATTAAAGGATTTAGACTGATACAATGGCTAGAAAGTAGCACTAATATTTGATCTGTAAAACATACAACTCACTTTATAAATATCTGATCCAATTCACACATCTATGTTGATTTACTGATTGAGTACCATTTCCATCTCCATCTCTGATCTGCTCATAATTCTCCTCAAGCAATCACAACTCTGATCAACTCCTTCACCTTCAACCTTCTGCTTAGAATTATCAGTCAATAACATCAGCAACTCTAGAATCCCTCTTAATCTCACAATTAGGTTTTCCTTTATACATCTCCAATAGATAGATCTATCTTTTGCCTCTTAATCTCCTCCATAGATCTTAGGTTAGGTCAGATTCATTGAATCCTTCCATCATTTAAGTTCTTTATCCATCCTTATAGAAACATCTTCAATCTCCTCATTGAATCCATAAAATGATTTACCATGCATTAAATTCTCTATATAATTAATTATTAAAGTCAACACGATTTACATAACCCAAGAATTCAATTGTGTCATCTGGATATCTGAATTGTTCCCCCAAATGTAAATTATTGACACTCGGTCAATAGTGTTTTCATCTCCTTGGTCATCACTGCGTAACTCGGTCACCTCTTCAAACTGTCTTCCTTGGCTAACACTATTTTGCTCGGTAATATCTGGTCGCTCGACATAAAATAATTTTTGATCAAAACTAAAGTTACTTGGCATATACTCGCGCTCAGTTGACACTAACATCACTCAACTTAAAGTAGATTTCTTCACTTTTTCTCGATTAAGCGTACTTCTTCAGTCTTTCTTCTTACTTAGATAAACAATACATTATCTTATCATAGTGCAAAATAATCAAGTACTCATTGAAGTATCAAATAACTCAACCTTTCCCTAGGTGCTATTGTTATCTCCCTTGCCCTAATCCTTTTCACCAATCAATAGATATAGTACTTTTATAGATAGCAACTATCTTACTAATTAACGTTTGACATCAATGACAATACAACAATTGCTTCAATTGTAGTTTACAACAAATTATTCATAAAGGATGTGTTAAATAAAAAGATAAACTGAGAGGAATGTGGTACTTGTACATTCCATTCAATGGAAAATTTAATGGGGTAGTGGTATGACAAAGTAATGTTTGACAAAGGTAAAACCGATAATTGTTTCTCTACTCCAAAGGAAAAAACAATTCTGAAGAGATCAAGGCACAATCTAAGCGTTTAAATACCCTGTTAGATCTAGCTCTAAAATTAATCTAGGTATGCCAAACCACATGTGGGAGGTAGAAATTGATATTGGGATCATAATGCCCTAATTTATTGTACGTGTAAAATTAGTCCTCACGCTCACTAGAAATCCAATGGAATGGTGAAATGTCATCCTTATCAGAAGCCACCTCTACCATATGGAAATTGTCACACAAAACCAAAGTAGCAGATGGAAATGAATCAACTAGCCATCTCCACAGGTATGCTCTTTCCACAACATCAATGGGAGCATATAGATTAATAATACCAAAATGGTGATTACCAATATTGAAAATAATCCACACCAGTCTATGGAAGGGGTCCTCAACATGATCCAAAATTGCACTTTTCCAATGTGGTGCTAACAAGGTTACCACCCCTCCTCTACTAGGTTCATGGGAAGAAGAGAAAACTAAGTTGTGAGGCCAAATTACATGGCAAGTTGTAGAGAGAAGAAAACCAACTATCTTGATTTCTTGCAAGAAGAGAACATCTTTCTAAGAAAATCGATGGCAAACATCTCTAACAAAATATTTTTTAGGGAGGTCAGTAAGACCCCTCACATTTCAAGAAAGAAAATTCATCAAAAACCCTCATTCATGGTTGCCTCGACCTCAAGCAAGGAGAAACTATTATGAAAAAATGTTGACTCTGAATTGAAAACTGGGTAGAGATCACCCGAAAAGATATGTTGCTTCCTCGACCCAACGTCACTAGGCTCATCATGCCTAGGAGGGCTAGGAAAGAGATAACATTGGGGGGCCACATTATCTTGGGGAGGTGACAGAGCAACCATGGTTGGGTGAGAAACCATGGGATCTACATAAGCACCATGAGTAATGACGAGCACCTCTAAAGAAGATGAAACTTTCCCTTAGGAAGTAGGGTGTGAAACAACCTTAGTGGCTTTAGCTCTACAAGTGGCGGCATTGTAGAAACTTGCTTTGGATAATAAGTGGAATATTATTTTCCTTTGCAGAGAACAGTAGTCCAAACGAAATCATCTTTGGAAACCTATGGTGCACATGACATGTCTATCCCTTTAGGAGGAGTCCTGGGCTTATGAACAACCAAGGGGCAATCTTTAATCTTGTGATCTGTGAAATGACAACATAAGCAAGTATTCAGTAAATTCAAATACATAACTCTCTTGGTAAAGCATTGTCTGCCAATCTGAATACCAATTGACTCCCTAAGGTCCCAGACAAGGTTAATTTCAACACAAACCCTCTTTTGAGGGTGAGTGTGATAAAAACACTTTGGCTCCTGCATACCACCCTACCTAGGGAGTGAGTGATATTCTACAAAAAATACCAGCAAGGCAAATGCAAACTAAGAAATTCAACCCAAATGGGCACTTTAAGCTTATTATCATCGGAGACTGAAAAATCTCTCGACCAAGGTTGAAAAACAAGAAGAGAAGTGTGGACAAACTAGGGGCCATGTTTGAGAATACCCACAACATGAGAAGGGTTCCCAAGGCAGGACATGAAAAACCCTTTGGTAAGGTTCTACACACCTTCTAAGCATACCCCATCAAGGAGCCAAGACTTGGTAACCCGATCCTTTAGCACAATTTTGGAAGGGACTCTACCCACAAAGTAACCAATTAAAGTAGTTTTTTCAAACCATTCATAAGCCTTATTGAAATCTGACAAAGGAAAAACAACATCTAGGGAAGGAGATGACTTATCTCATGAAATAATTTGGGGACAAATTTCTTGGGATGCTTTCTCAATGAGGCCATGAATAGTTGTATCCACCACTTCGACACCTGAAATAATTGCTATGCTAGAAGTGGCTAAAGCCATAAAAAATGGCTGAGAAAATCCTGTAGTTAATGCGGTATGGCATAATTAGCAAGAGGCAAAGGTACAACAACCCTAATGAAAACCCTAAAAAACCTATGGATGCAAGAGAACACTATAGTTGCAGAGCCACTCTTCAACAGTCTCTAATTGTCCAAATCACAATTCAATTTTTTTTTTAAAGTTTAAGTTTGGATATGTGAAATGTTTTGTAATTGATTTTTCTTTTAATTTAAGAAAACTCCAAATTTGTTATTGTGAAAGTAAAAAATGTATTGGTACAATTTTTTTTTAAAGTTTAAGTTTGGGTATGTGAAATGTTTTGTAATTAAATTGTTTTAGGTATGGTTAAAAAATTTTAAAATTTTTATTACAGAAAACTAATTTTATCTTTGTTATGCGTTTGCTTTTTTCCAAATATTTTGTAATTGATTTTTTTTTGTGAAGGTTTGAATTTTTTTCTCATGTTTTTGTTTCCTCTCAATTCAAGAAAAGAAAAATCTGAGATGAAGTATCTAGATTGTTGATGACTTGATTTGACATTATTTAAAGTATGAAAATTTTGATAAGCTATCATTTTTTTTCAAATATCTCAACTGCATTCTCAGGCACCAAGTAGCTATCATTTCTCTTGTACTCAACAATTTTGAAACAATTTTGTAACTCGATTTTTTTTATCTTTTGATTTAATAAAAACCTAAATTCATTATTCTAACACTATATGTCAGTTAACTAATTTAATAATTTATCCTTTTTAAAAATTAATTTGATAATTTAGACTTTTTTAAAATTAATTTAATAATAATAAAAGATCAAATCTCAACTTTCAATAATGATGAGATTTGCAATCTATGTTTTTTATCTTTATTTCCAACTCTAAATATAATCTATGACAACATATATGATTTTTTAATATTAAAACATTCATTTGAAAATCATCTATGTTTCAGACAAAATAATTATCAACATTTGCTAGAATTTTCCAATTAAATATTTTTATTATTTTATCTAAATTTTTTATTTATTTCAGATTATTTAAATTAAATAATCTCTTGATAGATTCCATAGCTCATTTATCTAGTTCAAATTCATTAGGCAAACAAATTACATAATTTAAAAAGTCTAATAAACTATAACAATAGATTAGAAAATAATAGTAAATAAAATTTAAATTTAATATTGTAGCAATGAGATTCAAATAAAACTAATTTAATTGGTACTGTTATTTAGGACATTCACAGAACAAAAAAAATTGTGTGGCAAGATACACACCAACATCCATGAATATCCATAATATGTCTATTTATAGAACTTGC
Source organism: Chamaecyparis obtusa (assembly GCA_027943335.1). Taxonomy (NCBI): domain Eukaryota; kingdom Viridiplantae; phylum Streptophyta; class Pinopsida; order Cupressales; family Cupressaceae; genus Chamaecyparis; species Chamaecyparis obtusa. The sequence goes on along the minus strand of BSBK01009882.1, from coordinate 4,480 downwards.
ACTAAAATTTAATAGTCTCATTGCTTCACCATGCATATTTGTATGGCTTCCTTTTCCTAAAATTACCCTAAAATTACCAACCCTCATCAATTTGGAGTTATATCAACTTCATTTATACGGAAATAAGTTTCAACACCTATTATGTCACTTTTTTTTGCCTTTCTATTCCAATGCATACTTCCTAATCCAAAAGAGACACATTTGATAGCAGTAAAGAGAATCTTTAGATATCTAAAGGGGACTGAAGAGTATGGTCTCTGGTTTCCTCACAAAGGAGATTTGAGGTAAAAGTGTTCACTGATGCAGATTGGGCCGGGTAACATTGATGATAGAAAGAGCACAAGTGGAGGTGCATTTTTTATTGGAGAAAGGATTGTTTCATGGACAAGCAAGAAGAAAAATTGCATATCACAATCCACAACAGAGGCTAAGTATGTTGTTGAAGCTATCAATTAGTTGCACACATGTGATCTAGATAAAATAGATATTAGAAGGAATCCAAGAATAGATCCTTGAATTGGTAACAATATTTTGTGACAACATGAGTGCAATCAACATATCCAAAAACCCTATTATGCACTCAAAGATGAAGCCCATTGCTATAAAGTATCACTATCTAACAGAGCAAGTGCAAAACAATGAAGTCAGGCTGGAATATGTTTTCACAAAAGAACAAGTAGGTGACATATTCACAAAGCCTTTACCAAAAAGTACCTTTGAATATCTCAAAGGTAAACTAGGCATAATTCCCCTTCGTGATCTTCAATAATAGGACAGAGGAGATCATCAATCTGACAAGTGAAAAAGGAGGAAATAGTTTCATCTAAACCAGATTGGTGACTGAGGACTACTGCTCATAGGGGGAGCATTCATCACAATAGAAGGTCATTTGACAAGCCTTTGGAATTATTGTTTAAGGGGGAGATAATCGGATAAGCATTAGTGAACCAATAATATAGTATGCATTAGTGAACCAATAACATAGTATTTCCATCAATGCCAAAGGGGAAGATTGTTGGCATTACTAGTAAGGATGCAACCGGTAAAGAGACCACTGGTAATAAAAAGAGACCACTAGTAATAATAAGTGGTATTGTCATTGATGTCTATGATAACAATATCCAAATGCTAGGGAACTGGTGACATAGTGATGAGCAAAGTGAAGTCCAACAATGCACTTGAACGCAATACTCAACATAGTACTAACTATTCAGAGTTGGTGACTCGTGAAGATAATGATCGGTGAAGACAATAATGGGAGCATTGATTGGTGAAGACAATGACCAGGGTAGTGACAAATGTAGACAAAGAATAGAGAAGTGACTGGTGAAGATAGAGACCATAACACTGCATAAGGAAAGGTGTTAACGGGCCTATAGTGATTGTTAAGATATCATTAAGACCAATGTATGTCTATTATTTGTTAAGACCGGTGAAAGGAGTAGTTGACCAAAGATGGTTTCAGTTAACATATATTGAGGAGATTCTTTGACCATGTTTTGTTGCACAAATCATGGAGGATTTTCTATAGAGGGAAAGTATGTGACACACATCTGATGTTTCTTTTAAAGACTAAAACATGACTAGATGATGGATTCAGGGAGAATTTTCTATCAAGGGAAAGTATGTGACACACATCTAATATTTCATTTAAAGAATGAAATATGACTAGATGGTGGATTCACAAGAGATCTTCATGGGGATCGCAATGGAAAAGAGCGGGAAGATCTTTTGAAATTAAATTTGAGCGGTTTGCACTTCTTTCTCTCAATTGTAGAGTTGTCCTATGCTCTAAAGGAAGTGCATATATTCTTTAGTAAGCGAAGAGAATCACTTTCCATCATTCCATGAAGAAGAAAGAGTGAAACAACACGCTGATCAAAGCTACTGTAAAAGAAAGGGAAAAGAAGAAGAAAAGGAAGAAAGTGTGCAAGGAAGCACAATAACCTGAGGAGAGAATACTAGTGGTGTCCGATGGTGACTCTCGGTGAGTGAAATAGTGTTCTTATCAAGTGCTGCAAAGCCATTTCCAAAGATCAACCTTTCTATTGATCTTCAACAATTGCAATAGCCAAATCACAGTAACTGAGTGGACATTAACAGGTCCCTTGTACTAAATACTTTAACTAGTTGACATCTAGTTGATGTTTTAAAGTACTCTAACAAGGTAGAATTTAATAGGCCTTATTCAAAATCTTTTAATCTTGTCGCACCAACAGTGTGTTTGTAATCCTTTAATAGGGAAGGCTCTTCACAGGGCACACTTAAGAAGAGTGTAAAATTTGTGAGTTCCAACTCACATCGTGGTTTACTCCCAATTTGGGTTTCCACGTGATATATTTGACATTCTATGTTGTGATTTTGTGTTGTTTATTTCCTTTATAGGATATGTTTTGCATGAAGTCATGTAGTTAGTTGATCTAAGAGTGACTTTGAGTTTTATTGGGTGTTGATTCACCCCCCCCTTAGCACTAGTTGGGACCATCAATAATAACACATTAAATTAAGTCATTAAAATCATTTAAACAATATGCAATGACTAAGACATGAAGAACTTATACCATGGCCGGTGACTTCATATGAATCAAAGTATACATCCACATGGACAATGCCTTGTACACATAGGTATGGTAAAGGACATTATAACACTTAGGAATATAAAGCCTATGTTTATTGATTCAAAGATAGATAGGGATATTATATAATTAGAGACAAGCTTTAGCAATAACAACTTTAATAGTCACATTCACACATATGTCATCGGCAATATAAATATCATGGACAACGATTATATAAGAGGTGTCAAGGACTAGAGAGGTGATTCAATCAACTTCTATGACATGTGAAGGAGATTAATTTCATCAAAATGAAGATTGAGATTGATGACTTAAGCAGTGATTATAACCAACGATATGAACTGATATGGAAGATATGAACTGATCGATGGTAAGCAACCAACAATTGTAGTTGGGTTATGAGCAAGCACATAATTATGCTCGATAATAAGAAGAAATATATTAATGTTATTGATTATAAGAAGACATGAATTGACACCAATTAGTAGGGGATCTAATTAGAGTAATATCCACCAATTATGTAAATGGCAAGGAGTGATTATATGTAAGTCAATAAGTAAAGAAGGCGAGTTAGTGTCGGAAAACATTAGTTAGAGAAATGATTGAATATTAATAAAGAGACATGATAAATAAAATATCATTCATATTAACAGAGTCATAAGACATGTCCCTTTGTGACACGACGTACTTATCATTCTCAACTAGATATAGATTAGGCATTTCGATCTTGGAAGGGGAGGGGGAAATAGAGAAGGCAGATTAAAAGAATTGCAAAGGAATAAGATATATATCATTGAATAGGAGAATATCTAATATATCTAAGGAAAAGTTCAGAAATGAGAGAATTGATCCCATTCTCAAGCATCATAGGAAAACATTTATCTCTTATTCACTCTTTTATTAAATCTGTTCATTTGAGCATAATCCTTTGGCCTATTTAGGTTGCATATTCATTGAAGAAAAAAAACCATTATATTGCACATAGAGAAAATCTATATGAAATCAATTCACTTTGCATATTTAATCATACAATCTGAGATAGTAGTCTTATTGATAAATTATTCAATTAAGTATACGTAGATATATTGATCTTTGAAATATCATCATTTATTAACTACAAATCTACAAGGGGTATCAGATATTGTAAATCATAGTGAGAAGACAAAATTCAAGTTAATTGTCCCAAATCCCTAAGTTAAATTCAAGTTAATTGTCCCAAATCCCTAAGTTAAATTCTAGTAGAACAAGGTGAATTGGCTCTAGCAGCCATTTATGTCCTAATCTAATAGAATTTGAATCATTGGGTTTGATTCCTTATTTTATATATATATATATATATATATATATATATATATATAGATATATATATATATATATACATACATATATATATACATACATACATATATATAGATATATACATTATATATAGATATATACATATATATATATATACATATATATATACATATATACATATATATATAACATATATACATATATATATATATATATATATATATATATATATATATACACACACACACACACACACACACACATATATATATGTATATATATATTATATATTATGTATATATATATATATACATATATATATATATATATATATGTATGTATATATATATATATGTACATATATATATATATGTACATATATATATATATATGTACATATATATATATATATATGTACATATATATATATATATATATGTACATATATATATATATATATATGTACATATATATATATATATATATGTACATATATATATATATGTACATATATATATATATATATATGTACATATATATATATATATATATATATATATATGTACATATATATATATATATGTATATATATATATGTATATATA